>JAQGDQ010000121.1:0-583221 GCA_030141605.1 Tubiluchus corallicola
GCAAAAACACAAGAATAACATGAAAAAAACTTGGGAAACAATAAACAGTATTATAAAAACTGATCCAAAAACACGACAAACACCAAGTAAGTTAACAATAAATAATGTGGACTATACAGATACATATGATATTGCCAGTAAACTAAATGAGTTTTTTGTAAATATAGGCCCTGACATGGCTGCCAAAATACCTAAACCTAACGTTAATTTTACTGACTTTTTGAAAAACCCTAACCCAAATTCTTTTTTCATTAATCCTATTACTGAAAATGAAACATGTACACTTTTAAACACACTTAATTCAAACAAATCACCAGGACCACAAAATATACCAATATCTTTTTTTAAATCTGCAAGTCAAATTATTTCACCAATACTCACATTACTGTTTAATAAATCGGTTAATGCTGGAACTTTTCCAAATATATTAAAAATAGCAAAAGTTATTCCTTTATATAAAACTGGCTCTCCACATGAACCTGGCAATTACAGACCAATATCTCTCTTATCACCAGTATCAAAAGTTTTTGAGAGGCTAATTTACAAGAGATTATACCAGTTATTCTTGTGTTTTTGCAATGCTTCAGTGTAATATTGTTTTTTTGATGATTCTTTGACATGATTTAATTTATTTGAGTAGGATTTGTAGTAGATTTGTTTGTATAAATTATTTGAGAGTTTGTGTGATTTGTAAAGACGTGATCTGATTTTAATACTATTTAAAATTCCTTTAGTGATCCATGGTTTTTGAAATGTAATAGTGTCTTTCCTAGACAGAGTTTGCAAAGGAAAATGATTATTAAACACATTGAAGAGTATTTCATTAAATTTGCTAAATCCCTCATTAGTTTCCAAGTCATTAAAATTTATTTTGGCTAATTCTAGCTGCAGGTTATTTAAAAAAATTTGTTCAGTTGAATTTTTAAAATTTCTTGTGGTGATTTTGTTGGATTTCATTTTCAGTTTAGTATGCTTTATAATTGCAAATATAGGAAGATGGTCGGCTACTTGATAAAGCAAAATTCCAGGTGTTACGTGGTTGGTGAGGTCATTTGTATAAATATGATCAATGAGTGTATTAGTGTGATGAGTTATTCTTGTTGGTTTAGTTATAATTGGCACAAAATTATTAGAGAATAACATGTTTGTATAATTTGTCACTGAAGTTTTGCTGTCACTATGTAGTAAATTAATATTTATGTCACCGCATATATAGCAAAATTTGTTAGTTCTGTTAATTAAGGATAATTTGCTTTCTAGTTCTTCATGAAATTCTTCAAGGTTAGTATTTGGGTGCCTGTAGATGACTCCAAATAAAATGTTTTTGATGTTGGGTGGAGTATCTATTTCAATCCACATATTCTCCAGTTGCATACGGTTTGTGGAGCCATTTTTACAGTCTGAGTTGTGTATTTTGTATTTAGGCATTTCTGAAAAAATTACAGAGTTTTTGATATACAATCCCACACCACCTGCATTGGTTGTAGAATCGTCACGAATAAATTGATACCCAGGTAAGGGTGTGAGAAAAATATGATCTTTTTTTAAACGGGTTTCACTTAATGCTATAATGTCAGGAGGGTTTTGAAAGTGTAAAAGAACGTCTAACATACTAGTGTAATTTTTGTTTATACTACTGACATTAAAATGCACAAAAGTGAAATCCTTACTGGTATTTGCTAAGTCATCTTGACTAGATAGAGTTGACAGTTTATAATAATTACTTTCTTGATAAGGAAGAAAGTTATCAGGATCATTATTATTAGTGGAAAAGTTAGTAAAAGTAGAAAACTCACGCAAAGAAGGTAGACTGGTCAGAGTTGACATGGATACATCTAGTCTAAAAAATTCTTGTATATCCTCATTCTCTTGTTCCTGGAAGGGGAAAATATCATTTAAGCATTTAATACAAAAATAAATATCATTATTACTTCCTAGTATATTGAATTGGTTAATTGTCAGAGCAGTGCACCTTAAATGGGTCCACTGATAACAATTATCACAGTTAATAGAATTTTCATTATATTTACAGGGTCTAGCACATTTATTGCAAGGGTGCCTAACTGGCATTGATAATATTTACATTTTTTACACTTTAATTTGTTTTATTCACTACTTTGCGAAAATCTGTTTCTGTTTCTATGGCAAACACTTCACTTTCATCATTGTATTTTAACAAAATTCTACCATTTTTGGTCCACAAATATTTAAAATGTCTTTCTTTTTTGAACTGCTTAACATCGTAAAACAGTTGTTTTCGTTTTTGAGTCAAGCTCTCATTAATGTAGATTCTTTGCCTTCCATAATGGTAACTCCCTGTAGGTAAATCGCTGGTATATGCGACTTCGCCTCTTTTCTTAAACATCTCGTCCCTCTTGGTTTTCCTAACAAACTTCACTATGATTTTTGGTGTTTCTTTCCTTACATTTGCCGGTAATCTGTGCGACACACTGATGTCACTGTCATCTATTTGCACTCCCATCGAGTTTGCTAGATCTTTCACAATCTCATCCGTGTCTTCTCCCTTTGTCACAGGTATCCCAGTAATCTCCAAGCATTCTCTCCTGCTATATTGTTCTAATCTGTCAATGGTTGCATCTTTGTCTTTAACCGACTCTTGTAATGTAGCAACAGTTAACTCTAGGGATTTTACTTTAGTTGTAAGTGAGTTTACCTGTGTGACTACGCCTGAAATTTCCTTTTTCATGTCCTCAAAGCTGTTTGAAATAAACTGTTGCGATTGTTTAATTTCTTCTGTTTCTTCAGAAAATTTTCTGTCTAATGCACTAACCTGCTCTTGTAAACTTCGAATGGCATTCAAACACTGTAGGCTGACCGACTGATCACCTGCTGCCGTCGTGTTGTTTTGCATTGACTGGGTATTCGTTGGTAAATTTTGCGTAGTATCAGCTGTTTGTTCCGAAGCCGTTTGCTTTCCCGCCATATTTGAATTATTTGGCGCGTTACTAGTGGAAGCGTTTTGTTCACTCATCTCAGCAACAGACTGCGTTCTTTTGGGATTTTTCGATCCTCGTGTCTCCATCATATCATAATCAAATGTAATAAGCTTAGTTAAACGTTTCAATTTTGCGTAAGCACTTTAAATTTAATGATTTTTGTCAGAGCTCAATGAAAGTCAAACTGCTGTTTTTGCGCCGCAGCGCACATTATTAAGTATGATTAATTAAAGTATAACACGGATGTACATCATGAGTACATTATCATGTTATAAATAGCTAGTTACTATCATATATTATAGAGCCTAGCATAATATTCTATTTCTGTCTTAATAAAAGTTTATTTGAAAATTCATAATAAATTCATCTTATTTATACATAATAAGCTACCATGAAAAAAACGTGTGATATCTTACTTGAAATAATAATGAATGATTAAATAATGACAACTTTACTGCAAATAAATAGTTTTGCCATGTGATTAATAATGCATACATTATATAGATCAATAAAAACCAATAAAAATTATTTTTTTCAAAACTTAAAATGTAAAAAAAAAATTGATTTTGTGCTGACTATGACTATGATGCATCAGGATCATAGAAGAAAACATTTGTGTCATTAATGTCATCATTATTCAGTGATTTTTAAGTCATGCACTTATTTGCTGTCAATCTGTCCGAAGTACTTGCAAGCTGTAACTTAAAGAATGGCTCAATGCAACAAACTTCAATGAAGTAAGGGTTTCAAATTACTTTCAAGTAAAGTATTACCAACCAATTAAACGTAATCACTATGGTTTGCTTTACGGCTAATTCACAGACAATCACTTGCTTAGCTATTAAATAATTATATATAACGGCATATACTACTAAGTAACTACAATTTTAAAGATGGAGTGGTAGTTGACTAAGAAATGTCAATTTTTAAATCTTTTTTTAAATGAGGGTTTTTTAAATCTTCTACCTTTAAGTTAAGCCGTTTTTTCGAAATATTTGCCTGTGAGGCTTTACTGCATTTGGCTTATCCTAACTTTTCAGAAACCGAGTAAAAAGATGACGACACAGCTGCCATCTGGACCAAATCCAGCCATTCGAAGGAGGCTTAGTGTGACTTCTGTTGCATATACACCACAAATAGCATATACTACTCAGGATACTGCTGCAAGACAACTACATAGGCCACAACCACCATTACGGACACCTATGCTTAAATCACATGTAAATGCAACTAATTTAAAGGAAAACCGGATGATTGTGTAAACACAAGTTCAGAATAAAGAATTCTCTAAAATATTGCAAACTACAATAGCTTATTTTAAATCAGAGCTTAGATTAAATAATAACTACCTCGGATACTCAAATTTTGTTAAACTTTCAAAGCTACGCGCAGCTCAAGATTGGCAGCGGCGCCTTTTTTCATGTGCGCGTGGCTGACAAATAGAAGGCGGTACCGTGCTAACCATGATCGTGAACTGCTGTGTTAGTTTCATGACGTCATATGATGTAAAGCCCATTTTTCGTGACATCATGCATTTAAGCTTTAGTGTAACATCTATGCAAATGTGCTTGATGCGCAAGGGAAGACACCTGCCATTGCACAAACTGTGGTTAGTTTCTGACTTAAGCAATAGCTGTGTTCGGTTGCAGTTAATTAACTTTCTAAGTTAATTATTCAAATATAAGGAACAATTGTTAACTTTTATAGGCAAGAAAATGTATATTTTTGACAGTAAATTAAAATGTAAATCTAACTAAATAAACATAAATTTAGATTGAGTCTAAACAATCGTTCGGTCTTCCTTTAAAAACTGTATGACAGTTTTGTTGCAAGTGTGCAAGAATGTTGCAATGCCCTTTGGCAATTTCAGCCAATGAATGTTTGTATGTTATACATTAGCTCATCGTAGTTTTACGTGATAGAAATTACTTATATCATTTTGTGTCAGAAGTGCAATCAGATCTGTGATATTTTAATAAGCAGGCCTATGTTTGTGTACATATTATCAACTTACTATAAGTGATTGACAATATCTGCATTGAATTAGACAAAATTGCCCCTTTAGTAAATGACAAGTTTGAATGATCGTCAATGAGACTATGAGTAAAATTTATAAACTGATTGATACAAGATCATTGAATTGAAAGTGAAGAGTATATATATTACATATATGCAGAACTGTATGGTCTTGTGAGATACCTTAACACCATAATGTTTTCCAGATGACTAATAAACATAAAGAAAAACATACAAAATCGCAACCAGACGACAGAAAACCGCCATCTGGAATTAGGCTCCAAAAGCTGGACAGTTCACGACCTTCAACACCCTCTTTGTGTCATTATACACCTTTACCTGATATACCTGCTCCTGGGAGGAGTACGAAAAATTCTACTCCTACTTCAAAAAAAGATAGTGAGGTGAAACTTTTGAAGACTGATGAAGCAAGTGTGACACCTGAAAACGTTGTAGCCATGTCCGATGTGAGCATTGAAAGACTGACCATAAGTACTAGAGAAGAAGGGAAACAAACTAAGGCAAAAGCATATGATAGCAATTCTAGTTCTCAGGCAACCATGGAAACAGGAAGTGGAAATGCTTTGAAAAATAATAAATACAGAAAAAATATAAAAACTTTGCATAAAACAAGTGATGCTTTGCGAATTAAACAAAAGACTATAGAACCCTACATCGTTGCAGATGATGGCAGCTGGAATTTAGATATAGATAACAGTTGTAATTTATACAAAAAAGAGCAAATCAAAATAAAAACAGTGGAACCAGGCATTAACCTGAAGGGCGTGGATCACAGCAGTCAGACGAAAAATTTGGTAATAAATGACTATGAACACTCATCTGTGGAGAAAACAAGTACATCTAGTCATTTTGTGATTGCAAAATGTGTGTCAAGTGAGACTAAAGACTCTGTGACAGCACAGACAGAAAGTAACCAGCACTCCAGCAAAGAACTACCATCAAGAAGTCCAATAGACAGTGGTAGGGATGATGTTAGTACATCAGTAGCCACCAATAACAATGTTGCACCAACTCAGAAAACAGCTGATCAGTTAATGATGAAAAGAAATGACACAAAACGAACAGAAAGGAGCCAAGTTGCTGTAATTTCAACAGATGAAAAAACATTGACTTCCAAGCCAAAGACAGATACAAAACTCCAAAGCAAAAAAATTAGTTTAGCTTTGAAACTGCCAAATGGCAAGCGGGTCTTGAAAGAATTCAAAATATCTGAAACTTTACAGGTGGTGGTGAACCAAGCTCGGTCCCTTACACTATTTCCTGATGAGGTTAATGTCGCTGTATCTACGTCATCTGTTCCAAAGATTGTCTTTAGTGATTTAAATGTAAAAATATCTGATTCTGGATTACGAGACAGAACACTACTTCATGTGCATGTAAAAAAAAGTGGAAGGCAATAACAACTAGACAAATTATGTGGAACGGCCAGATTTTAGAAATGTTAGTATCATAGCTATGTTGATAATTATGTGTGATATTATGGGTTACTCAATTACATTTGAAGACATATTATGCATGTGGTAATTTGCTCTTCTGTATAATGCAAATTCTCAAGTTTCTATTATTCAGTCGTTTATGATATCTAAGAAAGTCTATGATCTGTTGCAAGGATTGGTTACCTCATGTACTTTATAGACAGTACAGCATTATTTTTGTTTTATGGAAGGTAATGCAAACACACATCAGCTACTTATTGTGCATTATTGTCACATTTTATTTAATCAACAAATCCTGTCAGCATTACAACCTTCAGTTAAGTTTGGAAAATTATTGAAAAAACTATAACTGTTGTTTTAATTCATATTAACTATGTTTAGCTAGGGCACGAGAACTAATTAGTAAAAATATGTCCCAATGTTTTTAGCTTCATAAGGAAGTCTACTGGATACTAATAGCATGTCACGATTAAAAGACATGAGCTTTACGTGCTGGTGTATGCTTATTAATTAAAAATGCCTTGCAGTCGTTACTTAAAAAAAATTAAAATTGGTCATTTAAGTAAGGCACTTTTATTTTATATAATAATGTAATATAAGTGTATATAAAAGAGAATAACCTCCTATAATTTTATAATAACAACTGACAAGATATATGTGTGCTACCTGATTCAGCACTAGGCCTGTGACTGTGCACAATGTTGAGAGTTTAGTCGTGCAATATACAGCAAGTGTACATTCATGAAAAAATACTGACAATTTGCACTTAGATGTACGTATAGCAAGATCGTATGGATCAGTGTAACTATTAGTACTATGTAAGAACATTAATTATAACATTATGGAAGACTATAAATCAGTGACAATAAAACACTTAATTGCACAGGTATTAGAAAAAACATCAAGTATCCTGTAGCGTAACTATAAATTTGGACTCCCCTGCAAAATAATCTATTGGGCCCTACCATTCAAAGGTAAATTTTTGCAGCCTGCGGATGCACTATAATTTTTAAAATCAACAATAAAACAATCACAACTTGCTTTAATTTTTATGATTTCATACTGGCAAGTATTTAGCAAAAAATTCTTCGTTATGACCAAGGGCCCAGTAATTCACGGCTCCCACCCTCCTCTTTTTCAACTGCGGGGCCTGTGTATGTATAGTTATGCTACAGCATGTGACATCAACTGTTAACAAATCTATTAGCTGTAAGAATTTCTGGCAAATTGAGTTGCACCTATTGATGAATGTGATTGCGTTAAGTTCAGAAATTTTAGAAACATAACATTTTACATTCAAAAAGTTTTATAACTATAAAATCTTGGCTAAAACCATAATTTTTCTCGTCACCCACCGCTAGTCTTGCAACAATTCAATTACAATCAAACAAAACACCCAATACATGTAAAATAATTATAGCACCAAACAATAGCGTACTTATCTGAGTATTTTTATAAGACATACATATGCTAAAACATATATATATATACACTTAGAGCCACTCTATCACTAACAAAATTTTGAAAAGGTGTTACTTAAGAGCCACAATAACAAATTTTATTTAGTTAAAAAAGATATATTACGGACACGCATAACCATCAAAAAAAAGTTGGTAAACCTTTGTATAAAAATCATGTGTTGTTGCATTAAATGGGTTTATAACAATTAACAGATTACTTATACAATCAGTGGACCTTCATACGAAATATTTCGTCAAACCAGGCAACACTATGTTGACTAATCAAAACTTATACAAAACAAGTAAATAAAAAGTAACCTCAATCTTTCTAGGCCATCAATATGCAGTTCCTGAAACATCTGATAGCAATACATAACAAGAGATGACATAAAGTACACCAGTGAACAATTAAATTGCACAAAGTCAAAAATCAAATGTATTTCTTATTCTACTTCATTTCAAATGTATCCAGATTTTAAATCACGTGTGAAGTGAACACTTTATTGACATTCCCTTGAATGCTATAACTGTGCAGAGAATACTACATCCTGTAGCAAGGCAACACTTTTTCAGTACAGACGAAGAATGCAACAAGAGAGTTATTGCCATATAATGGCATGGTATTATGCATGTCTACTGTACTTCATTTTTTTCAGTGACTAATATAGCATATAGGACATGTTATTACTAGACCCACAGCTTTAAGCCACAGGGCATAAAATAAATAGGTAAGATATTCATAGTCTATTTTCGCAGTTTCTTTTTATACAAATTATGGGTGGTGATGCATAAAATTAAATGAAACAGTGTACCAGAACTGCAGCATATTTTATACACGAGCTGACTTGAAAAGCTTATGTTAATGCACAGTTGATTGTTGGTGTACAACAGAAAACATTTATCTTAAATGAACACATTTATGACTATTCTAAAATTGAACACACACACACGCACACAGAAACAGCTTGTTCCAGAGGGGCTAGAAAAAACAATAGTATACACTGACTTTTCACAATAATCTTCAATTTCTAAAAAGATTATGGGTAGTGGAGCATAAAATTAAATGTGACATTGTATGAGAATATTATTACAGACACTCAGGCACTGCACCTTAGAAGCAAGAACTTGGTACACAAATCACCTAGCATTAACAAATTGTAGCATGAAAAAGAAACGTGCCATAGAAATTAACACATAACCCAAGATGACCACAAATTTTGATCACGGATCGACGAATGACACCATGATATATCGGATTCCATCTTTAATTTTCAAACCTTCGTGATAGTGAGTCAGCTTGCCAGGGTGCATGAGCGACCAGCCTTTACGCGTGTGCAGCAATGTGCAGTTATAGCGAATGAATCTCACCCCTCCACCCTATCAAAAATTATGCAAAATATTAATGTCACTGTTGGCTCAATAAATTCTTTCTCATGCCATGTAGATTAATTATGGCTCATGTAGAAGAAAAAATGAATCATTAAGATCAATGCACTACTTAAAGCATTAACTACACTGCACATTTGCTGCTACTATCATAACTTTTATTGTCCCGACTGGCCACATGACATAATAGTGTCTCAGAAAAACCAGCTTTTAGTCAGACAGGTGCCATCAAAGCAAATAAGGGACATAGATAAGCCAAAAGATGCTGAAAACTTAAGGTTTCTAATTTTTAAGATACTTAAACCTGTCACTTACTGTGCTATTTAAACTGCATAATTATGGTAAACATGCCAAAATCAAATTTTAAAAAAAAATTAATATAGGTTTTACATGTCAAATGTAGACCTGTGTTAACTCAAATGTAGATTTAGGTAATTCAAATGTATTAAAAAATGTAATAACAATGTATTAACGTCCATACAAATAGTTGCAAATTAATTAAATATAATAAAAATTGATGCTGCCGATAGCACCATGATCATAAAATATAATTTTAATTTGGTTTTATCTTTTTGTAATTTGCCCTTAAATGAGTTAATTACCGATTTATTCAAAGTACCACAACTACATTTGACTTACCTAAGTCACATTTGAGTTACCAAAACACATTCGAAATTCCTATGTCTACATTTGACTTACCTAAGTCACACTTGAACATTCCTGTGTCTGCATTTGACGTGTAAAACCTATACCGTGCATGAATTACTGACCACAATAAAGTAGAACTAAGCTCAATTACCCATGATTTCATTAATTTGTGACAGATAGAATACAAAACACTTTGTCATAAATCATATTTCACTGCCTTTTGTTTGGTTTTTATATTCTGTTGTCTTGCAAAAAGCAAGCTTTAATCATGTTGCAAAAACTATTATTCACACCAACAAAACTATAAATACATATAAATATATACAGTGAATGGTCACTAATATCACAGTTTGCAATGTAGTGTGCAACTTCCATAATTTCAGCTATTCACATGACAAGACTGAAGAAAAGGCCAAGCTTTCTGGGAAGCTAGATTTATTTTAATGTTTGTGAAAAATGTTAGAAGGATTTAGTAATAAAAGTCTGGTAATTCTTCGTGTAATTAGTAAAATCACTAGGAAGTCGCGATCATTTCACTCTTCGGCACTCCCATTTCGAAAGCCAATTCTTCTACAAATGTCATTCATTCATTGGCTGAAGCAAAGCAGCACACCATCAATTTCCATCAAAAATATAAGTCTCACCGAAAAGTTAGCTCGCTAATTTTGTGACATTTTTGCAAGGACATTAAGTTGCAGAAATTTCAGTTAGTTTAAGCAGCACATGCTTACAATAGGAAACGATTAGCCTACGACAAGTCACAAAATCCACTAGATATTTCATAATTTTACAGTGAATGGCGGCTATCACCGTGCCTAAAAATATCCATACAGTGGTAGTATATATTAAATTTAGGCTTTATAGACAGTTTTCCACAAATTTCTTTGTTATATTTTTCTAAGTGTAAGTGATAACAACAAAATAGCTGCAGCATGCTAAGTGACTTGTCCTTTCCTTTAATCTATAAAAAGAGGGTGTCAATGACCCTCGATCAAAATTACCCATTACAGGGCTAGGGGCCCGTCAAATAATTAAAAACTGTGGTCTAACTGAAATATAAAACAACTTAAGAAAAATTTGCAGTACCCTATCCTGACAATTTGCCTTTATCTTTCTCGCATCAGCGAAGAACAGCTCTTTATCCTTCTCATCCAAGCTTTAAAAATACACATGGTCTTTGTAACAACCCTGGTACAGTAATATAATTGCAAAAACAACTTACCGTATAATCTTTTAGATAATTATTGAGAGCCAAATTTAATGTGTACGTCGAAGAATCATGATGAGGACGAAGAGAAGGCTGCTCATCTATCTTATATCTAACCACGAAGTTCATGATGGCTTGTGGAGGCTAAGTAACCAACAATATCACATTAAAATCAAATTTTCACCAGGAATTTAATGCACAAACAATTATATGCATAAACTTAGGCAAAACATTTACAACTTTGTGGTGTTCAAAAGAAAGCACAAATGTTCAACCAAATCAAAAAGAATGTTAAATGTAAAGCCAATTTCTCTAAAATGTTGATAATGAAATCAAGTACATTTAGAAGAAAATTTTTATGCATATGCTTCATCAAAAATTTTAAATTTAACTAAAAAGACACACTACTATACAATATGATATTTTCTTATATTAAAAACATGCTGTTCTGCATTGTGCAAGAAAAAACTAACAACTAAGAATATTTATCCAACTTATTTCACGGAAGTGCAACACATGTATACATACGGGTATTAATACGCAATCCCTAAGCTTTGAGTCAAACATTCCAAAGCTTTGTCTTGCAAAGACATTGTTACATGTGAGATATTATCTTGATCAAAGCCTGCAATTGCATATTAATGGTTTCTAAAATGTTTAGCCATGCAGTGCTGGTATAAAAAGCAATTAATAAACATACTTACATTGCAGCGTTTCAGCAAACTGACGTAGGAAGTGAATTAACAAAATATAAGCAAATGTACTCACCAAAGCTGAAGCAAAAGCCATGGCAATTAGCTCAGCACTAGTAGCAAAATAAGCACATTATTTATTTTAAGTAATGAGTAAGCTTTAGTAACTGCGTCTTAGTGTATTACTTGCATGCCACTGTTAGCAGTAATTTGTATTTTTAAAAACCATGGACAGGCACTTTCAACATGGGAAAATTGGGCACGGCTGCATTGGTGACAAAACCTTGGGCACTGGCCAACTTGGGGATGAGACATTTGGGCACTAATGATGACACATATTGGTTATTGCTTTGCTATTGTGCCATGACTTTATTACACAAGTATACATATTTCTGTGTTGCACTAAAAATTATGACGTCCAGTTTGTTAAAATTATGGGAATCCTCATCCCATTGTTGCCGGACAACTTTTAAAACACCGAACGTTTTTGTAATAAAAGAAATAATTATTTTTGTGAATACAATTATGTAATAAAAGCTGGAAACAACTATAACTAATCTAGCATGTGTAAAAATAACGCTACTGAAGGGAGAATTATCATGGATTTAGCAAAGATACATAAATAGTTTTCAATTACTATTCTTAATCTTGATGAAGATAATTATATAGATATTAAGCAGTAATTTGGCTCGTTAATTGATCTGGTCGTTTTTGATTTGGCAGCTAGAATGTAAACAACCAGATAACGCATTTTGCCAGTTTCTTCTAAAGCATACCAAACAGTCAATGAGTACAGAATTACGATATAATTCTAGCTGAAACACTAGCTGTGCTGTAACTAAACTTTGGCGTGAATAATTTTTTGTGACTCACTAGATATTTTTTAAACAAAATGTTACCATATTTTAATAAAATATTACTCTAAACTTGTGGTTCTTTAACTTCGTTCATTTTTGAAACTACATTCAATACTAAAAGTTGAAAACCTGAACCTGCAGAAAAATATGACTGGTTAAAAAACTTTTAATTATTCCATCATTATATTATGCACTGCATAAATTTTTAATAAATTTATTTCAGTGAAGCTACCTTAAAAAATGCTGTGAGAATTAGAAGATAGCCAATCATTAAAGGAAAACTCAAGCTTTCCTGGAAGTTAGGCTTATTTCAATGTTTGCAAAAATTGATAGGATTTAGTAATAAAAGCGTCGATAAGCACCTCATGTAACTAGTAAAAATCACTTTAAAGTGGCAAACATTTCATTCCACATTTGGGCGCTCCTATTTTAAGCAGCTATTCTTCCACAATGACATTGTTTAATGACTGAAGAAACACAGTGCAATTTTACAAAAAATTATATAGCTACACAAGAACAGTGATATTTTTGCTTTGCATGAACAGAAGGTAAGCTGCAGAAGCTTGAAACAGTTTAAGTAGCGTGCGCTTACACAACGCCATGGTGCAAAGTTCACTAGTTACATCATAATTTCAAGTGAATGGCGGTTACCACTGTGTCTGAAAATTTTTATACAACAATAGTACAAAATATTTTTATTCACATTTTTTTCACATTTCTATTTTATATTTTTGTAAGTTAACTGTAACAGTAAAATAAACCCAACATGTTAAGCGACTTGCCCTTTCCTTTAAAAATTAAACAAACACAAAATTAATAAAAAGATAGGTATAACATAAAGTTTTTGAGGCATCCAAATGTCTCCTGCCCAATGTCTTTGTGCCCAAATGTCCCATGTCCAAATGTCTCGTGCCCAAATGTCACATACCCTTAAAATATGTCATAGTTACATGTGAAGTGTTTCATACTATTAAGGAATTTGCACATAAAATACAACAGCAATAAGGCAAATGCATATATAGTGCCATCTACCATGCAAAACTTGTACTGTTCATAAAAACTAATAATAAGCAAGTTTAAGCATTGAAGTTTAACTTCACACATTAAACTCAGTACATATTTCTGTGTTAGTCATGGGAAGCAGGAGTTTACACAGTTACACCATGCGGTACCATGCCTGCTTAACTCACGTCATGGTGATAGCCGATAAAAATCTTCTTCTGCATTGGCTGATGATAGGTCTTCAGCATGTACAACCACAATCTCTCCAATCCGACTTGATTTAAGTGTATATCGCGTGTTGGCACGTTTTCGTACCCTCCTTCTAACCTGGGGTCCTGGTAAATCCAAATCGATAAGATGCTGAGCATTAACTACATATTATGAGTCTCACCTATTGGAGGATAGTGAGTCACTGTGCAAGGTACAGTCTGGGTACTTACAAGCGACACCATGGCCTTCCCTTCTGACAAAAGCAAAACAAAAAAGAGCTAAAAAAGTGGATGCTCATACATACCTTTTGTGATCAGAAGCACCTTTCATTGAGCATGCATTACCAAAAAGAAAAAACTCAAGACCACAACAAGTGTTTACCATTTTCATAATTGACAGAGTTGCACTGCATCCTTTTAATTTGTAGCAAACAAATAGAAAAAAAGGCAAGCCGCTATCAGAAAATGAAGAAAGAATAATAAGATACCAAAATCTGCTTAACTGATTGCTCAAAGTGAAACATCACGCCTAGTACTGTAAACCAGAAAAAAGTGTGAGCTAAATTTTTGCAAATTGAATTTAATGTTGAGTTAATGTTCCGTAAGGCTCCACTACAGAAAAGCCATTGCCAAGTTAATAACATTTTCTGTACTTAGCAGTGTATATTACAACCAACATTTAACAAAACACTTTTATTACTAGTGTTATTTATGCACCTGGAAATTTATGCATCAATACGTCTTTGCAAAATTCGGAAACATGTCCAGCATATATTAATTTTACTTTTTACATTATTTCATTTCACTTTGAGCAAAACTACTATCTTATAGGTGCTTCAAGGAATCACTTTCATTATTATAATAGCCTCGTCTATCAACTCACATCATCAAAATAACCTGGAAACAATTTCCGCTGTACAGGCATCACATACGATTTCAGGAACCACAACCAGTGGTCATGCAGGCCCACCTGACGCATGTGAATGTCACGCGTTGGCACGGCTTCATACCCGCCTTCAAGACGACTGTCCTGTCCAAATTAATCTAGATACATTAGTAAACCAACACCAGAGTTTTTTCTTACATATGCCAAGAAAAAATCGAAAAGCACAACTCCTAACGAGTTGTCAAGAGACGACTACAGATATGTTAGTACAATGCCTCAAAGCAAAGAAACATAACACTAAGACATGCCTAAAAACAACCATACAGTAGCGAGAACAGACTCTAGTAAACCATCTCAAGAGTGAGATAAGAAAATCTTAACATCTGCTCACTGGGAAGGTGCATGGGTGCAGGCATAACTAGTTACTTACGTCATGATTGTAACCAGCATACATTTTCTGCTGCATAGGACGAGAGTAATATTTGAGCATAAACAGCCACATACTCTCTAATCCCACCTGGTTCAAGTGAATGTCGCGTGTTGGAACATTTTCGTATCCACCTTCTAGTCTCACATCCTACAGAAGCCGATTTGTGGAGCAAGTGCAATGAAGCATGTAATCGTGCATATACCAGCCACCATTAGGTGCTAACAAGCCATAACTGACTTGCAATACCCAAACAAAATAGACCTTCATTTGCTCATAAGCAGCATGCAAATAAAGCTGGTGCTTGTACAAGGTGCTAGTTATATAACCCCTCCACTGCTGATCATTAGAGTGTGACTCACATCCTCATCATAACCAGGATAAAACTTTAACACTAAGGGCAGGATGTAATCGTACAGAAGCTTCTGCCACTGGTAAAATAGTCCTATCGCAGTTAGGTGTACATCATATGTGGGCACTGGGTCCTGGGATAAATAAGCTAAAGTGTTATATAAGGTACATGTGACTCATGGAAAGAAGGTTTACAGTCATTTGTTCAGTTTAGGCCAACAGGATTAAGGATGTAGTTATTCAGAAAGAGGCTCTGCATAAGTAAGATTACACAGCTGCACTTTGTTACTTTTTAATGCATGTTTGCTAGACTGTATTTTCAAACAAAAATGAAAAAAGTTAAAATGAAAACTTGTTAGGCACAACTTTGTCACATCTTTTCTGTAAAAATTAATGATCGTATAAAATTTTTTCAGCATAAATCTTACATTCGAATTACATTTCAATACTTTAACTTATTTTAAAAGAAATTGTTTAAAGAAATACTGCTCTCAAATACATTTTGCTTTAAAAATTGTAGTCAAACGTATAAGGAATTAAAGGAAAATTGAAAGAAAAATTATCAAAAAAAGTAGTCCGCACACACAATTGCATTAAATAGAAGACACAACTTTGAAATGAAGAAGCCAAAACCATGACAGATGTAAAAACTGAAAGTTAACAAATATAATTTATAAAAAAAATAAAATTATTTATAACCAGACAACATAGCAAAATTGTAATAATCTATTATTTATAATCTCAATTTCAAAATTAATTTATTAATGAGGGCATCAATTCTTCTCTAGTTACTGAATTTACTGAAACCAACTTCCATTCAGATTCATCCTAGTTTGCGACTTTATCCCTTCATCAATATTGTAATAACTTTTAAATAAGCAGGAAGTGCCTAAGTCAAGAAGCAAATATCAAGAAAAAAAATCAGACTATATAAAGGCGTAAACAATTGAGCATAAAATAAAAATTGCATAAAACTTTTTACATATTTTACTATAAAAGTCTTACAACTTGACTTTGTAACAGACAAAACAATAAAATTTTTCTTTGTAGTGGACATGGGATTTGTAAACCTAGGACTCCCTGTGTATGTAATGCAAAGAATGGAATGCACACGGTTCATATCAAATGGAATTTCCACATAAATATAACATATTATGCCACTTTTGTGGTTTCAGTAGATAGCCAATGTGGTGCTCAATGCACGCTAGATAAACTTTACCTTAAATATAACACGCATTTTGCAGCCTCTCAGACTGATAGCAAAGTCGTACTCCTACCCACTCGGGGTGCCAACCGGCCATATTCCACCGACAAATGGTTAAAAGGAGACGCAATATACCCCATGGCGACCCAACTTGGCACTCAGTTGGGTAGGGGAGAAAAACAGCCAAGCCGCTGGGTCCCGGTTTTGGACCCCTCCACTTTAGGCCGACTACCTTTAGTGGCAGAAACCGTTATAGTTGCAAAGAATAATAAAAATAAACCTGGACGGGTGAATGGAAGCGCCGGGGCAGCGCGAGATACCCCGGCGTCGACTTACGGTCTGTTTAAGGACAAAGAGACTGGTACAACGATAACATTGAATTATCCTGTGCAGGTCAGCGACCGCTGTCCTGTGTGTGCGAAGGCGATTCCCGACTGGAAGTCGGCGAAATCGCATGTGAAATTATGCCATGGATTGGGCGTCCAGAGGCTAAAATTCCGATGTGTAAAGTGCGAAAAACTGTGGCCATCACTCCAGAGTGCCTGCAGCCACTACAGGTACTGTTCCACCAGAGTACCTGATGAAGCAGCTCAAGCGAGCGGTGGTACCGAGCCGTCACAGGATGACGCTCACCGCTGTCCTGAATGTCCCCGAGCCTTTAAGACACACGCGGGACGCCAACAGCATAGAAGGTGTGCTCATCCTGTCGAATATAACAACAGTCTTCCTGGACCCAGGGAGAAGAGGGCCGACGGTGCAGGTACACTGTGGACGGATGACGAACTCAGGCTCATGGCCGAACAGGAGCTCAAGTTCCACCCCAAAACAAGGGGGCTGGCCAAATTCCTCCAGCAGAGCCTGCCTCATCGCTCGATTGAGGCCATATATAGTATTTGGAAATCCGTCCGCTACACCGCCGCTAAAATGGCAGTAAGAACGGAAATCGAGCTGGCCGCCGGCGCAGGCGCTAACGATCCAGCAGCGGAGAGGGGCCCCGCTGCCCACCCTGCTGAGGTCGAACTGGTAGTCGATGAGCCACAACCCTGTGTGAGGGCAAGCAGGGACACACCCGGTACGAGGGCAAGCCGGGAAGCACTTAAAGAGAGTATTGAAACCGAAATACGAATTGGGAATGTGCATAATCGCACAGACGTGGCTGCTGCTCTGGCATTCGCTAGAGCGGCCTTGGACGGCGGCGATTTGGATATGGCCTTTCAGGCAATGAGCGAGGCTTGGTTCCCCGAGGATGTACGTCCACAACCAGCCAGACCCCGCCCTGTTAGGCGAGCTCTCGATCGACCCCCGAACCGCCAAGTACGCAGGAGGGAAAGGTATAAGACATACCAGAGACTGTATCAGAGAGACAGACGCAAGCTTGCGAACGTCATACTCGATGATGCACCGCTGGATGTCGAATATCCCCCCATAGACTGCGTCGAGCAAACCTACATCCAGAGATTCGAGAAACCGTCTCTTCCGGACGACGAACCTATCGAGGACTTCAAACCGTGCGAAGATCCCGACGGCCTCTGTGCCCCAATTGCACGCGAGGAAGTGGCCAAAACCTTCAAGGCCATGAAGTCACGTTCGTCCCCCGGTCCGGATAAGGCGGTCACCATGAAGGCTCTCCAGAAGATTAACAAGGGCGCGATAACCCTTGTTTTCAAAGTGTGGCAATTCCTACGCGAGGTCCCGAAAAGCCTCAAGGAATGCCGCACCACCCTCCTACCTAAAGGCACGGAGGGCCTTCAGGACGTTAATAACTGGCGCCCTATCACAATCGGATCTCTACTGCTCAGGTGGTATGCCAAGATTCTGACCTCGAGAATCCAGGCAAGGGTCAAGCTCAACCCACTCCAAAGAGCCTTCCAACCAAGGGACGGCTGTTCAGAGAACCTGACTCTCCTGAACACCGTGATTCGGCATGCCCGAGCAAGTCACAGGGAATTAAACATCGCATTTCTTGACTTAGCAAAGGCATTCGACACGGTACCTCACACCTCGATCGTGAGGGCAATGCGAAGGTTCGGCCTTCCGGGACAGGTTCAGGAGATCATTGGGGATATGTACACGGGTGCTGCTACACGGATATCGACGCCGGAAGCAAGTACTCGTCGTATCGAAGTTACGTCTGGTGTCAAGCAGGGATGCCCGCTATCACCCTTGCTTTTCAACCTGGTAATCGATGAACTGATCTCAAAAGTCGGTTCTCGATTTGGCTATGAGATCGAAAATCACCAAGTGGCCATAGTTGGTTTTGCCGACGACCTAGTCTTGATATCGAACACCAAGCATGGCATGGGCAAGTTGTTGGAGACAGCACAGGGCTTCTGCACAAAGAGGGCAATGGCACTTAACGCAAAAAAGTGCAAAGCCATGCGACTGGTCAAGGCATACCGGCGAAGTGCTATGAAAGTGATCGTAGATCCCACATGGAACATCAGCCAGACTCCTATCCCGATGTTGGGAGTCGCCGAGACGTACAAATATCTCGGAATACCGTTTGGCACAAGAGGGCGGCCCGCCATGGGCACAGATTCTCTTAAAACATGGCTGCTAAGAGTGGAAGGGGCGCCACTCAAACCTCAGCAGAAGGTGGATATGATCAGACAATACGTGATTCCGCGTCTGACATACCGCTTTCGTATATGCGAGGTTCACATGAATGGCCTCAAAGGTGCCGATAGGCTAATACGATCAAGCCTAAAACGCATCCTCCACCTCGCGGTGGATGTACCGAATGCATTTTTTCATGTTCCAATGAAAAAGGGAGGACTAGGGTTTTCTTGTCTGGAAGAGGATGTGCCTCTGATGAAGATCAAGACCCTCAGTCGTATGCAAGCCTCACCAGACGCACTGGTGAGCATGAGTGCATCGGCACCGGTGTGGAATAAAGAGCTGGAGTGGGCCAAGAGGGTTACTAACCTCGAAGCCTACAGTCACGGGCGAGATATTAGCCGTGCAAAAAGGGAGATGGCCCAGAACCATCTAAACTCGTTTTTAGCGAAAGCACATGGGAAGGGCTTTGCAGCCGTATCTGCAAACCCACTGAGTACTCACTACCTGCGTAGCAGCACACTCCTGAGGGGGGGTGATTATATCTTGGTTCTCAAGATGATCACCAACTCATTACCAACCAGAGTTAACTCCACGAGAGGAGCACCCAATGCAATCAGGAGATGCCGTAGGTGCGGGAGACACGCAGAGAGTCAGGTTCACGTACTTCAACAGTGTAGCTCGATAAAAAATGCCGTATCCCGACGGCATAATGCACTGTGTGATGTGCTCGCCGAAGCCCTCACCGCCAGGGGCTTCAAGGTCGTCAGGGAACCTTGGTTCGAGGTAAACAGAACAAGGTACCATCCTGACATCCTGGCGACCAAAGATGGTCATACCTACGTTATCGATCCGACCATCTCGGCAGCGAGCAACATCGACCCGCTAAGGGCCAGGTGCAGGGACAAGGCCCTGAAGTACAAACCGATCCTCGATGCCGTCAAACGGCGGTGCGGCTCTGCCACTGCCTCGTCGCACGGCATCTGTGTGGGCTACCGCGGTGAATGGGCAGGTGGTGAGAACGATAAGATCCTTAAGACCTGTGGTCTGCTGGGAATCAGGGCCAAGCTGATTCGCTCAGTGATAAGGGGCTCATGTATGATCTGGAGGAGATTCCTGTCCTGAGTCGGTTCCTATGATGAGGACCATAGGCACGGTCGCGTCCTGCACAGGATGATAGGGAGTTAATAATAACAATGACCACGACCGACACAGGTGATACCACCGAAGCCTGTGAAATTCTGAGGAAATAATGAGCTGACTGATTTTAATAAAAAGACTGTGATGACTTCTACAAAAGATTATTAGTGTCATCTTCAATGGTAATAGGGATGTATATTGTCTGCCATCAATATCATTATTAGTGTTATGACCATTAATAACAAAGTTTGTTTTGTCTTGTACTACCTGTACAAGAAATACACATATGTTCTTTTATGTAAATCTGCCCTCACATAAACTCATATTTGTTGAAATGCAGAAAATATAAGTTTGTAGGTGCAGTTTTAGAAGAAAGTTCTTACCTCGTGAGAGCCACTTGACCACTTTCCAAATGTATTCACTTCTCTCACCAGGTCATCACAGAATTTTTCTGTAGTGAGTGGAAACCAATAAACATCTGGACAAGGCTGCATGAACAAAGTAAGTTTAAAACTGCATAAGAACTAACAAAAACAAGTAGTAGTACCTTCCCTCACAGAATGAGCTATAAATATAATAAATACAAATGCTAATGTGATATCAGAAATAAAATTGCCCTACACATCAAATTTTATAAGCAGTTCGGTACACTACAAGCCAGCATTCGATACTTATTAATATACTAAAATTGATGGTCATGACAGGCCACATTGGTCGATTTTACAGCATCACCCAAACAGTTAGACAGGCAAGACGCTGTGCGAAAAGCGAAAATGTCACCACTCAGTTATTCCTCCCTCTTTACCCAAGTTTATAAATTAAGTATCTTTGAATAAATATAAACATAACCTTTTATGCTGGGGAAAGTTTGGTAAAATGTTCAGAAATATGCAGCTATTAATAGGAGTTCGTTTATACCTACAATTAATTTGGTTATTTTACTAAGCGTAAAGATAAAACAAATACCTGCAGTATGTATTTATCTGTGGGGAAGTCTGTAGTACCAGGAGGGCTAAGCTCTGGTATTGGTGTATCATCTTCAAGCGCTTTGGCATACCACTTATGAATGTACTTTTCTTCCCAGTCCTACAAGAAAAAATGTGTTTGTGTTAACTAAAATAAAAAAAATAATTTTTCGTACAAAACAACAATGTAGCAGCATTATAATACAGGTAGTATGAGTTTAACAACAATTTGAAAAAAAAAACTAACAGTAATAAAGAAAGGCACTTAAAAGTTTGCCGTAATTCTTATCAAACACAGATAAGGAAACCCATTTGCACAGCACTAGCAAACAAGTTCATATAACTAACATTATTTATGGAAATCCTTTAATATATGACATTAAACTAGTAGAGATGTCTCAGTCGCATTTGGCATGCATATTATACATGATACATCCTTCTTCAATAGCTCGAAAACCAATTTGGAAGATGAAACTGCCCAGAAGCTGCCCAGTCACTTGTCCATTTCCTGGGCAGGCTTGCCAATGCTCAACTTAAGTTTAATAAGCACATTTCCCATGGAAAACACTGCGATCACTCGGGTAAAATTATTAGCAATGGTAATGACTGCAAGGCAGCATATTATTTGCCATACTTAACTCTTTGTCATTCATCAAAAACTTCAACATCTGATCAAAAACAGTGAAGTTCAAATTTTGCATAAGAATTGTGTCACATGATTAGTTTCTAAGATGTTTACAAAAAAGATGTAAAATTACTATCTAAACCCACAACAAGAAGGTGATCATTGCAACAACAATATAACAAAAGAAAGTCGCAAACACAAAGTATTTTCGTGTAATGTGAAAGAGAGGCAGCAATTTTAGGGAAACACTATAAGAATGTACTAACTTATAAAAACAGGTATGGAAAGTTATTATAGTTATAGTTATGTATATAAATATACATCAGAAAATTTAAAACCAATAATAAACTTTCACTACTTACTAATTGATTTTCAAAGATCATGTACAAGTCGGGTGATTTGCGATTTGTATCAAAGCCTTCAGAATTTAGCATATGACCAAAATGCACACGGTTTGTAACATACATAAAGTGGTGCTGGAAAAGAAATGACATGATGTCAAAATTAAATGATTCATAGACAATACAATGCTTATCATAAAAGGACAGAAAAAACTTTTGGTGCAATCAGTTCTGATATTTAAATGAGTGAAATATTGCCATCTAAGCTGTAATCCACAAAAATTTTGTAAAAAATTTTCTCAGCTGTAGATAAAATCGTTATAAAATTAACTAGCTTTTTTCTTTATAGCAGTGATGGACACTTCTTCTGGAGTTAAGACTCCAGTATAATTCATCTCTCATGAGAACTCGCATGATGAAATGGAAACAATCTTCGCAGATAGTAACTCTAACTTGTAAACGTAAAATTACATTTAATAGAATATAAGAAATAGACGCAAAATAATTTCAAGCTGTAAATACAAATACATTAATAACTGTATTTTGGTCACATACATAAATAGTTAAATACAGTAACTGACTTCAGTCAACAAAAAATTGTGTGCTTACATGTTGTCTCATATGTTCCCCAAATGCCATGTCTGCATCCAAAAGTTTGTAGATATAAGGCTTCAATGGCGAAATCTGTTTTACTCGATCACCTCTAATCATGTAGCATGTGTGAACCAGGGCAATGTTCCACACACCACTGAAATGTAGAAGTTTATAATTAGAAATAGGAGGAGTTGAAAATCTATGATAATATGAAAACACGTCAAAGCTTAATAATGTGACGTCATTCAAAAAAAGACTGGTATGAATAATTTTATATGAAAAAATTTGCTTGAACAATATGATGACCTATGACACCAAATGTACATAAGGTAGCTCACCCAATGCAGAACATTCAGCTAGAACAAATGTAAAAGCTGGCTCCTCCTCTAAAGTGAACACAATTATCACAGGTAAACATAGTAAACAGAGAAAACAATGATGAACTAGAATGGAAGTACCAATGTGCTTGGATCCAGAACATCCCATTTGCTCATTTCTTGTAAAGTTAATGGTTTCAATAAGAAACTCATTGGAAGCATTTACTGTTGTCACGGGAAACAGTTTTTCAGTAAAAATTTAGAATACCCATTGCTATGGCAGATCCACTTATACATTAGAATGAAAGAATTTCTAGCAATGTAACAATTATAGGGCAGATCCATTTGGTCAGCAAAGGGTGATCAATAAAACAGGCATATTTTGGGGAAGGGAAAAATCGGGCTCCAATACGGTGATAGTTTTCAAAGACAAATGTGACAACAACAATAACAACAGGACTAAAAGCTTTAGAGATCTCGCCCTTTGTGCCGGATGCCCAAATCTAAGCTCCAACAATGCACAAACTGAACTCACACATTTGTATGCAGCTACAATATACATATATATATATATATATAACACACAATAAACATCACTTATATCACAAGTACCAAATAATTATAACAGAAAAATTACTGTATGAACGTTAAATGCTTCTGGATTTCAAATTAATTCGAATGCAGCAAACATGGCATAAAAAGAAACTTAAACACAGTGAACAAAGTCGAAGGTATCATAATTAAATAATCAGAACCACCCACATACAGGCTGTCAATGGAAGCTTCTCCTATTACCACATGCACTTAAGCCGAACGGGCATAACCATATTGACTAAGTAAAGCAATATTATTATGAAGTTAGGCTACATAATCTATCGCGGCTAAGCAGCCAGAACAAAACTAATGTTCTTAATAAAAGTATTCGGTATATGCAGAGGAAGTCATGCAGATTTTCTCAGGGAAGACACTACACAGATATTGGCAGAAGTCGAATTCATAATGAAAGTAACACCAAGTTTGACCTTATAAAAAAGCTACCAGATATGTTTTCACGCAGAAAGTCATATAGAACCCATCACAGAAGTACAAACGCACTGAAATACTATACAATTATCTCAGACCTTTACCAAAAAAGGGCAAACAAAACAAAGTATAAAGTAAATTGAATAGCACCAACGAATTATCAGTAATGAAGCTACCTAAAATTTAAACCGAAAACACCTACAAAGTCTGCAGAAGCCATATAGAAACCATCACGTATGGAAATAAATAGAAACTATCACAGGGAAGCCATGTAGAAACTTAGAAAAACGACCAGAGAAGAAGGTTCGAAACTGTGGAAGAAAGAACACATGTGGAAACTCGGAGTTTGCTAGTATGCTCATTTCCACATAAAAACCCTTGAATCCTCATAAATTTATTGAAGAAACCATCTCCTTGCACAACCTTCATGGAAATATAGAAGTGTGCAGAAGTTTCACAAAAACCATGTATTAGTTCTCAGCAAGAAAGCTAAGCGCAGGAAGCCATACAGAGAAAGCTACGTGTAGAAACAGATAAAGAAAACATATAGATAACCCCAGAAAGAATATTATGCAGCCATCCACAGTTCTCAAAACAATAAAAGCCGAACTCAATAGGAGAAAAGTGTACTAAGAAATGTCCTTTTCTTAAATCAGGCCCTAAAGAAGCCCTACAACACTCAAGGAGAGTACACGCTATTTTCCATGTTTAATGAGGCAACTCAAGGATATTCACTACTTCGTTTTTTAGATATTTTCACATTACACAATCAGAGTTTGAACAGTATACATTCAATGATTAGTGATGTCAATCGGACTGTTTAGGTACACATGCTAATTATGGGCTAATTATAATCTTGTCTCGTACAGTTAAAATTTCTTGAATTTGGAAGATTTTCCATGCTAATTATTACTATTGCGACAACACCCATTCAGGCGAATTACCAGTTTTATTATCTGTATTAATCAGATGGTGATGAACCTTTTAATGACACAAGGGTGAATGGTTTGAGCGTCATGTTCTGCAAACAATGGTCCAAAAAGTAATGACACTAGAAAAATGATACCTCTAAGATTATAACACTCTGTGCTTACTTAGTTTTAGATAAACGTCAAAAAAACTTTGACTGTCCAAGGAAAGAAGCTAAAACATACATTGCAAATCTTTTATCAAGTTCTGCATTTCAACCTAAATGGGCATGCGACGCAGCACACCCTCACCCCACGGGAAATGAGTTCTTCTGCAGCATGCAAAGATTCATCTGGAGAATCCGTAAAGTTTCTCCAAGCTGAATTGACGCCAGGAGTGCGATTATGAAGTGAAGGCAGCAAAGAGAGCGAACTGCGTAGGATACATGTTCCCAGGTAAGAATTTTACAATAGAATAATTTCAGCTTTTGAGCAAAGATGTTATCAGTAATTAATTAGTGATCGAATTAGTTTTGTCAAGTCAAGTTTACACAAGTTTTTGTTGAGAACTTATGGTTTCTAGAAAAAGTTTATTATCTTGTAACTGCATTATTAAAAATTATAAAAGCAAAAATCAAAATGTGCACATATTTAAACAATTAGCAACTAACAAGTGAACCTGAAGTGGTATTAGAAATTTTCTTTCTAAACTGCAAAAACAGATCTATGCGAAATTAAAACGCGCTTTCATTAGCAGTTACATCAAAGGACTAAAATTTATTTGGAACTTGGATACCGCTGTCAGAAAGCATTACTATTTTACATCATTTAACCGAGCCAAAGTTCTGCCAAAAGAAAAAGTTGTGTGAAAAGAAAAAATAGTTTCAAAGATAAAAGTAAACACCATAGTTTTTGTAAGGTATGTGTGTGTGTACAGTTGGATATCATAACATGTGTTAATTCACATAATAAATGCCTTAGTGCGGAAAAATATATAGTGTTCAAAGAAGTATTTTGTTGAGCTACAAAATTGACACGTTTTTTTAATAAAGCAACATTTTACTTGCTGGAAAAGCATAATGCAAAAACAATAGAAATCTCTCCCTACATAATTTAAACACATGACAAAAAAAATTCAGTGGGAGATAGCAGCAACACACTGCTTATCATGAAAATAAGGTGGCATATCCAAAGGCACTTTTTAACTAGCTCACGAAAATGACAACCTGAACAACATCGAAAATTTGTCTGTAAAGAAACCTGGCAAACTTTTGTGGGCGTATTCATGTCTATAAAATGTACCAATTAATTATCATTTGTGTGTTGAAATGCTTGTGGGTTTCTAGGCTAAAAAATGTATATTCCTAACGTTTTTAATGTTTAAAAATGGGTGAGAGCAGTGTAAGAGCCATGTGCATTGCTTTGCCCAGACCTATAACATTCTTCAGTGTTCTCCGTGACTCCTATGAATAAAACACGAAAAAGGCGCCTGTGACATTACATCCCTCAAATTTACAGGAAAATGATTCTGAGAAAACGCCCGTTTTGAGCTCTATGCTTCTACGTCCTGGCTTCGCGATATCATAAAATTTAAATTGTAAATATTTGGCGTGGAAAACTTCAATTGGGAACAAATATGTATGTAATGGTGAACTAGTGGAAAACATGACGCAGTAAGAAAATTTACTGCTAACGCGAAGCTGTTTTGTCATAAATATCAGCGAAACCAGATCAAGTCGGCCGTTGAATAAACTGCTGCACAACACATTCCCTTTCAATGCTCCTGGTTCAGCCTGGTTGTTTACGTTTACCGGATTTTATTTACAGTTTCTCAACAACCCCTACAAGACGTCTCCCATAAAACGCGTGCTAGATTTGATCAAACAACTATCTTAATAGGGGTGGGATGAAATTCTATAGTAGAAGCATTTCTGACGTTTGACAAATTAGAACATAGTTCATTATCAATGGCCGAAATTTCAACCAATAAATAATCCACTGAGGTATTATTTAGACAGTTACGTAGGTCAGCTGGATGTAGTACTGAAGTAGGATTAGCGAACTGTCTGCTGTAAGCTTAGTGTTTGTAATTGCTGTCTATGTTTCTGTTGGGTATAGTCACCTACTTTTATGCGATATATTTGTTTGTAAAGTGACAATAGCTACACATTTACTTACACATCTGTATCCAGAACAATAGCAATTGCATGGATGACCAAGTTCACCATGTATATGTAAATTTGTTCATATATTAATAGTATTTGGACAATTTAAACTGTATTTGGAATTTGCCCAACAGTTATGGTTTTTTATCAATAAACGAATAATTGTTAAATGTAATGGCCAAATGTCGCATTGTGTTTATTATACAGTAATGCTACACTATTAGTAATGGTGACACAAACGGATAATATTTCATTTTAATTCAGATTTTCTCAGAAGCGGCTGTTTTACTATTTCACATGTAGTGCATGTACAGTCATTGCAGGCACTGTATCTTACGGGCAAACCTGCGCCAGTATAAGGCATCAAAATTTAACGGGCTCTCCCTTGCCCATACCCCACGAAAAATCAAATTTACATGTCATGACAAGGGTGTTGAGGTAATTAGTGTAATTATCATAGTTTCATACCAACCACAAAACACAGAAATAATAACACTAAAAGAAATTATTGATCAATATGGCATCTCAGTTTTCACAAAACACAAGTGTTGAACTGAGCTGAAAACTGAATGTGATAAAATCTCAGAATGTCAGAAATGCACACTAACAACCATGAAGCAAATCAGGAAGTTCCGAAAGTCAATCAAATGAAAGTTCCAATTTTCAGATTCACAGGAGGTTAATTAAAGGCAATGACAAGCTGTGATTCGATTCCACTACCTAAAGTTTATCATCTCTGTGTCCTGGCATATAAATGAAATCTTAAGCGCTTCTTGAATTAAGCCTGTTGGTTATTTGAACAAGTGCAACTCAAACAACAGTATAATGCGGATGAAACTGCAAAGTCTGATCCGAGGAAAAAGTAAAAACAAAAGATGACAGACAAAATGAAAGACCTTGTTTGTCTAATTTCTTTTTTCCTGCGATCAATAATTTAAGATCTGATGACAAAATAACTTCATCTCCAGAAATACCCAGTTTGCCAGTGTAAGACTAAGTGTCTTGCAGATAACATCTAAAATGATTACATTGTACAGTGAGAGCGCATGTCCCGCACGTGTAGTAAATGATATGCTAGTTTGCCAAAAATGCTCATTAAATTTTGTATAGTGCAAGTCAAAGCAAAAGTAGCTCTGCCTGTTTTTTAGTGCAATAACAGAGCTAGTAATAGTAATTTTTGCATAAAGTCGTGACGATAATCGACAAGAAAAGGAAAGCCATTTTAATAGTGACAACCCACCAGAATAATGGGTAATCATCCAACGGTCAACTATACATTAATTTCTATCTACACTATCATAACTACTAGATGTGGATTACACCTTAGCAAAGTCTGACTAACAACTGACTACATACACTATAGAATTCCTGCCACCTATTCTAATTCTTTAGGTTTGTTGAGAACATGGCAACCTACACACCTTGAAATAGCATTCCAACTAAATTTTTGTTACGTTGCACCATCTAGCACAACATTATGAAGTGTGGCACATGGTTTATTTCTAAGCTACTGTAGTTCTATGTAACCAGATGTACACAGTATTTTTAATGAGAATGTGAATGATTGTACTGTTTATTTATTTTTCAGACTGAGCCATACGCACATAGCAACTGCAAGGTTAATAAAATTAAGAGACTAACACGGACGAATTGATTTCTTTCCATAACTTAAGTTGGCAAAAGTGTGTTAACTACTAATAATACACAGAAACAGCAAAGTGAGGATAACTCAGATAACTTTGCACTTACTATAATAACAGAAGCAATACTCAAAGAAGTTGTGATAATACAGAGTACTACGGATGTAACTGAAAAATAATTGATGTTGTAGCACAAGTGATTCACAATTATTGCTACAACAAATTTTTTGCTACTGTACATAGAACAAAGGTATAAAAATTCGGATATAAAGGAACTTTAACATGGTCAGTTCAAAGAAAGAACTTTCAGTGGAAGTGATGCTTGTGGCGGTACTGCTTTATCTGATGATGGGCGTAGTGTTCTCAGAAAGGCCAAGGACGATGGCAGCAAGATACAGAGATGAATGCCGAGGCTCGGTAAGAATGCACTGAAATAACAATATAGCATCACTACCATCATTACTGAAACATAATTTCTATGAGGGAATGTTGCAAAACAGGTGCAAAATTTGTGATCACTGGCAAGAAATCCCTTTTTATTGTAGACAAATAATAGAAATATCATTTTTTTACAATTACATGCTACACGTTTGCTTGCACTCAAATAGGTATCTGTCAAAAACAGAATGTGGCTGACTTGTTAAAGGGGAAGGAAAGAGATTTTAAAGTAAAGCCCAAAAAACTTTCCACACAAAGTTGCATTGCTTTGCATTATGCTTACTTGTTTGAAAGACATAAGTTATTGAAAAAAAATTCTTCATAGTTTAAAATATTCACAAGTGGTAAGACATCATTGTATCACCATCCCAGGGTACACCACTGCTTTACCAAAAAACTTTTTTCAAACGACCTACCAGAAAAATGGCTGCACTTAAAGAACATCAGCTCTTTATGCAGTATGTTGCATAAAATTTCAGAGCTTTTTTGAAAGAGTTTTAAACCTTTATTTATGAAAAGTGTTTTCTTGCCTTTTAAAGATAAATCAGAGGTAAACCAATTTTATCTAAAACTCGAAAAAAATGGTTTGCACAATATGCTGCAAAATCACCTATGCAGCAAATTGAAGAACTCTGTTCTTTTCAGCAAAGGCCGGCAACAATTGTCAGCAGTTCTGTGTGGGCACAAAGCTTTTACATAGGAGACAAAATCAAACTTATGTGCTTTGCTTGTGGTCGCCCTCGTCCAAAGATTACCTGGTACACAGACGGACAGGAGATAATATTCCGTCCAAACATGAGAGTATGTGAAGTAGAATATTAGCATTTAGTTTATTGTATAACTATAGAATCATCATAACTATCTTCATGACTTTCACTGTTAGCAACACTATTCTTCATACAGTGATTGCAAGTGCTTATTTCATATCAATTGTAAAGTTGTAAATAGTAAATATTCTGAACAGCAGCTCTGACAACAATGAACATAAAATCCAGCTTACACAGAATGATTGATATTCATGCTAAACTTAATAACAAATGTGAGAGGTCAGTAATACAATATACTGATCAGGTAAACGTAATCTCAAGGTTGCTGATTCGAATCTAATCTCTGGCGTTCTGACTTGATTACATCCTCAGATAAGATAGCTTGCTAATGAATCTTCCATAAAGCCTTCAATCTCTTTGCTCTCAGATGGGAAGATGACATGGGACTTAAATGAATACTTAATGTTTATTAAAGGGCAAATCACATTAAATCACATATTTTTTTAATGATGACAAGCTTTCCGTTTTAGGTAACAGAGTACAGGTACAACCGAAATAAAATTAAGAGCTATCTAGAAATTGACCCAGCAACAGAGTCCAATGCTGGAGAATTCATGTGCCGGGCAAGCAACCGTAATGACTACGATGAACGGATTATTACTATGACGGCATTGTACCCAAACGTACAAGGTAATACTGGATAAACACGATAACTGAAGAGTGAAAAACTAAAAATTTTAAATTTTAATCGCTAGTATTTCTCAAAGTCTAATGTGGTTAGAATACGTCAAATAATACAACATACTAACTGAGTGAGTGAAGAGTGTACAAACCTACTTAGTATATTTACTATTATTATTAATATTTTTACACTCTAATATAATGACTATATATTAGCATGTAATTATGTCGGAAGACATTAATAAAATAAAAGGTATGTAATTAATATGACTGAATGTGTGAGATTATTTCTTGCCTCATTTCAGTGAAAGCAAAATAATGTTAGGTCATCTGATAATTAAAATACATCTCTGTAAATATTAAAGAAGGTTAGGTAGGAAGGAGCTGAATGTTGATTGCAGCAAATAAAAACATAAACAATTAAATAAAAAATGCAAACATCTGAACTTGTGCCTAGGAGTTATTCTGCCAAGAAGATTAATTAAGCCAGAATCAGGCTGCCAATTTGCTGGAAGCTTCTACACAGAAAAACACACATATCTAAACATATAAAAGGCTGACGGTGAACACAAAACCTTGCACTTAGTGCAAAACCTTAGCACTTAATTAATAACAGATTTTCAAGATAAAGGCAAGACTCCCGCTGAAAGTTTTTTTTTCGTTGGAATTCTTAATCAGAACAACTTCAAATATGCTTAGTCACAGGCAGCAGTAAAAGCTACAGCAGTAGGCAAATGGCTTACAAATGTTTGGGTTCACGCTAAAATGGTGTTCCGGCGGATCTCTGACTTTCCAGCCACTAATTTTCTCCATTAACAAACACTTGTACAGGATTTTCTTAAATTGCCTTTGTCAGTTAACAAGAGCCCTATTGACTAACTTTTGAAATCAAATTTGGCTAAAAGGAAGAAAAATTTACATTTTGAAAAAACTTGTGAAGAAAGTTTATGTTTTTTTCTTCCCGTTGGTTTAGCTTATATCAAAAGTTTACTACTAGTGATCCACCAACTTTCAAGTCAAATAATAAAATTTATTCACAAACTCTCTTTTATACTGAGAAAAGAAGTAAAATCCACACAGAAGCAAACTAACAGCAGTGGGAAAGCATACCAGTCTTAGTTACTGTTTGTTTTTTAGGACATGCATAAAATGCAAATATTTTATTATCTCAAAACTTTAGTGGAACACAACTGACGTAAATTAAAGGATGACAATTTTCCCATCAAACTGCATTAAAATACTGGGTACGATCGTATTAATAATAACAAAAATATGTACGGTTAAATAGGCATAATCAAGTAATTTAAAATGCCCCCTTAATACGTTAAATTTGCTTTCGTTTTAGTAACTATGATTACATCAAAAATTAACAATACTAATGTGCACTAATTTCATTTTGCACTTGCATTCTTTTAAGCTAGAAAAATATGACAATGTTAAAACTGTGCTGTAGATATAGTTCATTATGATTAAATTTTTGCATATTGGATTATATTTTAAGTGAAATACTAAATGCTACTTTTTGATTGCTAATGCTGGAATAAGATGACTAACAACACGGTATGTTACCCTTAAGTCTGTAGAACACAATGCATGCTAATTGTGCATTTTAACTTGCAGGATGATTTACTGGAACTAGACTGGTACTGGAATAACCTGACTAACAACATGCTACCTCACAAACTGCTATAAAGATAGGCATGAAAAGAGCTGATAGAGTTGAAAAAAGACGAGCATATCATATGGCTCGTTTTCATTTTTCTTTTTTGAGAAAACACAAAAAGGAATAAAAGTTAATGTTACAAAGTGTTACACTGAATCAGCCTAAAGATCAATCTTTTAAACTGTCAGTGTGTACAAATATAGAAAATTTATGAGAAGGTTCAATGTGTACGTATAAGAGTCAAAGCTTTATCGTTTAAACAGTTTAATTTAAACTTCAGATGGTGAAGTATGAAGCATTATCAGCTGGCTAAGTAGTTACAGTAAAAATATTTGAATTGCGCAAAACTTTTAAATTTTGAATATCAATCAATTGACACTAATAAGCAAAATCATTTTTATTACAAATTTTACACCAGAATCAATTTCACCTGTTCAAAAAGTTAGCGAAAATAAAAAAATGAAATCTGAATAATTCTTCATAAACTTACATTTTTCTTTTTTCCACGATGTCTACATAATCTTCTGATCGAGCATAAAAGCTTTCCTCAGTCAGTGCACCCCAAAAGTTTGACCACAGCTTGCCAGGTCGTACCAAAACTGGACCTAATACTGGCCTGCAAAATACGAGATACATATAGCCATAAAGTTTGTTAGCAAAAGTATTTGTGCTTTATTCAATAAGCAATGTTAAAAGGTAAGAAAAATTACTTTTCTAAGTGCTTAAATGGCATAACTTTTAAAGCACTTAGTCATTGTCAGAAAAATGTTAGGAACTACACTGTGTTCTATCCAATAATATTAAAACACATCTTTTCAGTTGAATTTTCCACCATCTGACTTGTATTTCATATACGCATAAATTTCAATCATGATTGCATTACTAATAACAGATTAGTTTATGAATACATAAAACCACAAACAGGTTATTTGGTCAACCTTAAATAGCGTGAAAGCCCCGTCATAACGGTTGACAATTATGAAGACCCACTTGTGATGCTGCGAAATAAATTCATCGATGATCATGGCAAAATAAAAAAAGAATTGCTTCTTCATTGCTGTCATTGGCTTCTTTCCTACTGTTCTACAATTCCTAGGAACGTGGTTGCATCCTCACAAACAAACAAGTCCGAAATTAAGGCTGATGCAAGTATGACCATATTACGTCTACTACGTCTACAGAGACATTAGCACGATGGAGTAAATCTCGTAATACGATTACACCATCCAAACCAAGCCCATACTGCATTTCTATGCTCATCTACTTCTTCCGCGATCTCATGAATATGACTTTGAATATGTTCAAAATGTTTCTGTGACCATAAAGACCTTCAAGATTATAATGCATTTCTAACATTTCAACTGCGCCGTTACTAAGAACTAGAAGACCTCGGTTCTAGGGCTAATTTTCAAGGTCGCAGAGAGCTTTTCTGTGAAGGGACAGGGGTTGAAAGGGCAGTAAAAATGGTTAATATAAAAAGTTGTATTGAACTATAGTCAAAAAGTAAACTGTAAAAATTTTGTTGCCATTGAATGTTCAGTGCAACTTAATGAAAAACTGAAAACGTGCCCATTCATTGTGGAAAAAATTATTATGCAATATTTTCCAAATAAAAATATATTGCAAGATGTATATTAGATGGCAATAACGGGCAAGAAAATGTCGATGCCATAAAAACCTAAGGTGAGGTGTCCAACCGGGAGATGACATAATTAATCTAAAACGCGTTAATGTATTACTACTATCTAATGTTACAAAGCCCAGAAAGAATTGGAAAGAAGCTGCACACTGTCAGAAGACCCTGGCATACTATCTATAGGCCATTTTAGCATTTAATTTCAAACGGAAAACTTTTTAATATGAATTTAGAATGTCCTCAGAAACAAGCAATGAGTTTAGTACTGTTTTAAACATAGAAAACAAGAATCAATAAATTTAGTTTAGTAAACAAAAATGTTCAAAACCAAAATAGGTATACAGCAATCAACAGAATCAGATAAATACGGTAGCTAACACATCACAAAGGTTTTTCTATATGAAATGAAACACTACCCTGATTCGCCGTGGTATATACTATTAATTAATCGTACTTACAAATTTTGCTCAATCAGTAACTGGATTGTTTGCGGATTGACAAGCTGTGCTTCTGAGTCGACAACAAACAAGAAGTCGCAATTCTTCTCAACACAGTGATCCCTGTTTTAAAACAAAATATAAATTGTACATTTAAAGCTAGAATTTAAATGAAGCTAAAAAATTAACAGCAATGATTCACAATTAAAATGTAAACCATAAATGCTACTGTTAATGCACTGCTATTCCACTTGAAAGCTCCACAATGCATTACACGAAATGTAGTACAAATAAAGGTGCAGATTACCTGTACAAAAAAGGACTGACATACATTAATGTATTGGTGATGCCTATTAACACATTTGGGACGATGGAATGAAGTCACAATCAACAAATTTTTGAAATTATAACCTTGTCGAAAAGGAAAAAACGTGCAAAAGGTAGGATAGAATCTGCATTTTAAAACTTTTCGACATAACATATGTCTCTAACAGATTTTGTAGCCCAGGATGTTTAAAACGTCAATTCCTATACATAACCAAAAGATGAAAACTGCTGTTGGTACTCAACAACATTTTGGACCAAAATAATGAAAGGAATTTAGAAAAGTCATTTTGCTGCAAAAAGTGACTATACCCTACTCAAAAAAAATGCTGTTTGATGTTTTGGCCACAGATCCCAACATTTCTCGTAAGAAAATTCCCAATTTCACTAAATGCCTAGAAACGACGTAAAGCCAAATTTAAAGAAAATTATATTATAAGGGCAAACAATATGAAGTGCATAATGTCAACAGGCATTACTTACAAAGCTGCATTTCTTGCAAGCCATTCAGTAACTCCTTCCTCAGCATTTATAATCCTAATGCTCCTATACTGACTGCCATATTGTTCAATAAATTCCGCAATCTGAGGCACATGGAATTCAACCTGAAATATTGATTAATGTTAATTATTTACACATTAACTGTAACAATAACTGCTAATCATTAATTTGTAATAGCCTGCATAGCTAACGATTAGTAAGAAAAACTAATTTAATGGCTTGGTGTATTTTTTGTTAAAAGCTTAAATCCGGTATATTATTTTAGGCAAGTAATAAAAAGATACAGTAAAACAAACTAATAGCATAAACTGCTAGAAAAAGGTACTAGAAATAAAATATATAAAAACTTCAAAACAATAAGACATCTTTCAAAAGTAATGTAATGCGTAAACACTCACATTAGACTGGACATAATCCAAGCTTCAACAACCAGCAGAGTAAAGACAAAATTATAGAACAGAACAATTTCCAAAGAATATCTGTTCATCTCAGTGCTCATCTCTAGTAGATAATCAAGTGTTACTAATACAATATTCTGCCTGCCAGTCCATAATGCTTTCACTGTATAAAATTATATTCCCGACAAAAAAGATACGCAACTAAACCCATGTGTAAAACTGTAACATCACTGCAATAGATGGCGCCACGTACAACGCTTTTGATTTTGGACACAACAGACCGCTTAATAATACCTAACAAGCGAATCCATGAATCAAAATTCAAAGCACACTTCTTTGCAGCTCTTCTGGCAAAGTAACAAAGTATTACGAACTTGGGTCAACAAGTCCAAAAGACACAATATTAACCATATACTATAGGAGACCTCACAAGTTTTACATATTATGCCTCAAGACACGCATCTTAACTAGTGTCACGCTTTTATGGCCGTAAGTCATCAAATCCACTAAACACCCTAACTCATGCAATTTACATTATGGACTAATCATTATAACCTTGTTTTTCCACAGAGAAATTATAATTTAATCAAAATGCACCAGTGAAACTAGAATTTGGAAAATGAAAATCTCTTAATTGCCACTTAGTTCTTCGCCCATCGTCACAATTTTTTGTACAGTAAGGTAATTCATCTTTTAAGCGTATAAGATAATGAAGCAATTCCTACCAAATCACCTTGCAACTCACTGGGGTTTTTTTTCAAAACATTTCAATACACAACCATTCACAGAAGCACTTGTACAAAAACACTTATAGAGTAGCAAAAGCCAAATTCACGGAATTTTGATGCATTTTGAATAGCTTTAGTAGGAGCTAAGTCATCAATTTTAACTAGAAAGCCTCAGTAGAAGTTGCCAATTGCCCCACTGATATCGCTGTGCTTTGACACTACTACAAAGAGGCATTTTGCATTCACTCTTCAAATGATACTAAATTTCTGAGCAAGACCAACCACTGTCGTATAGAGCATCTGGCTAGCTGAGCATAGAATTCGGTGCAGACAGAACTGGAAAGTTAATTTTTAATAGAGAAAACTTTAAATGTGTCTGAGTTACAATGTGTGTTCAAAGCTTTAAACAAAAATCTAAATTCAGACAAAGACATACTCGAAGCTGTGAAAAACCACTTGCCACTATCATATCCTGTGGGTTTAAATAAGACAACATACATGAAGACTACCACAAAAATGTGTTTTCTGTATGACATGTTAGTCAGTTATGTCACGACTTAGCTGTCACTGGTGTTTACAGATCACGTACATTTGAACCGTGGGGATATTAGCTAAAGAAGTTTGAGTTAACTTCAAAAAAATTGTAAAAAATTCAAATCTGTGCCAATTATTGTGACAAACTGACAGATGAACAAACAGAGGGAACCAATTATTTTATAGTTGTGGCATGCATAAGCCTATTACAGCGGCAAGCATATTTTTTATTATACCGTATAACTGCTACGTGAAGATCTTAAAAAAATTGTAAAAAATTCAAATCTATACCGACTGATCCAAAACACAAACAAGCTCTAAGCTTTAACGATATTCTACCTCTGTACAAGGTATCAACTTCCTACATTACTCCAGGACCGAGAAAAAGTGGCGACAGACAAATAGAGAGACAGAACCAGCAATACTATAGTTACACACTTTGTTGGGGCAACTATAACTGCTCAAGTAAAGCAGTAAAAAGCTACCATTTTGATGCCGTCTCTGAGCACTTCAAGAAACAGCTGGAAAGTGTTCACACTCAAAGACACCACCACCAAACTGCATCAAAACACAAGCATTAAAATGGTACCCTGTTGTCATCAACAATAGCTATTATCTTCGTTGCATTATTAATACTCAAATTCTCCAAAAATAAATCAACAGCTTAAGATTAACACTGACTAATGGCTGCCAGTGTGATGGAGTCTTATTATCTTAACTATGTGATGTTAAAGACTTCACATAATAAATTTGAAAGCACTCTGTAACTGCCACGATATATGACATAAGTTCAAACCTTACACTTACCACATTGTGTAAGAAAAGGTCAATTCGGTTCTTCGGATAGTATTGATTTTGTACAAGTCCAAGATGTTCAGCCATAAATGGTGTTGCTTTTTCAATAAATAAAGCCAAAGTGACAGTTGGCCAAGATGATTCCTATAAGCATCAAGCAAAAGTTCACATTAATGAGAGTAAGTGTCATCAGTAATTGTGCTAAAATCATTTACACAGTTCTGAAATGCTAACTACATCTTCAAATGTAGGATATAACTTTTGTATATATCATAAGATAACACAAATAGAACTGTTCGATTAAGTTTTGAAGACAGACACCATGACATATTCATCATGCTCTTATGATTGAGAAACTTTGGAAACAATAGAAAAGAAGAAACTTTGCTGTTACTAGTTAACAATAAATAATTTTCTGATAGTTTTCTAATTTAAGCTGACTATCTTAAATTTGCTGTTTAAAAACACTGGTTGAAAAATAAACAAATAAAATGTTGCACAGATTTTGCTTACTACTTAATAGAAGAAATTATAACGGAAGTGCTTACGTAAGAAATTGATACAAAAAATATTGGCAGTCTGTGTATTCCTAGTTACCTATTCTTTTCTCTAGCATGGTGTTATGTTATGATGACAAATATGATATTTTAATGTGGTGGTGCACTGTGTTATGTTACATTAGGCTATAATTATAATGAGTTAGGTGGGGTTGAGTTAAGACAAGATAAGTGTTAACTTAGACTGAGTTCTGTTACACAATGTGATTGTATAGTTACTTTACACAACATCTAGCACAGTTGCCCAAGCATCCAATGGTGACACGGCCCTCTTCCATTATGCGATTTTGAGTACACAATTATAATGCCAGAGTTATCGCATATATGCAGAACTAAAAGAAAATGCAAACAGACCAATAAAAATCAATGTATCAATACACGGAAACCTACTGGAAGTTGATGAAATTTGTTCAAATCTTCGTCACACCATAGACAGGCTTTAGACATTGACCACATCTCTGGAACGTAATTACCCAAAAAGTTGACGTAAAACTAAAAGAAACATAAAAAAAATATAAGAAAAAATTACAAATTCTAAGCAACCATTCTTATGAAAATATAAGTATTTTGTTTATTAAAAATGCTTTATAAACTAACGGTAAACTCTTACGATGGCAACTCTGAACTTCATATCACTAAATGATTTTCTAGTTGTAAATGTGACTTTTACTTCAAGTTAACATAAAAAACTTAAGGACACTGTGTCTACTCATCATAGTGCCAGTTATGGACTTTGATAAAGGTTATTACTGCTTGTTTGCCAAGAACATAATTCTGTCTGCCATCTCAACAGAAATAACAGAGCAAAGAAGGATGGTCACAATTAACCAAATAGTTTCACAGTGTCACAACAAAAGTCCACCCAATTACTATTTCTCAAAAGATTTTGGTTAACTAATGATCTGTTTATTCCAATATAGTATCAACAACTAGCGAACAAACAAACCCAGTATTCATATATAACCAGGCTTGGCTCACATACGGAGGACACCTTCAATGTCAATCAAGAGATACTCTCCTCTCACAGAGGCACCAAAACAAGATGACACGTATGCCAAATTGGTATGGCACCTCTCAATACTCACAATTGAACTGACTCAGAGATTTAAACAAAGAAAACTAAAAAACTATCATTGCTGTTGCAATTTGTATAACCTCGTGACAAGACTGAAAACTATTGAAATTATGAAAATCAGTGATTTGAATTTACAATTTCAATTTAATTATTACAAAGACCTACAAGCAGCTGTTTTACCTTAGAAAGCCCATTTCCATGCAGCACAATGGGATTGGTTCCATATTCCGTATTTTCTACATACGATTTGTCATTGTGGAATTTTAATTTGACTTCATCTATAAGAATTAAATACAATAAAGTTAATAACACTTTCAGATTGTACAGTACTCATATCGTAACCTTACCATAAACCAAAAACTGTAACTCGCTATTTTCACAAAACTTGAAATTGATGTTACTAATCAGTAGCTAGAAATATGATTAAAATTTCAGACACTGCTGTGGTGTATATACCTTACAATTTTGCTATTAAAACACCTCACAATTAAATAACTTTCTTGCTTATTTTCTGCAAAAAATGTACACACAACCTTTAATGTTATACTTAGGCCCATTTCACAATAAATATATGCAGCATTCCTCTCGAAAATGGAACACATTGTTTTCTATGTTGAATTCCACAGTGAATTTCATGTTTTATTATGCAACAGTGATGGTTATATTTGTAAAAAAGAAAAATAATGTGCATATATCTTTTAATTATGAACATATTCAGATTATGAAGTTGTTAGTAGAACTTTAACAAAAAAAAATAAACAAGTCTCTGGCATCACACTGACTAACATTATTAATTGTACTTTGCATATGAGAAATACAGCAACTATACAGTATACAGTATAAAATTAGAGGGTCAATGCAGATGCTGAAGTTTACATATTTTATTTTGTAATCGGGTCGTGCAGAAAAACTAATAACTCATCAAAAGTATCCCCTAGTCATTCTAGTGTAACTGTAAAATTTCTCCCGATCGTCTCTCAAATGTCCATACAAGGTTGCAATAACAGCACAGTGCTGTCTTGTTTCGTTAACTGGGTGCACCCAGTAATGATGGTAATTAATACTATTGTAATAATACTAAGCACTCAGTAAAAACATGACGTCGCCTTCCTTATCCATGTTGACGAGTAATGGCTACAAGCTTGCAATTCCCAAAGTAGCTGCAGCTAACTGGGCGTGCAAAGAAAAACTGAACAGTTTCACTGTGATTTGAAATTTCGTGCTGCATGGGATTTCGAGAAAAAAATTGGAAATTTTCCAATTTTCTGACAGCAATTCCGTGCATCATTTTCCTTGCGTCCTCACTGTGAAATGGGCGTCAAAAGCCATCATCATCCTTTTCCTTTAAAAAGGTTTTATTGCAAATGTTTGCAATTAAAATAACATAAAAAATAAAATGCATCCTGTACTTGTTCATATAACTGCCATGTTTTGAATTAACATGCTTAAAATCAACCTTCTGATTTATTTAAATATATCATGAAATTACCAATTTTAAACATGAATTAACATACTAATAACCTGTAAGCTGCTTAGAAATCTATTCTCAAAAAACAGTTTACTTAAAATTGCACAGCGATTATTTAAAGTAGTTTACCGTAAGCACCATAGATATTTTGGAATATCTCTGACACATGGTCCAACTTTATTTTCCATTTTTCCTACAAAGTAACAAAGCGATATGTAAAATCTTAAAACAAAAGCATTAAAAATGCGTAAAGTGCTTTTTAGTATACAGCAACATTTATTATCACGATACATTTCAAAACATTTGCATCTCGTGGTGAAATGGGTGTGGAATTAATACTAAATATTCAGAAGTATAGATAACACTTGGGTTACAACATATAAAACACCATTACATAAATAATGTGTTTCTATTACTGCAAAAATTAATTTGATGGTATAGCACTATGATTGGTATTTTTTTGCTCAAATCAAACTTTTTTATGTGGACAGAAAACTTGGTAATATATCCCATGAACTTCACTCTTCAAAGTGCACGAAAGTATATTCAACAAAACACAAAACACTTTTATTCAGCAAAGTGCAATAGTACGAATTGAGTATATGAAATTTTTAAACTGAGAAATCTGTAGAAAAATTTGTATCTATGACAGTTCTGCATTTTGAACAGCTTTGCACCGACCTACTAACCTAACTAACATTACCCAGTTACCAATACTGTCGACAGAACCATAAAACCAGGTTAGTAAAATGTCTATAAATGCTGCGATTATTATTAAATGATTAGCCACCAGGCAATATTAGGACATATAGCCATCGGGCAATATAAGACAAAATTGTAATTATCATGCTAAACTTATATATTATTCAAAACATAGTGCATAACATACCCTAAGTTCTGCATTAAGGTATAAGTGAGTGAAGTATAACTGATCATCGTCACTATCTTCTATCGTTTGGTAGTTTAACATAGCATAAATGTCAGCACCATAACCCATGTACCCTAAATTAGCAACAAGAATCATCATATTTTGATAAACAATATCCACATTCTAATACATGAAATATAAGTTGGAAGAATCTTATACCATGTTTTAGCCAAGTTATCATACAAAATAACTATAGTGTCTCACGCTGCCTTGGACTAGCGTACTTCTTACCAGGGACATATCTTTAAATGCTCGTTACTGAAAATTTCATTAACATTTTAGTTTTTAAAAATATATACAAACAGAATGTACATTGACAATATACCAAGATTATTACTTACCTCCAGAACACAAGAAGCGTTTTCCGACTGTCACTGAAGGATATTTGTTCTAAAAAGAGAGGACAATTCACAATAATGTTAAATTCACCGGACAGAACCTACAGTACAATTTGAATTAGTATTGTTACCCTTGACTGAGAATACTCAGTATTCTTTTAGCCTTTCTGCAAATGCAAGGTGGTACATTAGATACTACATTTAAAAATCTGATATCCACAAGACAAAATTTATGTTGTCTTTATAAATTATTAAACACTTGACTTGCATAAAAAAATTAAAAACTAGTTGCCCAAAGGAGAACTAAATCAACAGATATTACATCATATGCATAGTGAACAATACTATTAAACACGCCAATAAATTTCTTTCTATTGGCATTGCTTACAGTCAATGAACTATCAGGCCACAAGGTTCCTTCTGCCGAAAACACAATGTTAGCTCCAAACTTCTTGAATTTTTCTATAATGGCATCAGCACCATCTACGAAAATGACATCATAACTGAAATAAAAAAGCAAATGCTGTAGAAATAGGAATATGACTTTCTTCCAAAGTTAAATGTCTGCACTGATGACCTGTTATTCAAAGAATTAATTTTGATGATGCAACAAATACCAATTATTAAACTTTTCTTTTTCACTTATACCTTTAAAGTAAAAGTCACTGTAGTTACTAAGAAAACTCTAAAAACATTAAATCATCACATAGATACTTCATTGCAGCAAGTAGTCTACAAATATCAGAACAAAATGAAGTATTACAGGCAAAACACAAACAAAAGTTACAACAATCATTTGAACCGCTAATGTAAACATCACTCACCTATCTACAAACATAACAACAGCATCCTTGTTGTCTTTGTATTTTTCTAGTTCTTTCTTCAACATATTAATCTTAATGCCACCGCTCGTGCTAACTGTGTCCCAACGTGTTCCTTTTTTATCCAATCCATATACCTAAATAACATAAATAAAAATTATATTTCTTTTTAATCCCTACCATAACAATCTATATTTAAATTGAAATGTGAAATACAGAACTGTCTTGCATTATTTCAGCCTATCAGAGCTTAAAAGGATCCAGAAGAACTATTAATCTGCTGAATTGTGATTAGTCGGGTCCTAGTCTTGATCTGAATATTTTCATAAAACCGGTATCCATTGTGAAGGACCAAAAAATGGAAAGCAAACCAAGCCAGATTCATGCCTTGGGAATTTTAACTTCAAAAAAATGACGCAACTAAAAGGATACATATCAATGTAAAATTAAAAAATACAAGAAAATATAAAAACAAAGGCATGTATAGTGTATATTAAACTTCAGTATCGTATAGAAATGCAAAAATTGTTTAGAAGCGAGGACTAAATAAAACTAACGGTAATTTGTTTATCTAATCCCACAGTCTTGACCGATCTCATGAACCTTTTGTAGCCATCAGTTTCTTCTGTTGCTATGGTAACAATCTGCAGTTTTTGGCCATCTATAAAAAAACAAATTAATTAATCATGGCATAAAGATAACATTTTTCACCAAATGTTGTCCATGAAAAGTTACATCAAACTGATTCAGTCTGCACAGAAAAAGCATGCTTAGTTTTGGGGCAGAAGTTCTCAGTCTCTGTTTTTAAAAGGGATTGCATATAGGGGTCACATCCTGCCTCAGTATTTTTGAAAATTTGAACTGCAATAATAATAATAATAATTAGTTTCATAACAATTATAAAACAACTTTTCCCTGAATTATAATAAAGTATATAAATACATATGTATGGGACTATGTGTGTATACACACAAATTTACTGTCAATTCCTAGATATTTTGCTGAACCGCAAAAATTCTTACTTTAACTCACATAAGAACTCAATTCACCAGGGACCTCCTTTGAAATGCGCTCCACTAGATTGTGTAGCTATTGTCGTCCTATTTTTAGATTTGATTAACGGATCAATAGGGGCTTATATAAAAAGTGAATTCATCGCATTAGGATATACTGGGTCCAAACAAAGCAGTAAGGCATTATGATACTAGTTCATTCATGTTTGATGTTACTGCTAATTCAGTTTGCATCGTTAGTATATTAACCGGCAAATTGCAGTATATTTAGTATGTAGAAATGACTTTACTGATACATAAAGTGAAATGTAAATAGAAACCAACTGGCTTTCAGTAATTTCTTTTAGGAATTTTCCAGGTTCAGTATGGAGTAAGTTGAAACTAATATTATTTTCAACAAATTTAATTCAGCCCTTCACAGAAAATATGTGCAAGTGTTTACTCAAGATAAATAATTGTAAACAACTTGATCATTTAGCAGCAGCTAACATCGATGAGAAACACTGCAATGTCCATTAAAAACCATCTTGGTATTGTCACAAGCCATTCTTGTTGTTACAAGGATCAGTACATAAATTTCATTCATGATAACTGCATTTGTAATTCATTACCTGTTCCAAAAGAAGAAAAACAGGTAGGTCCAGTTAATTATCTAGGTCATTTTCGTAATTAGTTGCTTTGTAATTCATTCACAGTGAACTCATATCTAGACCTACAGAACATTTTGACATTAACTAAACACCAATATTTTTCTACTGTTAAATAATCATGCATGCGCACGCGCACGTTCATCCTACTCCTAACATAAACTCGTTCATCCTACACAATCTGCTTTATGCAAACCATTGCGGCAGCAGTAGAATACAGACTAATTCATCTGATTTAATCTGCCTAATTTTCTTAACATTTGTGTAAACAAATGAGCAGTGTCATTAAACTTTGCTTTAAATAAAGAACAGGTTCTACATGAAAGCATACTTATGACAAGAATTACTGTGAAGGGACCGACAAGAGTAACGTGCACTCCTGTTTTTTAACGCATTTTATTTTACATTCTGAATCTAAAACTAGAAAAGGTAACCAAAGAAGTTCCATAGAAAACCATGGCTCCTTCACTTGCAGTAGGCTTATAGGGAATGTTGATCGCTAACAGAAACTGACAAGAAAGTGCGAGACTATATTAATAAAAAAAACTTTGTTTTAAATGAGTAGTCTATCAAAAGCTGGTAAAAAAGTCATCTGTTGGTGTTTCCCCACAACATTTATTATTAGTTGCATAATCAAATGAGGTACAGAAAACACACTACTGATTCAAAAATTATGACAGTTACCAGAATTCTATTTGTCGGCAATGTAGGAAAAACACACCCTTAACCAAACATAGTTAGTTTCATGAATCTTATGGAATATTAAATTTTGTTGGTTTTATTGAATCTTAAACGTAGTTGATTTACTTAAGGGAGTGTTTTTCTTTCTTTGCTGTCTTTAGAACATTTACGACCACCCTAATGGCTTTCAACTTGTATCAGAAGGCTTTTTCTGATCTTTCTGTCAACTGTGTCTTTGCACTTTCTAACTAATTTGACAGTGGCATGATAGGAGATTTTAGCAGGGATTTAGCATGGTTGCTGTCAGCTCACACAAATTTTCCTAGAAGAGTTTAAGTCCTGTAATATCAAGCTATAAAACTTTGCTTGAGGCAAGTTCCTACAATAACTAGCCTAGGGCTGCAATGCAAATTTAAGTAGATATAACAAATATTGTCTTGTTTGAGACCATTTTAGGAATATAGAAAGAGGTGCTTCAAATATCTCCTGTTCATTGGCATCTCCAACAACTTAATATATCCTAGCACTCTGTAATGGTATTTGAGATGCTTTAGAAATGTTTCAATTCCATACAACATTGACTAAACAAGGATTCTTCTTTAAAAAGCTTCATTTTATACTTTTCAGTCATAAGTTCTTTTTGACAATTGACATTTTAATACTTCAACACAGGTGCTATTAATATCTGTCACATATATATAACAGTCACCTCAGGCTGGGTTTTTGACACAGAATAAGTTCTCTGCTGTTACGTTCACAAATCACTCTTCAGATAATCTTTATATGATCTTTTAAAATTACATTTGTCTTCAACCACATTCAATCTCATATTTAAAATTTGGTTAAGTCTCATTTGGGCCTAACTCTTGCAGGTAAGATTGCAATTCAAACTTGCTTTCTTCTATTAGAACCTAATTTTTGTCATTTTGTAAATGTTCTCATTAATTTCTTAATCCAACCTTTCTTTAATTAAATTCTTAATCATTTTATCCATTTCGTCCACTTTGCCTTTTATTCCATTCTTCCTCTTTTATTTTATCCTTCTCTTCCACTTTGATATCTTAATCTTACTTACATCAGCATCTTTAAGTAAATACTGTTCTAGCAACCCTGACACTTCAGACAACCAGTAACTAACATGTTTCTTTTTTCTTCAATCAATATTTTCTTTGCAAGATCAGAATTCAAATATATGTATATATATATATATATATATATACATACACACACATATATATATATGTGTGTGTATATAGTTACATATACTTATGTACTATATATTCATATATATAAGTGAGTGTGCTACTTTCTCCATTTCATTTCGTTCAGTATTAGTTCATGTTTCTGCATTAGCTAAGTTCTACTGAAGGTATGACCATACTTTAAAATATTAATAAGCACACTTCAACTGAATTTAATCCAGTGCTTTGCCATTCTTCTAAGTTTTAATATCATAATATCATATAAGTTATTTTCTCTTCCTTTCATTATATCAATGTTTCGTAGCTGCTTTTATCACTAACCCTGTCTCCAGCACTGCATATCATAAAATGGTACAATTACTGTACCAAGTCCAGCAAAGGAGCCTTACGCAAATTGAATAAGAGATAGGGCAGAAAATTCTCTTACAATAAGTAATACCATCACAAAGCCAAGTTACGAGTCAAACATACAGAACCAAACCTTATATAAACTAATGAGGACCAAGCTGTAGTTAGCAACTCAACGACAAGAAAACCAAATCACCAAAAGCAAAAATCCCGATATGAATACAAACTAAAAAAAAAGAAAGTGAGTACAAAGTAAAGGCCTACTATACTAAAGCCTTGAAACTATGACAGCCTATGTTGCGTTTTCCTATGAGTGTAATATGAGATTCACCAAAAAAAAAATTTTAACTGTCCGAGAATTCTTCACCAGAAACTACATCAAAATTACGTAAAAGTTATACAAAGAGCCTGGACTAGCTGCCATCAGTCACGTACACATGATGCTGAAACCACATTAGATACTGACACAGGCACAAACTTTCCTAAAGGATGTGTTCAACTAACGACAAATACAAGCGAAAAGAACATACCTGAGGAAGCGTATGCTTGAAATGCAAAAAGTAAAATTATTCCTACTATTGCAGAGTAATGCATAATTGTAAGAATAAATTTTTAAATGGTAGCCTTCTTTCGAAAACGTTGCCACATCAACATCCAAACCGATGGTAGTTCACTGACATCTGGCTGCCGAAGCAAAGCTGAGGCTGCTGGCAATCCTAGCGGCAGGGTACAGCATGACTTGGAAGTTGTACTATTGTAGGGGTGGTTTGACAGTAGTCACATAGAACTTTTCCTCTGATACAGTATCATCGGTATGGCGCGTTTTCTAGAACTTATAGAATTTTTTATTTATAAAATGAAGCTTACGTTTCACAAATCACATTCAGATATTTTTTGATCAAATCAGATACTTTTTGTATCATTACAGTAAATTAAAAGGTTTCTTTAATCTTATAGCTTAAAAACAACAAGTATAGCCGCAATGACTAGCTGTCTGCCCGAGATTACAGATACTTGGACCATAATGTTTTACCCATACTGGTCATTCAGTACCCGTTTTGTAATCGGAAAACTGTAGAGCAGTAACAAAATGACCTTTGAATATGTTCATTAGATCATGGAAATTTATTCGAAGGATGCGCAACACAGCTGTCACGACTCACAACAGGACAACTGGTTTTATCCGTGCAGTGTTTTGAAATTAGCTGCTTGGTTTCAAGTTACGTACGTCCAACTGAATGAAAGCTGCTGCAGTCTTTTAAACTGTGTACCAGGAAACACGACACGACAGTATGTACTTATCATTAAAACTCCCAAGGCCCAACAACATCATTGTATGTCTTTTCTCTCGCGCGCGCGAGCGCTCGCTGTTAGTCTGCCACCGAGGCACCGACTATAGACATTACTGTAAAAATAGTACAAGGTCGGTGTTGCTGATTAGATCTGTGATAAATCTCTGTCCACACATTAATGCTATTATGGCAAAGAATTATACCAAAGATTTTTTAGAATTATAATCAGGCAATGAACTGAGTAAAAATTTTAATTACTTAAAATTATCACACTATTTTACGCTGGCTCCAGTTGCCCGCCATATTCTTGCATAAACAAATATCGTTGTTATTACGTTTGCCCGCCACCATAACTTCGAATAATCTCACTATATCTACCTAGTGTAGCTGTAGAACTGATAACACTTTAATTTGTATAACGGACATGCGCAGAACCACTTGTAACAGCACTACGACAACCTATTGCATTACGCATTGCTGCCGTTTACAGTACTGGCAATTTGTATAAAGAGTTCCAGGAAAAGGGACAAGATGGAGAGCAAGGTGACAAAAATGAAATGGGCCTACGGAGCGACCGAAAATGAGAGAGAGATGGGAGGGAGTGCGAGAGATAGGTAAATAGATAGATAGAGAGAGAGACAGACAGAGAGGGGTGAGAAAGATGATATAGTCTAACTGGCGCTGTAGAATTTTTCAAAAAAGTTATAAAATTTTAAATTGGTACCTGAAACGTGACACCATTAAATTGAAAAAGTGATTTTTTTGTGAAACTATGTACAGTTTTTTTACAAATTTCATTCTGTTCGAGCGCCCACGTGTAAGAGGCGACTTTTTTATTACATTTCGGGGTACTCGAGGTTCGAGGCGCGATCAAAATTCAGAATGGGGTCGGGATGCTAACTGAGTTCGTTCGAGGTCGGGATTTCTCTGGGTTCCGGGTAACTGGTCGGGATCGGGATTCGAGTTAGGACGAAATATTCGGAATTAGGGCTTAAATAAATATATACAAATATATAAATGACAGGAATTTCCGCTGTTTTAGCAACAACGTATTACTTATATGTTTTTAGAATCCTGGACGAAAAAATGTTGTCTAGACGAGAGCAGGTTCCGTGCACCCGCACAAACACTATCTGACAGTTTACCTGTAATTTTGTCAATGATAAAACATTTGCTGTCTGTCATGTAGTAATAAGCAGATCCTCATTTCCCTGTGCTGTTCATAATAATTTTGAACAGAACCAGCATACTTCACTACAAACGCAATGTGAACGAAACAGTAATCTTCTTCCAATAAATAGGAATAATTGTCTAATGACCAAGAAGCATTATCTGTTAGGGCGATATTTAAATAGGAAATTAAAATACAAGTAGCAGCGACGTGAGACAAAAATAACACAGAAAAGTCAAAACATTTTTTGTAAATTGTTCCAATATTATTGACAAAATACACCCCATTAAAACTTGTGGTTAATAAAATGTCAATTAAAATATTTGGCTAAAGTTTACAATTCCCCACACAAGAAATTAGTTTGTGGAAACGGATAACGGTTAGGAATATTATTAGGGTCAGGATTAGGATTAAAATTAAGGTTAGGATTGGGTTAAGGTATTAAAATTTTGTGGGGAATTGTAAATTCCTTTCAAACATTTTATCGCAAAATTTAAGCGATGAATAACATGATAAATTGCAACGTTGTTTTTTAAATATTATAATTTCGGGAACGGGGTTCAATTTTCGGGAGCGAGGTTCAGGATTTGAAAAAAATTCGGGATCGAGGTTTGGGTCTGGATTACAACGCCCTCGACCCCGAATATCTCTAAATGGTTATTAACAGCATATTGATGACGTCGACATCTATGTGGATATTTTCTGTCTTCTGTAATTATGAAAAAAAATTATCTAAATTCGGCATAAAATTATGAATGCTTTTCATCTAAGACAATTTATTGGAGTGAGTGCGTAATAATCACGAGTGATAAAGTTACATTTGGCGTTGGATGCTTCTAAGAGAAGCAAGGATAACAATGTGTGCCTAATTTAAAAAAAGCAAAATAAATTATTTCGACGGTAATGATAATAATTTGCACAGTTTATTTGGACCTTCTTGTATTTTGCATGTGTATCCCTATATTTTGCTCTTTTTTCAGGAGCGGTGGATACCATTATTTTGTATAATATTATATGTTGTATTCACTTGACTATAAGCCTGTTTGGACTAATAATTATTATCTTCCATTCTGGTTATACATAATCATACTCCCTTTATACGCATGTTTAGCTCACATGACTCAGATAAAGTCACATCACAACAGTTGATCAAGTACATTTGCATATTTAAGTTGCCCAATTTACCTTCACCATCCTTATATTATACTTTTTTTTCAGCAAATATTTATGGTGTACTATAATGAGATTTATATTGTCGAACTAAATAGCAACGAATACCGTATCTACATTTTGGTTGGGTTCCATTAATACGTTTCTACATTTTGCGGGAAACTTTGTATCGAAAATTTTGCATTTTTACCGCTTAGATAATTGCAATAATATATGGTCTGATTAAGACTGATTTTCAACGAAAATCAATCCGGTAGCGGCTGAAATTTACTGGGACTTTATGAATTTGCTTCTTTGATGCCCTGTACGTTAATGACGAGCCACAGGCCCAGGCAAATTGTACACAGGCGCTCATGATAATTATTGTTATAGATCACACAATACCTGGCATTGTATTGTACAGTATTGATTTAAAGGGCCAGCTACCCACCCCTGACGCGGAAGTGAAGCGGTCCTGCGTAAAAGAGAAGCGGCCATCTTTTCTGTAGACTCTACACTGTATGCGAGTTGGGCGTAGTCCTTAGAAAATCGTCTTTTTGTGCATTGCAGGACAGATGGACTAAATTAAGTATAAGTTGGTTTTCTACAGTGGATATTTATCAATGTCTTTAGGAATTCTACATGGTGTTTCAACCAGGTAGCGGTGGTGGCTGACTGGATAACAAAAATTTTCTGTCTGGCGCAGTGGTAAGAAATTGAGGTGCCATTTTAAGTAAACGAAAAATCGAAACTATAAGTTGCAAATAGAGATAAGCAATTTCATATGGATATTACTAGCTGATTCTTGAAATTTTTCTTGTTAGTTACGTGCTATTAGTGGTTATCAGTTTGATTTTGACCATCTGTGGTTGTATTATTTAGTATGTTGAACGTCCAAATAGTGTAGTCTGACTTTGATCTGGCAATTTTCTTGTTTTGGCGATTATTAATGCTTAGTTAGATTTTGATCCTCTAAGCTGAAAAATAGGGAGACAATAGCCAGGTGGTCTAGGAGAACAAGTTTAAGTTCCCAAAATAATAGGTGAAGCCTCCTAGGGTTTCAGAGCCAGTGGATAGATCTTCTTGAACCTTAAGAATTTGGTGTTGTAAGGATATTAAATATCAAAACTTTTAAGATTTTATGACAATTATATGATGTCATCTTCCTGAGTCATCTAGTTAGACGCATTGAAAACTAGAAGGCCCAGAACCCACCATACAATGACAGAACTTACTAGTTAGTATTACTGTAGTGCGACTGTAATTTAGTTGATTCAACATCAGATCTTCTAAGAGTGAAACACTGACCAAGTAGGGTACCATACTCACATTAAATTGTTTGTACATTAAGATAAGATAAGCAGTATGTGAGATAAAGATTAAGATAAGCAGTATATGAGATAAAGCCATTCAGAAGCAATTCTCTTATCTGTTTACTATTACTAACCTGTGCTTATGCTGTTTAACTTTGTATCTGTAGCCTATTTAACACGTACCATAACCATTCTGCTACACCTCACCATTCTCATACTGTTAAGATTTTTAGGCTGACCAAAGCTATATAAAGTGTTCTGAAACAGAGATAAAACACTTTTGAGACCACTCACACACCAGTATACTATACTTGAGAAACAAATTATTTCCATTGTTTTATACAGGTCTACAAGCTGTGACGCAGCTAAAATGCATAGCCTACTTATGGTGTAGATAATTTTGATACCTTGTTGATCCTTCTTAATATCATGTGTTGTCTTTGTAAACTCGTTCCAGTGGGCTCATTTTTATTGCTTAGGGTCTACTGTAAATGCCTGTTATCATGCATTGTCCAAGAATGCAAATATCTTCTAAAATTTGTTTATTATGTACATTTCTTTTTGTCGGACACGTAGAAAGTCTTATGCATGCAAGAAAAGTAAAAATGTAAAAAAAGACGATTTTGGCATCTTTGCTCAACATGTCACGTGTGAGAAATACATTAAAACCAGACTGCAGATAAAAACAAAAAGTAAAAGTTACTGTGTCCAAGTTTTCAGTATTAGTTCTGTTTTATGGTTATCACACACTGTACAAGGTATAACTAACAGGAGCCAAAATGAATGAAAAACAAACAAGGACATTTTGTGGAAAATAAAAAAAATGTTGATGCCCTTTATTTCTTCATGTCAGCTTTTTAAATTCATAAATCAGCGACATAAAATTATGCAACCAAACTTGCCATGCAGCCTACAATGTAAATCACGGGCCATAACAACTCTCGGGTATATAATATGAAAACAGAAATGTCAGTAAAGACAGTAAACAGACATGCCTTGCCATTCTTCATGACAATATGTAATGTAAGGCAACTTCATGCTCAATTTACGTTTCCCTACTGTATGTGTTTATTATTTTTCCATTTTGGAACTTACTCATGAAGTGTATAAACATTCTACTTATATTAAATCACATTTTAAATGAACATGATTAACTTGCTTATAGGCAAAACTGAGTCAAGTAAACATTACTTTGATATAATTTAGTAACAATGTACAATCCTAGGAGATTCAATAGGCCTGTGTTATTATAGATGTATATATGAAAGACTACCACATATACTGTACTGTAAAGGATAGATGACAATGGTCTGCCTACAATTTGGATATAGTTTTATATAAAGTTAGACTAGGTCTTGTTTATAGTCTTTAAAACTTTTACAGTCTGCATGGGATTTCAGTAAAATTACCATGTACCTGTACCAGCTAAATTACTTTATTGTCGAGTTTTGTAAATTTCATTCTTGTGTATTGTTAGAAAATGTCAGAGGTTGTAATGAATATATACGTATCATTGTGAATATACAAAATGTTTTGAACGCTGAATGAAGTTTTCTTGATCTGGTTTTTCATTTAATTCATTATTTTTAAAAAATCCATATACACTCAGCATGCAGTGTTTCTGTTTAATTAGACAATTAACGAGCTGCGCCTAGTTTAGGGTTTATAATATGTCTAGCTTTCATGTGGATGATTTGCCCTGAATGGCTTAGTAAATTTTGACTAATTCTATTTTACTGACATTTTTGCATTTCAAAATGAAGATTGATTACAAAGAACCATCACGAATAACGTACCTTCTATTATCAATGCAACATCCCAAAAAGTCTTCGACTCGCCTTTTTATGAGTCACCTTTACAGCAGAAATTTTACGGAAAAACAGTCTTTATTGAAAGCTCACAAGAGTAAAAATCCGTGTGATACAAGTTGCTGCATATGTGCAGGAGACTTTAGTTTGCAATTAGTGTTGTTTCTTAGAAAATGAGAAAGCTATAACATTCTAATTTTGCCGCATGAACAAATTAATGTGATGTAAATTGTGCGGCAGTTAACTTTCAAATTCTGCCGGAGCTTAAAGTTTTAAACATCTGACTAATTGAGCCTTAGCCGTTAGTCATAGCCTGCTGGTTCATTTCTTCAAAGTAGCTTAACGATTTGTACAAGTATCATGAATAAATCATATGTCTGTATAAGAGCTAAAAACTGCTAAAAAAGTCTGGTAAAATCTATTGGAATGCCAGCTACTACAGACTTGCTGTAGCTTTAAATTATTTACTTTTAAGATATGTGTTGATGGCAGTATTGTGCAGTATTATGGGACCTATCTAGGTTTTGTTTTATATCTTCTGCTAAATATTATGGGGTAGAATTACAATCAAACTTAATACAAAATTCGTAATTCACAAATGTTGGTCTAATATGATATTTTGGCGAATTAAAAAACCTACACTCAGATTTTTCTATTGCAGAACATTTAGTAATAGAAGATGAGTGGGGAATTAGAGCAGTTGAGAGCTGAAGCTGAAGCTTTGAAGAATCAAATACGAGTAAGTGTTTACTTAAATTCTTGTCTTTTTATCTTAAAAATTGTGATTACAGTTTGCACAAGGTTTGTCACAGAATCTTATACAAAATGACACAAAGAGGATTGCCGGTGGTATCCAATAATGGAGATTTTACAGGCATTATCGGTCCAGAACTGGGGTGGGGCTAAATTTAAAACAACTTACAATTTAATGCTGCATAATAGTAAAACCCTAATATATATATATTTCGCTAATTTAGAAACTGTAATCTTTAGACTGGCACAACTGTGTAAGTACTCTGTTTATCAAAACACTACATTCTTTGCCTAGTTTGCACTGTGTACATTTACTAGAAAATGCATATAAAGAGTTCTGGCTTAGTGTACTGTGCAAACTTTTTGGGATCATCAAACAAGTCGGAATTATAATTTTGGAAAAAATTAATCTTAATTAATAATCAATCATTTGTATATTACATGCTGGCAGTTTTACCAAAACTATCTGCATAGTTTTAAATACTACTTTGTAACCTAATTCCAAAATTTATTGGACTTGGAAAAGAGTTGAAGCCAGCAGCTCTAGCCCCAACTTGGGAGAAAATGAGGTCTGGGGGCTACCAATTGAAATGCAACTTTGATAGAATTTACATAAACTTAAATTAAACAGTAAAAATCATTTTTATGATTTATGTACATGTTCTGAAATTCAGAATTTGTCCCCTGTGTAAACTGATAATTGTAATGCTTTTGTTGTTGACCTAAAGTCATTTCATTGACCTGCGTGCAGAGTTGCCTTTTGGTGGCATTTCTTTTGGGAAGTCATGGTTTGGAGCAAGTTTAGAAGGTTTAGTTTTATTTTAACATAATAATAATATTTTGTAGGATGCGAGAAAGTCGGCGTGTGATACGTCTCTTGCGGCCGCTATGGCCAATGTGGAACTAGTGGGAAGGATACAGATGCGTACTCGACGAGTACTTCGTGGGCATCTTGCCAAAATTTATGCCATGCATTGGGGTACTGACTCTAGGTCAGTATTGTTGTTTTTTCTGATTGCTTCATTCATTTTTTGTTGGCTTTTACAACCTGTGTTGGACAGGATTTCTAGTGCATAGACTATTGAAACACGTCATTAATCATTATATTTTTGGATATTTTTAAAGTTGAAAATTTAATATTAAAAGCTAACTTTTGTAAAAAAAAAGTGTAAAACTGCTTGCTTCTTTTTTCATTATTTATACTGTACATGTATTGTTTCTCTTTTTTAGTCATGCCTCATAGAATGTTCTTTGTAAACGTTGTCTAAACTACTCGTATGGTTACTGAATTCTGTTTTTATAATATATTCTTACAGAAATGTAGTGTCTGCATCTCAAGATGGCAAACTAATTGTGTGGGATTCCTATACAACTAACAAAGTGAGTAACTTGTTCATTTTATAATTTGGAAAGCAAATTGGACATTCGCTATTAGATGGAATAGTTATTATTAAAGTTAGTGCCTAAACTGCCAGGTGGTGTGATGCCAGTCTCTTCTATCGTTTAATACAATAAAAAGTGAGCTATGTCTGCTGAATAGGCCACATGCACAAAAAGCATGATGCCACTTTCTTGTATTGTTTGTTACAGAGTGAGGTAACGTCCACTAGATAGTTAGGCCACAGCTTTTTCTGTACTATATTTTGCTAATGTCTCTATTAGTTCTGGACAGTTAATTTTTCAAATAATATCATATAAACAAAAGAAACTAAGAAGTGGGGTTAGTGGAAAACTTATCAAAAAGTCTTAAAGGTAAATCCTTTTTACACATGCATAGTGAGTATAATTCATTAGCTGCGGATTATTATCTTTGCAGCAAGTTAACTAGTGAATAATTTTTGGTGACTCTTTGTCTGAATTTTAGTTGTTTGGAAGTAATAATAATATTTTAACACCAATTTTCATTTGTAGTCAGTATCTATAATTATGTTTGTGTTTTGCAAACTATTCCAAAAGGAGGCAGATTAGGTGATTTATTGGCAAATTTTGTAAGTTTGTTCAAGGAAAATGGTTGTTAGTGAATGATAACAAATGCAAGTGGATCATAACAAAGCTTTTTAGAATAGGCCTTCTGTAACTTCATCTCTTTTTGATCTTGTAAACAAAACTATTATTCTAAAATGGCTGGACTTTCTATAAAATATTGAAGGGGAAAGTGTTGCTTTTTTAAGAATGGCTTACGTGATATAAAGTAGAAGCCTAATTTTGCATTCATGCGGGTTAGTTTATCACTGTTGTACGTGTTTTACAATTCTGGTTAGATGGGCAACAGTTTCCTATATGATGCAGGTAGTTTCTAGGCCTTAAATTAAGTATAAACATGTTAATCATTTGATTGTCATGTAGTTCATGGCTGAGAAGCAAGGGCATTGGAGTGTAGCTTGTCTTAAATCATAAATTTATCTCACAGCCCATGCCCACATGCAAAAATTATTGCTATCTGAGGAGTTAGTTTAAGACCTGTGAAAATCTTTGTAGCAGCATGATCTTATTATTTGCCATTTACGATATCTTCTAGGAATGTTGCAATCTAGGTTTGAAATGTGGAAACTTGTGTTTGTCACCCGCATACATGGTAGTCATAGCAGTTCCACTTGATGTGAAGAATTGGGTGTTGATGACCTGCTGTACAATGATTGAATCATGAAAAATGCATATGTTTTGTCTCCTTAATTATTTTGGAAAAAAACACTATTTGAAGCCTGGGGCAAAATCACCACATTTCAATGCTCTATTCACTATCAAACCTTTTTATCAGTTGCAGCTGAATGACAATATGTGTTATGATCACTTGAGTTTTCACTATTGTCATAAAATTAACAAATGCAACTGTATATTCCAAAGTTGTTCCTGTATATTCCAACTGTATATTACTTTTCTTCTCCTTTAACGTATCTATAGCTGGCTGTAATTGAGTTCAGTGAACCAGACAAAACCAAACCTTAATCAAAGGTTCAAAATATGCATGATTTTGATTGATTGACTGATTTCAAATTTTGTTTTGAGTATGTACTTTACATAAATAAAAAATACAACTGAGATGACACATTTGTTGTTCTTAATCCTCAGACTATTTTAAAAGAATTACTGATTTTGTTGAAACTTTTTTCAACTACTGACACCGACTTTAACATTGGAACTAAACTGTCTGTTTTATATAATATTGAAATTCAATGATAACCGATATTATTGCCTGAGTCTTTGTATTGCCACTTATGATAAGCCAATAGAATTCTCTAGAAGTTTACGATATTCTGCTGTGAATTCATGTAAAATATTCTCCTCTGAGCTGCTTGTGTTCTGCTGCTGGATAGATTTTTGACAGTAGGCTAAGATATTGATGGCAACGCTGACATTTAAGTGCTGTGTACGCCTGACATGGGGACTATTGATTGAGAAGCCTGCCTGCTAGCTAGCTAAGTCTGATTCCCTAATACTGTACAGTCACTGCAGCTGTATACTGAGGACTCTAATATAATAACACATTTCAACGGCAAATGTTTCACTAGCACCCGTAAATGTGTATTGTCCTGATATGTATATTGTCCAAGCGCAAGGTTAAGAAACTATTGTGTTTTTGACATCAGACGGCAAACAATTTAAACCATTTTGTTATGAAAAGACAATTGAATGAGTAAGCATTACTGAGTAGTGTTATCTGCAGTAAGAATCTGCTTACTTTAAAAAAAACAAATCTAAACATTTCTCTGACAATGAAATTTATTTCATGACAAATAAATTGCATTGCCTAAAGTGAAGTTGTCACAAATTGCTGTGTCACTGCTTTGTGAACCAAGATACTACCTAAAAAGATTTCCAAGTTAAATATAGGAAAATTCTGCTTTTCATTATTTTTCTGTTATACTTTTTCTATGTGTCATCTTGTACATAATTTACGCAGACTAATGTCATACATACCATTGCATGTGAACAAAATTTAATAGACACTAACAAGATGATAAAATTAAAATTTGGTCAAATAATAAACCCCACATTGTTTAAGAAAATGTGTGTTCAAATATCAGAGCAGAACACAAGGCAAAAATAACAGTACCTATTAAGATACAGACATCACAAGAAGCCTAACAACACCATCAATGATGAAGCAAAGTGATCTAAAACTTGTCTTTGAAGGATGCCTGGGTAGTTAGTGCTGTAAGTTGGAGTCTATAGTTGGCCACTCAATGTTTTTCTTCTCAATTTTTCTGTGTACTTTCACTGTTTTATTTATTTGAACAGTTTTCTTTTATTGTTTTTGTATTAATCTTTATGACATTACAATCATGTGATAAGATCTTATCACAAATGCATTGATATTCTTAAACAGGTCTTCCTCTTGATATACGTAAAGTAGGGCTCTCAAATTGGAGACAAGAATTCTAGCATACATCAGTCTAGTTGTAAGCTTCCCTCTTTGGCATTGAATATTTTGTGTGTCTATCTAGCATATTCCCATGCAGTCCCAGCAGTCAACAGAACAACCAGATTAGCTACTCAGCATCACAAATGTGAAAATAAACATAAAAGTGGCGACATTTGGCAAATAAAAGGCAATTGTGACTGTTACAGTTTTTACGCCAGACTCTTTAGTTAGTCTTTACGTTGAAGTACTATTATTTACATTGAGGTGCACATCTAATATTTAGAGGATTTCTTGAGCACAATCGTTACTGATTTCTTTGTTAAATAAATGTGGTTGCCACCTTGCATTGCATTTTATGATTCTGTAAATGTTACATATATTGTCATTTGATATTTATGTATGGTCTCTGTTTATCATGGTACCTGTTAACATTTTCAGGTCAATGCTATTCCACTACGCTCTAGCTGGGTTATGACCTGTGCCTATGCTCCCTCGGGCAGTTACGTTGCTTGTGGAGGTTTGTATCTAATTTTTTTAAATATAAGTGTGCTAAATAATCTTTGAACTCTTAAGCCGGATGAGTACAAAATATGCAATGCAAAAATAATATAAAACCTTTGTCAGATGTTCTGACATATTTTGTTTAAAATGCTGTTTCATTAATGAAAAAGCGGCTTAGCTAGTGACAGGGGCCCCATTCATTGTTGCCTCTCTAATATTGGAAACAAGAAAGACTGTAGTTTAAGCGCTCCAAGATGTTGGACTTGTATACCAGTGCTCCTTGGTTCAAACCCAGCTAAGTGGTAATTTTTTCCAACAGTTTCTTTCAGTAAGTCAGTTTAAAAACAAGCATTATGGATTTAGTCAATCATCACGTGATAATCTTAATTTGATGATTACTTATTTATGCTTAATCAGTAACCCACTGATTAATTTTAGACTAAAAGTTAATCAGATTAATCTGATTGTCACACTCTATCATGTGTAAGCTAACACTTGAAAATACCGCAAGGATTATAAGCTACAAATTTGAATTTAAACATGCGTTGAATTGGCACAAGTGCAGGGGTGGTCTACTCTTCTAGTGTTCTAATGCACTTGGTTTGTAATTCAAATGTCCCTGGTTCAATCTATCTCAGGTCTCATTTTTATAGCTTTCTCTATGGCTTTCTTCAGTTTTAAAAAATAGTAATTGTATGTTGTATTTTTAACTGTTATTTTTTTTAATTCAGCTCTTTTTATAAGGTTTTAGTAGAGATGAGACAAAGTTTGGTTTGACTTTAAATATTTGTATTACAGAAATTTAAGGTGTCTCAAAGTGACTATAGCATTGATTTCTAATTTTCTATCTAAATTTTTTCCCAGCAAACTTCTTATTTGTGGTAATATGTTAAACTAAATCAAATTGAAGCCTTTAACACTTGGGGCTCTAACACAAGCCCTTACATGTACCATTGGCCCATTTATTTTTTTACTGTGCCATTGCTGTGGCAACAACTGCAACGTTAGAAGTAGGGTGCAAAACCAGCCTAGCATGAGGTTCAAGTGAAGTTCAGGGGCCACACTATTCTCTTTCTATTAACAATGTAGTTTTTCCACAAGGTGCAACACTTCCTGGTATCTCAATACAGGGTGCCTCACTTGGATTTGGCTCTGAGGCTCTTGAGGTCCTGAAAACGTAAGGAAAATAGCAGTCTGCTAGAGCAGTAGTTCTTTTCAGATTTTCATCTAATTTGACTGAAAGAATCGCCCAAGGTTTTAGTTTAGCTGTATCAATTTTCAGTTTACTTTGCTTTTTAAAAATATGGTATATGTAAAGTGTAGGCTTGTAGTGGGTAAAGTAAAGTGTATGTAAAGCGTAAAGTAATATGTAGAGTGTAGGCCTATAGCCCATACTTATGACGCACCTGTATTTCTTTTTATCCGAGTATTGGATAAAGAAAAAGATACACTCTTATGGAAATAATTATTTGGCTCAGATCTGGAGATAATGAAAAATCTAATGTTCGGTTTGTTTTAATTCAAGCCATACAGTAGATATTCTCTTTTGCTGCTTGCTTATACAGTGACGAATTGTTGCTTGCTTCATTTCTATATTGATGTAATTTTTTATACGAGTTCAGTACGTTTAAAAACAGCAATGTATATGGCTACTTAAATGTTTTCTGTTACATTGTTAACTCTGTGTAGTAACTGATGTTTAGAGAAGTTACAGATAATTAATTTCCCACTCTTAAAGGTTCCTGGCACTGCCTGTCTTGTAACCCCTGAAAGACCGGTAGCATTTTTAATCTTTGCTTTGGTAAAACATTTTGCAATCAATAATGCTCACTTTCACGATTTGCATAATTACTCATTGATTACTTTTTTTCAAAACGCAGAGTCTTTTGTGAAAGTTTTATTGGCATCTTGCTTAAAATGTCAGTGATATTGACTCGTGCGGTATTTATGTTGTATTTTTTTTGGTATGGATTTTAGAACACCTTGAGTGTTACGTTTTTGTTTGCATATGCTGCTTTCCAATGTACTGGGTATTTAAGATGGCTAATTTATGTTTGAAATGCTGTAATATAGGTATCATAATGGTTTAAGTGGTGAGCACATTAATGTTAAATAATAGTTGCTATTGCCCTGTTGCATTACAACAATCAACTATTAAATAGCTATTATAATCAGTGTAATGGTTAAGTTATAACTGTGATAGTTTTGTACTTTTAAATATCCAAGTAACGATAACTTCAATGATCATATTGACTTAGATGTCACAGTTTCAGAATTGAGTTTTAAATTAAAGGAGTTTCTTGTAGCTTGACCTGTGAATGGAAGTTCATTTACTCTAATGTTTTTGTTAGTAAGTTATTGGGCCTTGAAGTTGAATTTCTTTCTCATCATACATGTATGTACTTGACACTCATGCATCACAGTATGCTTTTTAATGATGTCACTCTGTATTTTGGTTCTGCTATGTCCCACCATTCCTGTTATTTTAGTTAATTGTAAGGACACAACAATGCTCTTTTTCCTGAGTGTTTTGACTCGGGAACTTTTTCGTAATGCTACCATTATGGAAAGAGTCATTCAAAATGTTTTAGATAATTCAGTAATTAAACTAGACCATAAACACCTAGTTATACTTGTAGCTTTGTTATTGTCAATTTGTTTGACAAAGAACTGTGGTACTGTACCTATCACATTAGCTTCATTGTCACAATAAATACTAACTAACAGTTCTACTTGCATAATTATCCAATATATATTTTCCACTACACAACTACATGACTAGTTATGTTTAATGAACATTTACGTCACTTGGTTTCACTCAGCGCAACATTAAATTTTCAACATTTTGACTTTTGCCCCTACCTTGTTGAATAAATTTGTTTATTCCCTCACACTTGAGACATAACAGCCACTGGCAAAAAATCCCAGTCTCCGGACTCGTACTGTACACAAAAAACTGCCTCTAACAATTATTTTTGTATGTGTATAAAATTCCAAATTTTGTTGTGAAAGCGATACTTGGTTCAAGCAAATTTCTTTGGCTGCTTGAGAAGAAGTACTAGCTAGAACTTTTAATTTTTATGCATATGCAATAAGCTCCTACACAATGTACTACATAAAACTCATACTTGTGCTTCAAACAATTTAGGCTTTATTTAGTTTTATGATAACAAGGAAGGATTTCTAACTCTACTAACTTTTTGCATTGCAGGTCTGGACAACATTTGTTCAATTTACAGTTTGAAAACCCGGGAGGGTAATGTGAGAGTTAGCCGTGAGCTGCCTGGACACACGGGCTATCTTTCCTGCTGCCGATTTATAGATGATAACCAAATTGTCACCAGTTCTGGTGACATGTCATGGTAAGTTTTTAATGTGCAAACTGAGAAACATATAGCTAGGTACTACAAATTAACATACAAACATTCTGAGTTCTTTTTACAGTATTTATCTTAAATTTAACATCTTTATCTATTTAGGTGTCTCTATTTTTTGGCATAAATGTACATGGTGGTTTGTTTCATTGGATTTATAATTTTCAATTCTCTGTGTGACATAGAAACAGGGCAACATTGTACAGCCTTTACCGGGCATTCCAAGTTCTTTTTAGAATATCTATCTGAAATTTAACATCTCTTTATCTGTTTATGTGTCTCTGTTTTTTAGACATAACTGTGCATGGTTGCTTGTTTTATTAGATTTATAATTTTCAGTGCTCTGTGGGACATAGAAACAGGGCAACAATGTACAGCCTTTACTGGGCACACTGGAGATGTCATGAGCCTATCACTTAGCCCCGACATGAAAACATTTGTTTCTGGGGCTTGTGATGCATCTGCAAAGGTACACCATCAATTTCAATTATTAATCAAAACAGATAGTTTTATAACACAGTTTCCTTGTTTTGAAAGGCAATTTTTAAGGTTTACATCATTTTGTCTTTGGAAAAAATATTAATGTATGTTGTAATATAAACCCAAATTGACGATACTATAATGTATTTGATCATAATGCACGAAAATGGGAATCACTGTTATAATGTTGAAAACAGGAAAATAATAAATTAAAATATAATATTTAAATATATGTTTTACTTATGTCGTATCTTACAGTAAATTTGTTTTTCAGTTATGGGACATTCGAGACGGTATGTGTAAACAGACTTTTCCTGGTCATGAATCTGACATCAACGCAGTTACTGTAAGTTTTTTGTTATGGGTTAAATGCTATTCATTCACATGATTTTCTTATAATTTGGCTTAGAGTGTTTTATTGTGTTTTTGTTAGGTAACAGGCAAATAATTTTAAATTTTATTAATGATAATTTTGTTTGCTGGATTAAAAATTGTGTGGCTTTGTAGATAAAAAATGAGGTTAATGGGTTAAAAAAGTGATCGAGGTTAATGGCATGTCTGTTTATTATTTCATTTTGCATTCGTTTATTCATTCATTACCTGAACTTACTTGGAATGCATGCTTACTTAACCCTTTGCATATTCCTGTTTCAGTTTTTTCCTAATGGTTATGCATTTGCAACCGGCTCAGACGACGCCACCTGCCGTCTGTTTGACATTCGAGCTGACCAGGAGCTGGCGCTGTACTCGCATGATAACATTATCTGCGGCATCACATCAGTTGCTTTCTCCAAGTCCGGCCGCTTGCTCTTTGCCGGTTATGACGACTTCAACTGTAACGTATGGGACTCAATGAGATCAGAACGCTCGGGTAATTAAATTTTGTGTATAATTTACATGCAATGCGTCTTCTATTAAATTGAGAGAAAAGCAGTAAACATCCCTATTTACAAAATTGCATTAATTTTTGTTTCTCTACCAATGTTGTTTTGTCCCCACTCATGTTTTTCTGGGTTGCAAGGGTTTTCGACAGTTTTGGGACTCATTTTGGGCACATAGGTTATTTGGTCACACACAATTTTGGACACAGGCCATTTGGATACATGATGTATCCAAATGGCCTGTGTCCAAAATGTGTGTGTAACACTATTTAGACGTTAGGGGTTTTGGACACAACATTTGGACACAACGTGATTTCTTGCTATAACTTTCCACGCTGAACTGAAAAAATGAAATCTAGTGTGCATTCAAGTGTGATGACAATTCACTATATATAAATTAAGCTGTTTAGGTGTTAATTAAGATTAAATGATGAACAATTGGCACAAGAAGGTTTTCCTGAAAGATTTTTCTATACAAGTTAGTAAAATGTTCAGTTAAAAACTTTCTAGTTCATATAGTACATTTGTCACATGATAAAAGATTTTCCCGGACTAAGTCCTAGTTGCCACACACATTTAATAATTTGGCATTCTTGCCTCAGCTATACAGACACTGATATAAGAAGTTTTTATGATTTGGTTTTGCTGACAGGTGTGGGTCAAACGCGGAACATATTAATTTTGGGGTCAATAGGTGCGAATTCAGGTTTTTAAGTTTTAAATATCCGCGTATAACAACTTATATCAGCAGACAAGCATAGTGACTCGTTACTTATTAGCAAGATGTCAGATAACATCAATCAGTAATAACCAGTTATAATTTAAATTTGCATGATATGACGGTGGTTGCATTTTTCACAGTCGTTCATTACATATATGCACATATAGTGAGTGAGAATTACAATGCATGTCAATGCAGAAATAGCCTTGTGACCAAATTACCTGTGTCCAAATAGCCAACATGTCCAAATAGCCTAGCCTTGTGTCCAAATGATCCTTGGTTTCAAATGACCAATGTGTCCAAGTTGCGTTGTGTTCAGAAGACCTATGTGTCCAAATCGCGTTGTGTTCAAACGACCTATGTGTCGAAATAGTCATGTGTCCAAATCACCTGTGTCCAAATGTCTTGTGGCCAAATGTCCTGTGTCCAAATGTACGTGTTGAAAATTCTTCACACAGTTTTTCTGAATCTTAACAGAATGTAGAATGTAAGTGGAATTGGTAAGCAAGTTTTTTTGTGAAATTTCTGTCGTCTAGCCAAGAATATATTGAAATAACAGTGCTTAATTGTTAAGTGATTGATTTACATGAGTAGGTTTTTTTGTATTTTTTTACTCTAATTTGTAAATATCATGCATAGACTTGACTTTGTTCGTCATAATTATTTTAAGTTAAATTTGAATTTTTGACTTGCTTTATTGAGTTAACTGATATTACTGTTAATGGGAGCATTTTTAAAATGTCTAGGTGTATTAACGGGACATGACAATCGTGTTAGCTGTCTTGGTGTGACTGAAGACGGGTACGCCCTCTGCACAGGATCGTGGGATAGCTTTCTTAGGGTGTGGAATTAGACTGCTCGTCACTGTTTATTCTTTACAAAGGTATGTGTATTTAAATTTTGAAAGTTTTAAAATGATTCCTTTTAACTTTTGGTAACTTATCATCACTAAAACTTTTATGCAATTTTATTTATAATTTACTGTGCATCATCACTTTTCTTCTTTGATAATAAATTATATGAGATGACACGTTGAAATTTTTTTGGACTTCAGAATGCTTTATGACTCTGTATTTTTGTCATCATGTTGTAGGTTGAAATTATAATTTCATACATTTTTATCATCTGCTTATCAATGTATTCAATCAACTGTATGTAAAACGTTAATTCTTTTTATTTGCAGATGTCTTATGTGGCATGTGCGTGTGCCGAAACAAACGCTTGTTATCAGCTGCTTGAATTTCAAGTGCACAAATAACTACAGTATCACTTGAAAATGTGAAATAATATGCTATCGTGACATGTTTTAATTTAGCACTGCTAATGCGGAATTTTATTCGTACACACTATTCGTATGGTAGTACATATACTGGATTGGAACAATACTGCATGGATGTTCAGTGTTACCATAAGAATGGTTTATTTGTAACGTGGCGTAACCATACGCTATATATCTAACATTTTCTGGAAGTTAGAGATTTTTCACCGAATTGTTTTGTTCTAAGTCGTAGTGTCGCTGTTGGTCCAGTGTACTAGAAATCCAGTTACACTCGCTGAACACACTTTTCCTCAAAGAGCTTACATTCACAATTGCATGATTTACCGTTTCTAATAGTGTGCCACAGCGTACTTACAACTTTTGCACAACAGTTGCCTTGGCCAAAGCAATCAAGTTATCAGCGTCACCACTACCAGGGGCCTAGACTGCTTAGTGCTGGGTGTCAATGCATCATCGTAGTTTTCTTTTATGATGTCACAACAATGGACCCAGTGTCGTAGTAGGTAGTCATTTTCTATTGTGGTGTCTATGTTTAGTGTTGTTAGTATAAATTAATTATATAGGTCAAAAATAAACGAGCAGTTGCGTATATTATATATATATGAATATATGTATCGGCCGTTCAGTTTTGTCGCATTTATACGAATCCTATTGTTTTGCGAAGACACTTTTATATAACATTTGTCTTGATATGTTACAAGGTATTTATGTAAGTTTTTAATTTCACTTAGTGTAAAGCAAAACCTGATGGACATGCATTTTGTGCCATCTGTTGGCGAGGTTTTCAGTTGCTGTATAACTCGCTCAAAGCATAAAGCTCTATCGACAGCAGTAAAAAACTGCTCAGATGTCGGTACAATGATATTTACTGCAAATTGTTTTTAGCGCTGCTGCTGACTGTATTCCTCAATGTTTAAATGTGGTTTTGTTATCATCGTGAATTATCCATGTATCAGTATTCATTTACGGATGCACTCGGTAGTAGGTAACAAATACACAGAACAATTTCGCATGCTTGAGCGACATTGTTTTTGATATCACAACCTAGATTTTTGATTGTTGTGTATTAATTCCTATGCGGTATTATTCTTACGAGCTCTGGTGTACTTTTAGCGGAATCTCAATGTTCTTCATTTATGATGTTCATGCATTAATGATTATAAATGCATAATTTTGCACATAATATAAGAGCCACTATTACAGCCAGAACAGACCCCACCGAAAATGCATGTATCTGCTACCATCTGGTGCTAGTGTTCTATACTAACATGCTTTATATACAAATACTTTTATTAATAATTATGTAGACTTCATAAGCACATTTGATGGACTCTGATAACTGTAATGGTAGCACAATAGAAAAATTTACTTTTGATGAGCCTTAATAGTGATGCACTAATCTTTACAAGCTTGTTACTATTATTGTGCAATATTATCTGTACTACTAACTTGAACATTTTGTATAATGTTCATACGTCAAACTTAGATATAGTAATGTTTTGCTTGACGTAATATAGAAAAAAATTATATATGTGAAAAAGTGAAAACATGTCAGCTTTAAACTTTGGCAAAATCTTATGACATATGATATATGGAATTTCCAAAAAAGATACACATATGGTAGTAAGAAATTTTAGCAATAATCATACAATGCGTGTGTCATAATGCGATGGACCCTAAAAAAAATTTTTGGCACTTTTGGGCTACAGTTTATTGAAGTACAATTTCTTTTTCGCTGATGGTATTTTGCAGCATGTAACTATAAAATTATAGATTTCTAGTCTTAAAATTTTGCTCAATTCAACTTTTATTATCAAATTCCTAGTCAAGTTGTCAGGGATCACATGAAAGTAAGGCCAGCTTGAGGCAGTTTTACTGACTTTGCAAAAATGCATTTATTACATGAAGCAAAAATTAAATGAATGAAATATCTGCTAAAAAGGTGACTTATAAAGTTTTGTACAATAGGACGTGGTATTTGACATTATACTTTTATCTGAAATTCTAGTGGTTTCTTGATAAGTATTTTGACTGAACAGCTCACCACAAAATGATGTGTAACTGTTAAACAGACCATTCAAATAGTCATAGTCTAAAATAACATTAATACAATTTTGAGCTGCAGTTTTCCATCATTTTTATACGTATTGATGAAAAAACTTTTATTATAGATTTTCATGTACCTGCAGCCTAACATTTTCTGATGCTACTAGAATAACAGATATTACATGCATTTCATTTGGCCTTAATATCAGAACTCATTAACATGATTCTAGCTTTAATACCTGTGCAGTTTGTATGTTTTTTAGTGCATCAATGTCATTCTTACACATCTACACTTAGTTCGTTTAAGTCTTGTTTATTCACAACTAAGAGATACCTAACTTACTACAATTTTTCATTTTGTATGACTATTTATGCCTGTAACATCATGAAAAAATCATGTACCATGCTTCACAAATGATTCTCTGTAATTAAATCATGGTTTTAAGAAGCTTTGTACAGAAAAAGTTGTGGAATTTTTTAATATGCAGTTACAATTTTTCGTTAACGTTGAAGGCTGATAGGCAGTTCCGATTATGACTCAATTCTGAAAGATTTCCGAAATGGCAAAAAATTTACAAAGAATGAGAAGAGCGGCGCAAGAATTAAATTATCGGGATCTGATGTCAATATTTGAAATTTTGCATGTGGTTAGCAATATATTATGACAAGTCATCATCAGACAGTTGTTGGGGAATGCTTTTCTAAATGCAAAATTGGGTACATGTATATATTGCAGTTTTCTGGCGTGTATGCCCAAAATTAATTGATCTTATAATAGGAACTGTATTTTCCTTAGTTTGACAATTTGGCATTTTCGTTATGCATATCCTAGTTTTTTTTCTGCCTGGCAACTACTTCGGGTTTTACATGAGAGAAAAATCACTTTAATATAATTGCATAGCAATGTTGTAATACCTAGGAAACTATCTAAAATAAACAAATACACGATAAACGTATGGTGTGGCATGTTTTTTGTTCTTTTGTTTGCAACCTGTCTAAATGTGGCCATCAATTTGCTAGCCCTTTTTTGTAGAAATACAGCTGTACATACATTTCCCGAAACTTATAAGTACATGCAGCCGAGGGCAATGAATGGAAATCCAATGCTAAATTTACTTGTAACGTTCGATTCCTTTGATTGTAGTTATCAAATCATAATACTGTATTTTCTATTACAATTCTAATTCTGCTGTTATTATGTAAAAAGACGTATATATAAATGTTTGGATGGTTGAACGTAATAATTATATACGTGTATAATTGCAGTGGCTTCACCTCCACCATTGACAGTCCGTACATCAAATGGAAGGCTTGAATATGGTCTCATTGTTAGTTGTTTTTTTTATCCAGGCCATCAGGAGGATTGTTGGGTAAACAATTACTAATGCACCAATGATTGGATGATACTGGCCACGTATTTCCCAACTGTTTTTCCCCCAAGTCCTCGCAGTGTTCGTTGGTGTTTGAAGGTTGAATATAGTCTGCCCTATTCAATGGTCTGCTGTAACCAATTCTTTTTAAACCGGATTTTGGTATAATCCATAGCATTGCAAGTTTCTCGAAGTTATGTATTTTAACTAGTATATAGTCGCACAAATGAAATAACTTAATTGTGTATCCTTAAGGTTTAGATTTAAATGGATTTTGCTCTACTATTTTTGTAGAAACGCGTGGAACGGTTTTTCCAAATTATGCAAGTCGCATAGTCATAGCTATACTATATTTGCTGTAGTTTGAATACATAAGCATCAAAATAAAAAAACAAAACAGTTTAGGTCGAGGTAAAAATATCTTATTTAAAACAAAATAACCGCAATCAATTTCCTAATTATTTAACAATCCTTACAGTAGTTTGCAAAACTTTACATAAATCCTGACATGACAACAAACAGAAATGGCAATGAATAATGCTCTACAGAACAGAATACTGCCAGTTCTACAGAAGTGCACCTACTTTGACAATGACCTTTTCTTTTAAAGCTTCATTGTAAACTTGCACAAATTTTCTGACTTCAACAGCTTAAAGGTATCATGCAGACTTCATTAAACAAGACTTTCAGGGTTACATATTGAATACGAAATGGAATTCACAAAAGAAAATGAATGTGAAGAAACCAAGCTTTCACTGAAAGCCGACACAATGGCAAGCCTAGTTGTTGAAAAGTTAATAAATTAGTGTAATAGAAAAGGACACTACCACAATTAACGGGGCTCGTGTTAAGAAAATACTCGTAAGATGATCTGCCATACATCTAGTAAGGCTTATTGAATTCTCACATAAGTCAGACGTCAGATGAGTATGAGTTAGGTGATTAAGACTGCTTATTGCAAGTCAAGTTTATTGAGAAATAATGGATTTAATGCCTATTACTCTAATAATAAGTATGGCTTCAAAATTTTTCAATATGGCGACCAGAATTGGAACATTGCAGTAAACAGTTACATCAGCTTGAGCCAAGGAATGGTGTGACCGACCTGGAATGTGCCATGCTATAAAAGCCTATTGTTGAGTGGATCATGTTTTTTTGATAGATTTAGCATCTCTCGCATAGGACTGGCTTCAGAGAAACTGTTGCTGGTCAAGACACTATATTGAGCAACACCTGCCTAACTAAGACACGGGACCCTATCAGCAACTTATAATGACCCTACATTGTAAGTGACTTATGAGTAGCCACTAATGTTACACGTTGTAACTCGCCTGTTTTCCTATGTGCTCTTGTATTTATCTCCAATAAACTATTATTGTATTATACCCTTCAAGTTCCGAAATACAGGACGTCTTTATACTGCCCTACTACTATATCATGAGCCACAATTAAACATAACAAAAAATCATGTCCCCCACTTATGTGACAGAAGTACTACCCTTTATAATTTAATACGAATTTTCTGAGGCATTCCAGATATCATCTGGTTTTTAAGAACGTATCCTACTAAACACAAAAGTGGGCTAAGTAAACTCTTCTTTGAAAGCTAGAAAACTTGCACGCAAAACAGAAAAGGGAAGAAAATGACTTTTATTTCTTAACAATTTGTATAACATCTTCATGGTGCATAATATGTGAAAGACCCACACGTTGCGGACTGTACTTCGTACTTGTTCCCTGTAAGTAAAAAGTTACTTTTATTGCAATATCGAGACAGATTTATCTACATCCAAAGAAAACGTACTACTGCTTCTTTTGAAATGTTTACTTATGCAAGTTAAATATTACATAGACATTAGAGCACCTATTATTATTACTATCAAGTTTAATCTCACATGCATGATAGAGTCCTATTACCATTATTATCCTACTAGAGTTGAATTTTTGAATAACAGAAGCACTCAATTCTAGGTGTTTTTATTTTTACAATTAATTTACAATAGCTTGTTGAAAAAGTTAACAGCTATTGGCGGAAGTTATTTTTCATCTTACTGGATTTACTTGCTGCCAGTTCTACAGTTAGTGCATGGCAAACTCACCTGCAGCAAGTGTATGGCTCACTCTATATCATAGAGTGATTTGAATACCTTTTCAAAATTTTATGCAAAAATTTACACTCCGTAGAGAAAGAAACTTTAATTCTCTTTTATATAATATTTAGGTTTGAGCTAGTATCTCATGCAGTTAGGCCATTATTAGCAGGTTTATTCGGAGATAATAAAACCACCGAAATATTAACAGTCATAATGGAGTTAAACACCTACCCATACTAGAGCATACTTGAATTGAGACACCAATGACCGATGGATGGCATGACACTAAAAAAACGAAAGCCTTTTATGATTATGTGAATAACAGAAACAATGACTAGTATTTTGCAAAATGTTTTAGAAATAAGCAGTTGTTAATGAAGGTGATTTTAAGTAATTTGTACCATACAGACTGAACAAATTATGGCTCGAAAACTGAAAAGTTATTTTTTTTAATTGAAAAGTAAAAACCTACAGAATTAGTTTGTAATTTAGATACTAAAACAAAACTACCTTCCAGGAAATCTAGTGGGCTTACAAAAAATTAGTTACTCACCAAAATACAAAAAAGCCAAAAGTTTTGAGCACACTTGTCAGACTGCAGGACACCTGTGAAAACTTACCACGTGTTCGACTGTACAGTTGCTTCTTAGTATGAGACCTTCTTGAAAATCTGGTGGACCTAGACAATCACGGGAACATATTTAAACCTTCAACATATATTTATATACATCGTAACATTTGGCACTCATGTTTTGAACAAAACAAAGAAGTAAATCGAAACAGAATGTGTAGTAACTTATATATATATATAAAGTAACAGATAATATAACTAGTAGTTACATTTATAGTATAACACACCAAGATCCAGTTTATGCGGTCAATGATCATAAGCAAAAAGTTTAACAAGCAGTAAATTTTCTTGACCAATTATCTCTTGGTCGTTTAGCTACATGGCTTTTTTGTTCCAGGTCAGTTCAGCAGTTGTTTCGCATGAAATTAATGGTTAACGTTAAAGCTAGGCTAAGTTACAGTTGTAGTAATCGTAGTATTTTTTGAAATTATAACCCACATGTTGTATAATAGTCATAATAGTCAGACAGATACTTACAACCACGCTTTTTTGTGTAAACTTGAATGAGGGCAAGATGATCCCACACTTTCTCTAGTAAGTAGCCCAGATTGAGCTTTAAATTACAGCTGACGACGACACTATGAGGCTGACGTGCTAGTCGATCCACTTCTTCTAAAGAGATCTGGTCAATTTTATTATAAACCTGACAAAATAGATTGTAGAAAACATTTATAAGGCATGAATTCATAAAGTGTGTAATGAGATAATTTTCCAGCTATTCAGACTTTCTACAGAAAACCAGAGGTGCCAAAATGACAAAATTATCACTTAATTTGTCACCTGCTTGAACGATGTGAGGTGCTGAAAAAGACACACAGTTTTAACATGATGCACATCTCCTGGTTAACAGCATAATAGGAGCCATTTGGGAAGTAATGTGCTTGTGTGACATGAAGCGAAAAGAAAGCACAAAGAACATGATTTTGTTTAATTTTGTTAAATGTTTTGTGACTCAGTGACATGTGCCAATGATAGTGAATGCTAGGTCCTAAACAATTACTTACACGTCAAAAAACTTATTTTCATATAATAATATCTCGTCAAAGTACTATCGATGACATTTAGCAAAACACAACACAATCGTATTGTGGTAAAATCATAGACATTGAAAACTTACATAAAGGCATGGAAGATAAACTCTGTTATCATTTATAACATCTATAAGTTCATCTGCTGTACAGTCATCACGAAACAATACTTCTGCATTGAATATCTCTGAATTCAAGATCAGGAAATGCATATTAACTAAGCATATTAGTTAGAAAAAAGTAAAAGGCACCGTGTTAAATCTGTTAATATTAATATAATGTAAAGATTAAAATGTGAGACAATTAGAAGGACATTGAATAACTTAATTTTTTATTAGCCTTACATTAACCCACAAGAACTATGAATTAAAAAACATGCAATAAATTCCGTCACAAGTTTTTTCAGTAGTACCTATAAAGATGAATTCTTCAAAGAATCTAAAATAAATACTCCGCTCATCCCACTGTCATTGCACAGACTGGAATTATCGAACTTACTAATTAGTAATTTTTTTATTAAACATTACACTTTGAAAGTCAAGGCAAACTGTTGTAAAACTCAAAAATTAAGAGAGTTAAAATTAAAATTATAAAATCAAACTTCCAGATCGCCTAGTACTTTTTTGCTATGTTCACCTGGAAAACACAATTTGATAGTTGTCACACATATTATTTACCATGAACTTCGTTATTATCTCGCCTTTCTGTGTATAATAATACCTTTAAACCAACAATTTTTTTCCCATCAAATGCCCCGTCTGCCAAGCACACGAGTGCAAATTATTACCAAAAGCAACTACAAATGTTTCTATAGTCATTAAACACACCTTATATAGCCAATGCTTATGAAAGACCACACATTAGCTGAAGACATACTTTAAATAATATCGCAGTACAATTCTTGTATCATAAAAAAAGATACTATACTCGTGTAGAATCATCTGACATAGCTTTTCATTCATATGAGTTAGCGGGCACATAGCTGTAAAATGAATGCCACCACCTTTCTTTTGCTGAAACAAAAATACAAAAAATTGTAAAATGTAACAGATCTACATAGTTATCTACAACTCTATTGGTAAATATAATAAACAACAAATTGCAGTAAACTGGCTTTAGTAGCAACAACAGAAAATGTAATAAAAATGTAACATTTAAACATGTTTACATATTAAAAAACAAAATAATGTAGGAATGTACAAAATAAATTAATAAGCATCATCGGTCATTGAGGACTACACATACCTTAAAATAGATATTTGGTTTAAGTTGGTTTAGTCGTATACCACAAGTTTCTAGTTCTACTTCTAGTAATCGCCTAAATAAAAGCAAAACCAAACTTATAAATATTTGTTTTATTTTACGCTTAATTACTGATTTGCACTTCCATTCATTTATGTCTCAAACAAAGTTGCATGGCTTTTCTACTATTTTTAACTCCTCATAAGCTAATGCCATAGAGTATGAACCAAATGCAAACACTTAAGGTATAATTTGTGTAGCGTTGAAACATCAGAAAAACTGCGGGTAATGAGAAGAGATAAAATAAGAGTGAACACAATATGACGTTTGCTCCAAAATTTGTTGTGATGATTTAGTGTACACCTACAATATGTTACCACCTTAGTAATTTTCTTTTATTTCAGCAATGCAAACAACAAAACTCATGAAAGAAAAGATGCATTGTACACAACATGGCGTATTAAATGAAATTAATGACCTATTACATTGAACATCAGTAGCTATAATAAATTAAAATAAATAATTTTAGATCCCAATGTTAGTTCTGATCCAAAATGATTTTATATCTGCTTTGATCAAACAAATGCATGATCTGATTAGCTTTATCAAGTAGTTATTGTAACAATTACTAAAACAAAAAAACTTTCCAAATACAATTTTAACAAATTTGAGCTAAATAATGATTCTAAACAAGCAGGTAGAACATAGCCTAAATTTTATTTTCCTCTATTTATACCTGATGAATTTGCTATATAATTCAATACCAATATGAATGAAAGGGGTTTTCCACTAGTTCTCTCTATAAGTATACACCATCCAACATAAATTTACCTTTGAGCTTCACTCTTTGTAGCATCTATCATGATAATAACTAAATCAGCAGTTCTAGCTACAGCAATCACTTGCTTTCCACGACCTTTTCCTTGGGAAGCACCTTCAATGATTCCTGGTAAATCCAGAAGTTGAATGTTTGCTCCTTTATACTTAAAAAATATAATGACTTTTATCATATTGATAGTGCAGTGAATATTCACATACTCAAAACAAAAATAATTTCACATGCCTAATTTCAAATTAAAAATTTTAAAGTTTTTGCATGAGAAACGCTCTTACTAACAAACTGTTTCTTACACTTATGAAATATCTCTTGAAGAAATAGTGACACACATGCCTTTACATTATTATTTAATTTATTAGCAAATAAAATTACAAATGACTTCTGCCGCATTAACAAAATTAGTTGAAGTGTTACTAACTGATCATCTAGTAAGCTACGAAAATAACAACCTAGTTGAAAACTAGCAATATTATAAACACCTCAACTATATACTCATCTTACCTCTATCACTCCTGGAATACATGTTAATGTAGTAAATTCATAGGATGCACATTCACTACGCGTGTGAGTCAAAGTGTTCAGCAATGTTGACTGAAAACACACAATCATAAAAGATAATAATGCAATCATAAATATTTGTACAATTTTAAGTAAGAGTAATAACGATGATATGTAACATTACTTTATTTCAATATGATTTATAAAATTTTCGGGTATGTAAAAAGCCAGGGGCTATGAAAAATTAGTTAAATGGCAGAAAAAAATCGTGTCCACATTATAATCATGGTTTATGTCTCTAGTATAATTCATAAGACATTAGTCAAAAATTGCCGCAATGTAACATAATCGTAGCACTTGGTCAGTTCTGAGAATGAGATAGAAAAGATTACATTAAGATTACAGCAAAAATTAGGGCCAAAACACTAAACCTTTTGCACAAAAGGCTTGGAACCAAATTAATTTAACAGAGTTCTCTAGCATGACCGTTGGCATTCCATCTTACAGTTGCACTTCGGAACTTCTCTTACAAAACAGAAATGATGTATTCTCTACAGTGCTGGCTTTCTAGGTTGAATGGGTTTTAATGTTTACAAAACAATAAAAAAACATACAAGTGAATGAAACTTATTGATAGATTCAGAGTTTAATAAAATGCAGTGCTCACCTTACCGACGGATGGAAACCCAATCAAAGCAACACGAGCATCACCCGATTTCATAACGTCAAACCCCTCTCCCTTGTTTCCCTTTGCAGCAGTGCTGGCATCTATCAACTGAGATCGGTACTTTGCAAGCTTAGCTTTCAGTAAACCGAGATGATATTCAGTGGCTACAACAATGAAGAACACAATATTAAAAAAAATTGAATGAAAAACAGTAGCTTTTCATTTTGATTAACACTACAGTATATAAAAATATTAAATTTAGCATAAATATTTTCTCCTTAATATTCTCCATATTTTTTTCTTAATATAAAAAATTTATGAATTACTTTTCTCAAAATGTCTAATTTACAACTTCCGAAACTACGGAAAAATTGCAAAAATTATATTTAATGGTAAATTTGACCATAACACATTAAATTGTTACACAAATTTAAAAAAATATTCATTCTAGATGTTGATCGTCATACTCTACTCTCCTACTTCTACTAATTTAATCTTCGTCTGAATTTCACACTATGACTACATTTCCGTAACTTCATTTCCGTAACTTGTATCTGACCAGTAAGGATCTCTATCATTTCACTAATACTACAATGTTTATCTCTTTCTAAATCACACTGATGTTAACTTAATGTTTACCTTTATTTTTCTGTGTTCTTGCAATCTCTTTCTCAATTTCGCTGATTTTCTCAAGAATACCCATTTTGATATCTGTATAACAAAATGCTATAAAGCTGCTGATTTTTTTTTTAAATCTCTTAAGCTCAAACAGTATTTCTGCTTTTGCAATGTTGATGAACTCAAATAGTTGTTTTACGCAATATTTTTCATGTTTGGAGCATTTACGAGCTAATGGAGTTCTGTTCAACATTTTCTATCTTTGCAATGTTTATACATGAGTTTAACAGTCGTGACTGGAAAAAGGCATATTATACTACAACAGATCCACATAAATGGGCAAGCCTGGATGAAAGCCTGCAACAGTTTTCTTACAGTTTATAAGTGCATGCCATAATTATAGGTTTAAAGGAAAACCCAATCTGATGCTAAACCATAGCTTAAAATAATCAAATGCAAAAAATTGTGAATGGGAAGAATTACTTACGTGGAAGAATTATTACTACAGAAGTTTAAATTCATGTTCGCGCATCTTGGAAACGCATCACACAAAAAAGGTGCTGTACCTCTCAGTTCAGTTATGGCATAGCTCACACTAGTGGTGAAATTGGCTATTGGCACAGCAGTAAGCTTGGGATTTATTTTCTAAAGTTAAAATTGCGGATTTGGCATAATTCACAATCAGTGCTGTACAGGAGATCTGTATTACAATTTTCACTTTCGTAAACATGGAACACGCTCGTGAAATGTTTGTGCCCTTACAAAATTATATTCAGTTGTGATGTCATCGCTTCCTGCACTTCAATCAGCTGTTAATCAAGTTTTTAAGCTATTATTCCATTATAAGAAACATTTAAGCATTATTAAGCATTGAAAAGTATGTTTTTACCATACTTGAAAAACAGGGCAGGTTATGAATAATCATCCTAGTTTCCTTTAATTATTGGTGACCAATAATTTGGACACCAAACACGTGTTTTTAGAAGCTTAACTGTTTTTCAGGTTATACACACTAAAGTACTAAACCCCATTTAAACAAATCCAGGCTGCCAGGCATATAAGCTGCCTCAGCTTGTCAGCACATAAAATTGTGTATTAATAAGCTTTCACTCTACTACTATTAGTTTCTTTAGACTTTACATCTGTCACCTGCCTGACCTTTTACTTTTAAGTTAACCACGTTATGGTTTCAGCACAGGCAGTACACTACGTAGCATCAGGTTATCTCACTAGAACAGCAAATTTCATGGATAATTGTACATAATGCTACGTCAGTTTGTGACAATCAGATCAGGTTTCACGATTTTGATTTCTTGAAGTCTGATCCCAATTATAGCTATAGTATAGATAGGTTTCACATATCGATCAGCTAGAGGTGGATAAGCCATGTTCATCTCCATGTTCGAGCCGGCGGCAGCAGCACGCCGCGGCACATGGAAGCGCTGCAGAGGAGGTCAACAAAAGCATTTCTGGCATCAAATCAAGCGCGATATTGTCTCCTCTTGGGCTGGATTGCTACCACCAAGTTTCCGACGATCTCACAGAGCTTCCATCGCATTGCGAGGACCGGAAGCAGTGGTGTGCGATGGTTCGGGATGCTACCTGTGCTGGTCTGCCTCCACCTAGTGGGGGCAGCAAGTAAGTAAGAGGCGCTATTACACTTTCGCACCGCCTAGCTTTTTATAGATTATTACTCGTTTTTAGGCTCGTAAGTCATCATTCTATTATTCTTACGTCATCAGTGAATGTTTCCGCTAATCTAATTGTAATTTAATAATATATTTAAGTATAATTACCAATAATTATGCTGTATTCACAGTTCTACGCCTATACAGGGCGTATCGCCATCTTGTTTGTGTAGGTAGTCACGTGACAAATTTCGTACTAGTTTATGCATTATCAGGGCCTAGCTTAAAAGGCACGAAATAAAGAAAAAACCTTTACTTTTTTATAATCTAATAGTAATAATACTACAGTAATAAATAAAATTAATGATAAATAACTGTAGTCGTCTAAAATAATTTCCCGCGATACGATACAAACTCCCGTAGCTGCAACCCTAATAATCATAAATTATGCGAAGAAACTAAAAATACAGGTTAAGGGCCACACACGTCACTGCGCGAGAGCGATTGCGCATCAGTGATGTAAACACGTTTATTCACGTGCAGCTTTTAATGGCGGCTGTAGGTAAGTAATGCATGATTTTAATCTGGACTTATAAAGCGCAAGAAGCAATAATATTATAGGAATATGGTGTATATTACGCCTGTTGGTCTGCTTTCTGGCCTGCAGGCGTGAAAACAACCAATAGGCCAGGAAAAGCTAGGCGGTGCGAAAGTGTAATAGCGCCTAAGTAAGATAAGCCACGAATTGGGTACTTTTACCTTTAACAATTATCTTATCAAACGTCAAATGAAGTGCGATACCTGCTTTACTACAATGTATCAGTTGGTGCAAGAGGTTAGTGTAATGGGCGGTTCATAAAAAAGTGCAAGAAATAACTGTTAAATTCGCCATACACTAAAAATTAAATTTCTAATTCCCAAATATATAATGCAGTGGTCGTCGCCATGTCCACTCTCGCAAAAAATCGCGAGATTCCTTGAGCTCGTACAATCGCCCTGCCACTATTTCTCGCGCAAGTATAGTCAATGCTTATGCGCGAAATAGTGTGTTTGAAACAGATGTAGTACTGTATAGGTTTTACATGTCAAATGTAGACCTGCGTTAACTGAAATGTAGATTTAGGTAAGTCAAGTGTGCCTTGGTAACTAAAATATAGACTTAGGTAGTTCAAATGTGTTAACAATGGTTTTCAACAAATCTCGAGCGTTTTTGGTAAATCAGATTTAGACACATGTCAAGTCAAATGTGACATTGGTATCTCAAATATGGATAGGTGTTAAAGTTTAAGGATGTTAAATTTAATCTTCTTTATTTTCAATTTAATAATTGCTCCTAAGTTAAAATAACAACGTTATAGGCCTACTAATAGTTCACTAATATTCTGCAAACTTTACATGCCATTGGAACTGTTAGAGAAAACAATACATTCTTAAAATAAACAATGCTTCTTGAGAGAAACTAATTCATTATTGCAGTGCTGATGCATTGCTTAAAAAACTAATTAGTGATTCACTGTTCATTGGAAAGTGGGAACCGATTTATTCTTTTCTGCCGACATGGTTTATCAAAGAATTTCGTTTGAGGATAAACAATGCATTTTTCAAAGTTATGAAAGAGGTGATGATTACTCACATCTTGCACGACAACTTAGTATAAAAAAATCAACTGCGTGGGCTATTATTAAGAGAGCACTGGAGGATAGAATTGTCAAACCAGGTGGCAGCTTCAGAAGAAAGCTCGTCGATGAAGAAATGGGAGACTATGCAGTTAATCTTATAGAGACTCATCCAGAATTTACGCTAGAGCAAGTCGTTGCGTCTATGTGCCGAGACATGCCTGAGAAACCATGCATATCCCATTCAACGTTAGCCAATGTGTCAAAAGGGCGCCTGATTGTAATGAAAGAGTTAGAAGACGCTGTAGCGGATAGAAATAGTGAAAGAGTAAAGCACGTACGCTTTCCATATGCACACTGGTTGATAGAGAGAGGTTTGCAATGTGAAATTATATTCATTGATGAAGCGGGCATAAACCTGTGGATGAGGAGGACGAGAAGAAGGGCAATACAGGGTCAAAGAGCCGTGCGAGTTGTGGCTGGTCGTCGCGGAGGCAATCTTACCATGACTTTTGCAGTAAGCAATACAAATGGCCTGATATATTATTCCTTAACAGAAGGTGGAATGAACAGAGAACGTTTCAATGCATTTCTTCAAGACGCAACAGAACCTGCATGACGATGGTCGGGAAATTTTTTTCGTTTTTGACAATGCACTTGCTCACAGGGGAACAGCCTTGCTGCCAGATTTGAGCCACTCAAATTCAAATTAAGAGGCTTCCTCCTTATTCTCCCTTTTTAAATATTGTCGTATTCAGTCAGTGGAAGGCTGAAATGAAGCGTTTTCTTGCAGATATTAGAGAAAATCTTCTAGTGCAGAATCACGGTCAGAGAATGGCAACATTAGCTCAGTTAGCAGAACAGTCTGTTAATATCATAATGCCCGCAGATGCAGCCAATTATTTTCGACATATGCAGCAGTATGTACCATGCTGCTTAACCTACGATGATATACTGATGTAAATCTTGTTCCTATCAAATTTTCGTTCATGTTTGTTTATTTATTGTTCATGAGTCAGTGGTACTATATATATTTAAAATGCTGGTCTTGAGCATTGATTACAATTTTAATTTTGCAGATTTGATTAATTATTCAAAAAATGTTTTTGTAAAACATTGACAAATAAAATGTAGAATGGTGTATATATTAATAATTGTATAATTGTTAACTTATGTATGTACAACACTTTTAAGTGTTCTTATCAAATAAACATTTTCTTTACATTTGAAAAATGTATTAACGTCCATACAAATAGTTGCAAATTAATAAAATATAATAAAAATTGATGCTGCCAATAGCACCATGACCATAAAATATCATTTTAATTTGGTTTATCTTTTTGTAATTTGCACTTAAATGAGTTAATTACCGATTTATTCAAAGTACCGCATCTACATTTGACTTACCTAAGTCACATTTGAGTTACCAAAACACATTCGAAATTCCTATGTCCTGACTTAGGTAAGTCTACATTTGACTTACCTAAGTTAGATTTGAGTTACCAAAACACATTCGAAATTTCTATGTCTACATTTGACTTACCTAAGTCACATTTGAACTTTCCTGTGTCTACATTTGACATGTAAAACCTATATACATAGTACAGTATCTTTGACTGTAGTATTACAGTCATTCTCGATCCATGGTTATACTGTTGTGATTAGAGGTTGAGTGAGTATAGAAACCCCAATATTTTTCTACAAAGTAATTATCAACGAACACGTAAACTTTACTAGGTTCATGTTCAATGACTGAAAAATGCCTCAAAGTAGATTGACAATGAACAATTAGTTTTACCCAAGTTGTTCATCATTAAGCATATCTTCATTTTCATCATCTCATAAAGAAAGCTTTTAGCACATTTAACATTGTCTCCAAATAAAACCAGTTAATCTTCCCCCTCCTCCGCATCACTTTTTCCAATTTATCTCTTTTGTCATAAAATAATTTAATGTACTATGTATATAGTAATACATGGTTCAAATTTTCAATACCATCATTACAATGACAAATTCTGATTTTCATGAAATTTCCATCTGTGTAATGAATTTCACTTAGTAAACGGTTGACGACACTTAAACCCAGTAAATGTGCTTTACGTAGAATACGGCCTAAATCTATTACACCTTACTTTCTAAATAATGTTCAGATAGCTGAAAAAAGTTGATTCAGAGATTTGGGAGTGATGATTTTTAATGACCTAAAATTGAATTCCCAAATGTGAATCATATCATTATTAAAGCACACCATTGTATTGGCATGATTAAGAGGTGTGCGATATCAAGAAATGCAGTAATAATTATTCCTGTCTATAAAGCTGTTGTTCGACACATTCTGGGATATGCGTCGGTTGTATGGTCACCCCAGCATGCTACTCTCAAGAATGCTCTCTAAACAACTCAGGATAGATGTACTCGTCTTGCTATTGATTTGGATACCGCTTCAATTTCTACTCTTGAGCAAAGGCGTGAGACTGTAGTACTTTGTGAACTACTTCAAAATAATTAGTGGAAATACTATTCTGTCTGAGGCAGATTTTTTTCCAGGCGTCACAGAGTTCTTCATGGTCATGAGCCTAAGTTATTTGTGCAACCAGCTAGAACCAACATCAGATCACACTTCTTTGGGCATCGTGTATTTCATCCATGGAATCATCTTTCATCATCAACCATCAGTGCTTCATCAGTTGACAGTTACAAAAGGCATATGAAAGAGAACCGTTTATAGATAGTTACCATCTCTCTAGAACATCAATTCTCGCTTTAACCAGCAACTCGGATATTCAAGTATCATCTATCCAAACTTTAACTCACCTTTGCAACTACCCCTATCATTTATTACCATATCATCACTTCATATCGTGGTTGACATTTACTTCAACTCTATGATCTGACCACTGTGAAAGATGTATCCAGCTGATTTTCCAAATCTGCGTCTCTAACTTCGTTTAAAATTGTTCCATCCATTCTCTGTTAAGATTGAGAATGTTAATTAATTTACTAAGACTTTGCTTAGATAAATCTCCAAGTGCTAATTATGTTATTATAAATTCTCAAACTAAATTTATCAGCTAAAAAGGTTATTCGATTTGTACCATCTTGTACAAATTCTGCAACACCATAAAGCTCACAACCGTTTTTAATAATCTATCTTCATGGCAATCACCATGGCAGGCACATTAATTCCATTTGTTCACTACTCTCACATTAAATGAATGTTTACCAATGGTAAGAAGTGATGGGACTTTAAAAAGTTTTTTCAACTATGTCCTCTAGTTTTTGAATAAGGAACTAAAGAAGTATGTACTTAAATTATAGCTTGTAACTATTAGAATTACTATGAGCTAAGTGTACCATGCTTAATTTTGCTCAGGAATACCTAGTTTGCAACTTTTAAGTTGTTTTTTTTTTTGGTAAACCTAAAAACTTTTCTAACGAATTATAAACAATCTTACATTTACGTATTACAAATTACATTTACATTAGTCGCGTTACACAGTTTCTCATAACATGTATAATGTAAAATTAAAAATTAAAATTGAAATCAAGTGACACTAAAGTCATTCTAAGGACAGGTTTGTAATGCTATGACTGGTGAAACAACTAGTAGCAGACTAACTAGTAACTAAACTAACAAAAATCTGCTCATTGTTGCTAAAAAAAAACTGTTTCCAGAGATCCTAATATTTAGCACATAATAAGCAAAGAAAGCTCATATTACCTACCTACTAACGTCGTACTATGAGCTAATAGACGAAATGCAATTTTTTCATTAACCAGCTGATGTGATCACAACCTATACTGTAACACAAATCAAATTTCTATAACAGGCCTATAGAATTAAGGAAGCATATCCCCCAACACAGCTTCTTGTGTTTTTATTCAAAACATTTTTATTTTAATCTTCTGATCAGCCACAGTCTGGTTCTGGGTTCTGATGCACCAAGGATTTTCACAAAACATTGACAATGACGCTTGTGATATTATGTTTTTTTTGACAGTTTGTGATTCTCGTAGTTTTATAGCTGGTCACAACTTTTGTTTTCAGCATTACAGCAAAATGGATCATATCGAAAGGGACTCTCCGGAGTTTGTCATTGGCTATTTGGCAGAAATTGAAGAGTTGGGTGAGGAAATACTTGCAGAAAAGCGACAACTTTTGGATCTGGACAGAAAAAAGAATGAAAATCGAGTTGCTATAAGGTAAGAATGATTTCAAGCTTTGTAATTCAGTTTTAGTCTTAGCATTGGTCTTCAAAAACTAGTCTTTCCTGAATAATTGTTTTTTTTCACTTGCACAGCATTGTACTGTGTTGTACAGCACAGTATTACACATCACATTTAGAACTACTGATATAAATAATTTGGCAGCTTTATAGTAAAGGCTTGAACACTTGCGCAAATAACAGATTTCCAAAGTAAAATACTAATAGATGAAAATATGTTCTCGGTGATTTTGTACAACAGTCCCGACAGCCAGGCTTTATTTTATAGGTTGATACCATCAGCATTATAAACAATTTCTTGCATATCCAACTTCAATATTGTAGTTTTTATTCTTAGAGCACTACTACAAGAGGAACAGCATCATCAGTCAGCAAAACAAAAGACTTGGCTTTGCTTTGGAGACATTTTTCTAAAATTTCCCAAATCGAATATTGTAGCATTGCTCAAAGAAGGTGTGTATTGCCAGTGCTAGCACATTTTGCCTGTATTTTGAACTATATGGTATTGAATTTTTGGCTAAAAGGAGTTTCATCTTAGGAGGTGTGATGATTTGTTTTGAAAGAAGTAAGTTTTTATACAGTTCAGTACACTGAAAAGTGGCATTTTTTGATGGCTTAGAAATTTTGCCAGCCATCACCATCTGTTTATTAACAAGGCTCAGCACAGCTTAACTATTGCAGCCATTTTTTAGAAAGAAATTTTAAAAAAACGATTGATGTGCGTGAAACTGTGCTTTTGACACCAACTCCATAGCTGTTTGTTTCTTGCTGAAGTTACATCATGTTGGTGAAAATGAACATCACAGAGAAGAGAGTTAAAAATATTAGCTTCAGGAAAATCCAGGAAATATGTGATTAGTCACTCGCAGTCGTGGTGCAGGTAGTGTTAATGACGACACAGGCACTATTATTAACAACATAGTAGTTAAGTTAATGAGCATTTCGAGTCTTCACCGAAGGTTGCTGATTGTTACACAGGGTCACACAGAAGGTATCCTTTATCAAAGAGTGCTTGCTGATGAATTAATAATTTGCTAATTATTAAGTGATAAGTAATTTAATAACATGAATAAAATACTGAATGCTCTTTATAGTCTTAAAATAGATTATTATTTTCTATAGCTTTTGCCTAAATGGGCCTCATCGGCTAAATAGACTTGTGCTGCTAACCTGAGAGTAATCGCTGAAGAGGCCAATTCAGTCTGAAATACTGAAATAAATAATCTGCTTTGAGACTATAAATGGCATTCAATGTTTTATTCATGTTATTAAAAATGACAAGTCTAAGGAGAGCTCTCTTATAAATTAAGTAATTTAGTTTTTCTCTTTCATCATAGATCAGATGAAGATCGAGGAAGAGATTGCTCATCTTCGAGAGAGCATAAAATGTAAAGTTGAAAGACTGAATGAAAAAGAGGGAAAAGATAAAATGAGAGGCTTTTTTCTGAACTCCCTTTCTAGAGATGAGCTTACTGCAATAAAGAAAACGTAAACTTGGTAAATTTACATTATTTAGATTATTGTGCCAAGACATAAGTTGTTCTAGAAACACTTCTATTGGGTGTTCTACTGTGTATGGTCTTTTAATTTTTCAATGAAAATATGTATGATTTATAATTACATTACCACTTTCCAATGTCAATAATTAGCTTTTTGAAGTTGCATGAGGTATAGCATCAAGCACATTAATTTTTAGGTATCAATGTTCATGACAAGAAGCAAATGTGGAAGAGCATTCATGCATTGTAACAAATATCCATGTTATGCCTGATAACATTAGAGACCCAGAAGGCGTCATTTACAGATTATTAACATATATGACATATATGATATAACATATTAACATAATTGATCTCTGAATCCGTTTTTAGTGTTCAGCACTTCCAGGTCTTTTGAATACATTCTAAGACTTTCTTAGCTGCCTAGGAATCATGACATCTTAATCAGTTCCGGAAATTTTCAAGGTTGTGGCAGTTTTTACTATTTTATGGTATTTAGTTAGCTCTGTTAGTTTCATGAACTTTATTAGAGGCATTGCAATCCCGGTGGAAAATTTCAGGATTAGGGAAAGCATTAGCTTTACTTGTGAAGGGTGTTTTCTAATGCTTTAAACCTTTAAAAATTATCATCCGGTCAAATACAATGCTTTGTCTTTAAATACAATCATTCTTTGCTTAACGAGGGTAATACATTGCAGCTAAAAGCATCATTAAGGGAAACATCATTATTCTTATTATTTATGGGTAATTGTAGCATACACATTGTAGTTGTAGATTGATATATTAGACTATATATTACAGTTTTTGCACTTGTATTTGTATTCATACCATTCATTGTACTGTAAAATAATCTAACAAATACTGGTCATTCACTGGTATTCACAAATATATTAATGCTTAATGGTCTATTTTTTCTATAAATCTTCCGTCTGTGTTAAATTTTTCTTGACATCTCTTCCTCCAGGTGCTGCGTTACCTCCACTTGTACTGGAACCTTCTTGAGGCTGAGGACCAACTCGCGTGTGGCAGCCGAATAACTGCTGTATGGTTTCATAGTATGCATCACGGAAGTCTTTGCTAGCAAAGCCATATAGTATAGGATTGGCTGCACTATTGGCATGTGAAAGGTAAACCAGAGCATTGACCAGGATACCAATTCCAGGAAATCCCACTGTTTTGAAGGCGGCAACAGTGTCAAAGAGAAACAGTGGATACCAACAGATGAAGAAAAAGACAACAATGACAAAGAGAACTTTGGCGATGCGCACCTCGCGCCTCCAGCGCCTAGATGTGTTGCTTTGATCTGCAGAGCTTCCGGAGGTGCTGCTATTGCGAAGACGTAATGATGCTTGTGATTTCACCTAAAATGCATAAAACCTTGGTTAAAATACTGCTCTTTCTGTACGTGTTTACTTTGGTTTTATGCAATGGACTAATGGCAATGCACTTTTAGGATAAACAGTGCTCATATTATATTACAGTAGACTAAATCATGTTAAAAGAATATCATTTGACTGGTTAATCTAGATTGAACTTGAATGAACAAGAGTGAACTGGAACTTGATAGCATTCTACAATACGTTGGACTTACTGAATTAGCCTGGACTGAATTGGACTGGATCAGGTTTACCTGAAGTGCATTCATTTGGACTGGATTTGATTCTATTCATTTGGAAATGGCTGACTTCGATTAGGACTGTTAAGACGAATTTATATTTGAATCGTTTAGATAATTGAATTAAAATACACATCAGGAAAGTCTGGTGATTTACAGCATGCCGCTGGCACACAACTACTTACATCTGCATTTGATTTAAAATTTATGCTCCTGTTTCTGTTTCGTCATGGTTTCAATGTGACAGCTTTTGAAGGTTTATTTAGCTCTTTCTAATTGACGAAAGTGCTACCTAAGACAGATCAAGCTATGTTGCACATTCATCCATTGGATCATTTGCTAGAATGGGCACAGCATAATTAAAATTTAGCTTTGCTCATTGAAATGAAGAGGATATAGAATATTGATTCATACTGCATTGTGTTTCAGTAAATGAATTTATTAAATCCACTGAAATATGCATTTGACACCAAATGTGAATAAAAAGGATTTGATTTAACATAGATTTGTTGTTATTAAAGTTGCAAGATTGCATAATAAACTTGTGCATTGAATGATGTTGATAATGCTACTGTACCTGTTTTTTAATGCTGACAAAAATCATGGCGTAAAAAACAGCAGTTACAATAGATGCCGGCACGATGGCGATAAAGAAAAAGAATGCCAAGTACTTAAAATCAATGATTTCCGTAAACAAACACCTGCAAAACAATAATACATCTGTATACTTGCACGCCTGTTTACCTGTATAAAAATGTAAGTATAATAGTATTGTACTTTTGTATTAGGCAATACGAATTTGTGATTATCTAAGTTATAAAATAATAAGTAGCATCTGCACCAAAAAGTTGTCTTGTAAAGCATTATAATATTAAAACGTTTTCCATAAAGCGTACAAATGACATTGTTTGCATTTTGTAATAAAGGCAATGACAGTGAGGCAATAATGACTACTACAAAGATTAGTACTTGGTGGTGGTAGTGGTAGTGGCAGCGGCAGCAGCAGCAGTACCTTTATTCTCCATAAATAGTTACATGTTTCTTACTACAATAAATCAATTTTTACATTACAATTAAAATTTTACTGAGCATTTTTAACCACAATGACGTCTTCGTGTCAGATTAAATATTGCAAAGACCACAGAAACTAGTTTAACACATTCACAAAAGCAGGTGAATTTTGAAAGTATCTACAAAGTAGACATTCTGAAAATTTATATGTGCTATCAAGTTTGTGTGTTAGATCTGGCAATTACAGTTTTTAATCGTGTTCATAATTTACGTGTCAGTTCAGTTCGTTTATATCAGAATTAAATGTTCCTCGTCCTCTATACATCATTTGATTGACAAAATTCACATTATCGTTCCTTTCTAGGTTTTGTTTGGCCTTTTTCATAGCCAAATCATGAGAAATTAAATGTAAGCATTCCTATAAGCCGTGATAAATAATTCTATTATCACAAAATCCGGTAGTTAAATTCCTCGTTTATACTCATATAATAGTGGTACAGTAAATTTTTTTGTCACGCGGTAAAATATTATTAGAGGTAAAGCCGTTTTGTTAAATCTGGTTGTAAAAGCAGATTCATACAAAGTAAGGTGTTGTTAATTTACTTCATAAGTTTCAATGATAACTTGATCAGACATGAAAATCAAGGGCTTTGATACTTTACCTGGGTACAGGTGGTATGCCCAGATTCCATCCCATTAGTGGGAGCATACCAACAATGCCGGCCAGAATCCAAGACATGGCTATCAAAATTTGAGCTCTTCTACGCGTCAAAATTTCTTTGTATCTACAAAAATTACAAGTTTCAGCATAATATAAACCACCTTTAGCAACAGCTACAACAAAAACAATGTTTGCAGTTTGTGAGGTTTCCAACCCAACAGTAATTCTTATACCACTTGTATATTCTCTGGACAGCAGTTGGATAGTAAGACAAATTATAGCCGACTATGCCGAGTGGCAGGAGTGTGTTTAGCTACCGAAATTAAGAAAAAGTAAAGACTGATGGGTGAAAGGAATGGTGACTGCTATACTGAGGACTTTCCTCTCTCTGCACTGTATTTACCATATTGGTTCTGTCTGTTGATCTCTTTAACGGTGATTGTATTCACGCTCAAATGCAGCTGAGGCACCTCTGCCGGTTCAGTGTCTTACTTTAGAGGATTTGCCTTAATAATGAGTTAGATTCCAATCCTGCTACAACCATCCACATTTATGGCCCTGACACTGAGTGTTGCATTCAAGATTCCAGTGTGCCGAAGTGCACTATACAATCAGTTAGTAGTGCATGACGTGAATAAACATAGCCTTATTTTTGGGTTATGTTTATTGTAATCGGAAACTAGCATTATTATCGGAAACATGGCTATTAGTTACAACATTGTACACAGTGTTTATACAGTGTCGGCCACTATTTATGTCTGAACTACGAAATGTTTTGTTAATCACTATATACATGTATTCACCGAGTGAGCTCAAAGCAGTAAAAACTGTCATTACATGGCTATAATGTCCGATAAGGAATTCGTCTAGGACAAGCAGGTAATTATAGTTAAACGAGAATCGAGGACAAGGAACCCGTAGCCTGATGTGGTAAGAATATAACATTATTTCATTGCAAATCTGAATGAAGCCACGTAAGGCACATTATTAAGATGCACATAAAGTCTTCGAATGGCGCTGATCTTCCTTACACGGACAGAAAATCTGAAGAATTCAATAGCTATGGAAAACTAATGTAATACACGTATAACTTGATCTACAGGCATCTTCAGACGGAATTTCCCATCTTCATTAGTTTTTTATTAGTCCCACTTGGCATCAGCATCGTTGGTATTCTGCTCAGAATGACGTTCAGACAGCTAGGTGCAAGTTTTTAAGTCAGCTTAGATAGATTGATAGACAGACAGACAGACACATACCTGATGGGCTTCACTACAGCCAGGAATCTATCCAGAGATAAGACAGCGCACGAATAGATGCTACTAGCACTGAGTAGTAGGAGGGTGGACTGCATGAATAAACACAGATGATAGTGCCTCGGGAATCCTATGCTGAAATAAATATAAAATTTTTATAGAGTTACACTAGACCAACTCGGCAACTCCTGCATAAGCTCAACAAGAAGCACAATCGTATGGTTGTCTTTTGTTCCTATGTGAAGCTTTTACATTATATTTTAATGTATTATATTAGTACATATATAGTATTACATAATAATTATATTATTAAAGAAGCTTTCACTTAAGCATCTAATGTGTCAAGAGGTTTTGTTGTCTAGATAATTTTAAATTATATTAGATTAAGTACTATTTTCACTGAAATGCAATTTCTTGTTTGCAATAATCGCGTGACCTATCCTGACTCGAACTCGTAACTTATCCAGATGGAATTTCTAGTGAGAATGATATAAACACCATTTGGCTTTATACGTTAAGGTCAAAAATGAACTGGGATTGCGTGAGAGAAATTCAGTTAAGAAAGTGTAAAAATTCGCAGCAATCATTTTCGTTGTTCAGTAAAAAAAAAGAATTATGGTAATGTCACCTTTGTGAGTGATTTATTAGTGAATGCTAATAAGTCCGACACGCATATCCATCTCATGTGGCACGTTTCAATTATAGCTAATAGTCTGGCGAGATATTTTTCGCGTGAAATATTTAGCAAGGATAACCGTAGTTGACACGTGACTTGCAGTTCAGTCTTTCGAAATGCGATTACATGTACTAACGAAAAATCCTGACAATTATAACAACAAAGGGTGATGACGATGGTAGTAACAATGATGGTGACGATGATACTGATGTTGTTGTTGTTGATGAAGATTATAAGACAAATGACTTATTAAGGCGTTTCTGATGTTCAGCTTTGTATCTGTAGGATAATGAATAAGACAACGGCGTATTGTGTATAGTCAAGAGAGCCGCAGAGCTAAATAATTATGAGCTTATTAATTAATTATTACTATTAATTAATTTTGAGCTTTTCTTGCAGGAAATATGCGCAACAGTGACTGTATTAGAAAAGAGTTAAGTTAAACCTATCGTCTTTATTATAAATGCTGATATTAAATTATCTTGATAAAAAGTTACTAAGATTTTCAAAACTATTTTGGAATCCTCATGAAAGTTACTATACCAGCAAGCGGTTGGAGGGACATCATCCTGTTGTGGGGTTTTATGCAATTAAATATCATTGCAAAGTTAAGCTTAATTTCACCACTTTGCAAGTCGGATTTACCACTCAAAGGCAAGAACCGTTTAATATATACCGCTTGACGTTTTTGTTGGTGGAGGGACCAGAAGCTAGTTCATTTTCACGAATAATTCTCCAGGATAGGAGGCTGAGCCTTAAAACAAGAAGAGATCATATCACATGAATACATTCTATTTTCTACTCATAATATGTTCTTTGCTTTTGCAAAGTTTTCATCTGCGTTGCATCGTTTCTTTCTAGTTCGTGTAGTCTTATGACTATATGGTTATGTGTGCCCTTCTTCTGATGTGCGACTTGTGCATGTGTGTTTTGATTTTTTGGTTTTTAATTTATCTAATATGGGATCTTCTTGTGAGGGACAACCATGTTTTTTGCGTTAAATACAAGAGCTACGCCTTTTTGCTAATTTTGTCCATCTTTTGTAAACTGTACCATAATGAATAAATAAAAATAAATACATAAATATAGATATATCGTTAATGTGCATATCCATCCTCCCTCAGCGAAGTAACTAGCCCATTCAGGTATACTATAACAGCTTCATTTTACGTATGATATAAAATCAACAATAATTGGAAAATGCATGTTCGCCTATACATGTATATGACTTACCTGTTTAGCAGAGCAAACGGACAAACCAGTAAACCCACAAAGAAATCAGCAGCAGCCAGAGAAGCAAAGTACATGTTACTCTGATGTCCTTTCCTGAATCCCTTCTTGCCAAATATGAGCCATAAGACCAGGGCGTTGCCCACAACTGCTGTCACACCTATTAATGTCTCGATAACATAATACTGAATGTCTATAGGTAGAGGAGGGTGCTGATGGGCAGTGGTCGTCTCTATTGCAGAAGAAATATTGTTACTTTGTGTTGCTGATGACACGTTCTCTGATTGTTCATCTATTGAGGTCGCTAACATAGTATCTAACGAAGAGTTCGACATGATGATTAAAAGAGTTTTAATCAATAACAGTACTTGTCGCAGTTCAAACCACAACGCCAAAAATATTCAGGTTCGCGTACGGCGTTCTCTATTGTTTATATCCATTTTTTGTCACGATTGTCCTATTAACACCTGTAACTTCAAGTTTAGTCTGTTTTTTGCGGTTGCTTATATTATTATCTATATCGTAGCAAGATTAATACTGTCGCCAATAAGCGACGTTTGTCTATATAATTCTCAATCATGAACAATTTGCGCATGTGCTGGAGACTGAGGTAAATCTAGCTCTTCCTCCTGCCCTGACTCATTTCCCTTTTGCGTCACTTCACACAAGGATATCTGCTTGAATTGGAAAATCCTGTGCAAATTTACAGTATCCTGTTCATCTGGTAAAATTCTCTGGCGGCATTTAGGATGCAGTATAGACCAGCTTGAAAATTGAGAACTATCCCATTTTGGACTATTGTATTGTAACTCTACTTACCGGTACTATGTGTCTTCATGTTCTGTTTGTTTAGCCAATAAGCTTTTCAACATGGAAATGAAACTCGTTCGTAATTAGTGTCATTATTTTGCGTATTATGAGTATTGGGCAAAATTACAGTAATATCATCACCTAGAATATTTTTGCCTCAGCTAACGATGACACCACAACAATAAACATGCTTCATTAAAGCTTTCAAGCGAAAATTCCCCTAAACAGAATCTAGAAATAACTTGTTGTCGCTGGTAGAAATCGAAATCGTATAGCCCAGTTTCTCCTCTTTCCAAAGAGCTATAAAACTCCCTCCAAGATCACAAAAAAACACCGCATAAACGTTTTTATCTATAGGGACTTGACAAGTTTTGTGAAAAAAAACGAGCCGAAAAAAGATATTTGGTCGGATTTTCGTCCCCCGTACCTTCTAGACGGCCCGAAACTGCACCATTATTGAAAGCATTTTTTCTTACCCAGATACACCCACCCCACCACACATCATACATACACAAAGATTCAAGTGAAAATCGGTGAAGTAGTTCTTGCGTAATTTTGTTTACTAACCAATTTACAAATCAACTAGTCAACCAACAAATGGCGGTAAATACGCTACATTAAAATTTGATGTCAAGTAGTACATCAGAACAATCACCGAACCTTGTTAACCAAGCTGCTGCGTACTTTAGCAACGTATTTTTCGGTAGCCCTTGAAGGAGGTCTGCGTTGTACTAAATGCCTTGTTATGGCGAATTACGTTTACCGTGAACTTCTTATGACATGTTAGATTTGCAAATATCTCAGACCACCACGGACTGTAGTGTGATAACGAAGTATTGTAAGGAAACTCTTAAAACGGTCGGTAGCATTTTATACTGACAAAGATTTTAAATGTGATGCCGTTCAGAACTAACACCATAATTATAATGTGTTAAAATTCTCATAGCATAATGCATGTGATATTATGTACGTTGATTATTTAAACCATGTTGTAATGGATTGTACCTGCAAATAGAGGCAATAAAATAATAATAATAATAGTAATAATAATAATCGCTGTCTCTCTCTCTCTCTCTCTCTCTCTCTCTCTCTCTCTCTCTCTCTCTCTCTCTCTCCTCTCTGTGCCGCCTCTCTCTCTTTCTTCGCTCTCCTTCTCCTTTCTTTCTGTCTCGTTCTTTCTAAAAAGAAAAAAAAAATTCAACGATTTTTTATTCAATACAAGTAGCTCGGCTCTCGAGGTAAGAAATGTCATCAGGTGGCGACCCTGACGGTGACATTCTAAGTTGAGTACCACGAATAGGGCGCTAAAAAGTATCTCCTGAATCGACAGTTCTGATAAACATCGCAACGCGTTCAGTCCAAATTGACAGTGTTCATACAAGCTATCGTCCTACATGTTGCCTTATACAGACGGACTTCGTGCTTATTTAAATTTACATGTAAAAGATTGGCGCGATATTGATGCTAAATTAACGAAAAATTTTGGCGATAGCCGTGAAGCTACTAAATAGACATTCCTATGCAGGGTCTGCAAACAGCGACTGTTTGCATGTGTCTGTTGGCTATTCATCATAAGTTGAGCAGAACTTCTGATTATGTTTGCTTGAAGCAAATTGATGATGGATAAATACGTCAAAACAGGTGCCTTTTTCACTAATATTGACAAGTTTGAGAGACAAACGATTGTGCATGCGCTTGGATTTTGAGGAATGGCCTGACGTGTTCCGTGCCGCAACAGTCGCCCAAACAATACCGAATGGTTGTCGTAAGACACACACGAATATGTTTTATGGAAAGGATGAGATATGCTCTCTTCATTTAGCAAGAAACAGCAGAGAGAGTAGGACAGTTGACACAACATTCTATTTTGCCTTATAGCAAATCGGAGTGTATACCTTTTTTGTAAAACGTATACTGTTTGCTAGGTTTTTTAGACGAGTTAAACGTCTGCGTCTGTCTCTCCTCTCTCTCTCTCTCTTTCTCACTCTCACTCTGTGTGTGTGTTCGCGCGCGTGTGCATGCATGAGTGCGTGTGTGTGTGTGTATCCGTCTCTGTGCGTCTTCATTTTTATATGACGTGAAATTAGTGTTCCAAGTTTTCGTCGTTTATAATGAACCGAGCACTGGTACATCAGTGAAAGCTGTATCAGTATGATAATATGGTGAATGTCGTTAAAATATCAAATAGCACGTTTGAGAATTAGTAACTCTGAAATTTGCAGTAAACGTTCGAGCAATATTTAAATTTTTGGCGAAAGTTGCTCTTGTCCAGACATTCTTGCTGACCAATTAATTAAAGCACAATAGACACAAGAAAAGACAAGTTGAATCACTGGACGAGGTGGCTAGTGCAGGTAATCATAACGGGTAATTTGTTGCCCATCACCCTACAATGGCACCGATCTGTGCAGAAAGAAGAATCCCGACGCCGTCCCAAGAGCAGAATTTGAGAAACTGGTTTTATGCAGAACATGCTTTATTGCTAGAAAGCCTGGCGGGCTTGCAGACGAAATAAGCTACGATGGCTTCACCTTCTTCGTAAATTATGTTATTAAATCACAAGATTATTATCTGTTAACTTGCCCTTGAACTCACGTAATGATCTGAGCTGATTTTTGTAAGTCTTTACAAGACAGCTTTACTCTTAACAGCTTAAACAGATTTGTAAAGAAAGATTAAATATCTGCAAGTATGGAGCACAGTAATCCAGCCACGCACAATAGCGTCTTTGGTAAATTCAGCTTTCCACTTTTTGCTCTCTAGAGAATTCTCAAAATGCAAATTTGCCGCCATTTTTCCAGAAAATTCCATGGCCTTATTACCCTAACAATCATCTACCGCTAGAGTTTCTCTTTTCTATTCCCAAACGGCACGAGTTTGTTTAGGAAAAATTAAAAAAACAACAAGAAAAACGAAGAACAACTTGTGCTTATCAAAACTAGAAAAGCTAAAACAGAATTCCAAACAGAAGTGGGTAAATAAAATAAATCCCTTTGCGGATTACTGACATTGCAAATCGAGATTAACCAGCAAAAAATAACAAAACAGTTTTGAATGAACGTTCATTTTTTGCTTTGCGCTGATATTACGCCTATAGAATAAGTTTTTTAAAACTATAAAACATCTTTACCTAATGTAATAACTAATTTCCTAGAACAATTTGTATACTAGAAAAAAATTCTGTCATGTCTGTGGCTGATTCGTGATTTGTTAAAGGAAAACCGGACAATTGTGTAAACATTAGTTCAGAAAAAAGAACGCTCTAAAATATTGAAAACTACAATAGCTTTTTTAAATCAAAGCTTATGTTAAGTAATAATTACCTCGGATACTTGTTAAACTTTTAAACCTACGCGTGGCTCAATGAATCTACTGAGATTTTCGATTTTGCAGGTATCTTTCGTTAGTTAGTCATTGATGGTACGTAAAATCATCTCATAACCTTTCATTAACATGTGGTTTCCAGCCTGGCATTGGTCATCACGACCAGGGCCCTCATATTTAGTCATCTTTGCTATCTCAAAAGTGAATAATAATGCACTAGTTTACTTTCGGTAAACAGGAAATAATGACGAATTGCAAAACCATAGGTCTAATTGAAGACTGTTAACATCATATCTCCGCGTATCCATAGCCTGGTAAGCAATTTCCTATTGCACTTTTGGAAAAAAGAAAACTTACATTGCTTCAATGAACTTTTCTTAAAAGTAAGACTAAGTGCCGTGTAAAAATAAGTCAGACTTTCAGCGTGTATGTAATATATTCGTTACAGCTAGTGAATAGAAAACAATGTGCTATATAATAAACCATGCTTCTTACATACCGCCTGTTATTACTTATATCGCGTGATTTGTTTAGACATGTGTGACAATGCTCATATTAAAAATAAAACTCATTTATTTAACGCACGCATGAAGTTACGGACCCACTGATAGCAAAATTCTGCATATGTTCCGTCGGGTACACTTGACATTTGGACACGGGGACACTTGGGCACGAGATATTTCGGCACTAATAAAATTTAATGTTACACATATTTCTTTTTTGCCTATTAACTTTTTAGTGTCTCACTGTAACTTCCAAACGTTCACAATTTTTTTAAGAATCATCGCCTCACTGAATTAAACACTTGTAGCAATATGTTACATAGGACTTAAAACCAGCCGGTTAACTTCGCACTTTCCGGCTTAATTCAACATTTTGGGTGTAGCTTTTAAAATTAACAACGCAGAAGACATTGCAGGTTTTTGTTAAAATATGACAGTATTCTATTTCAAAAGTATCTAGTATATCGCAGAAACAGTACATGTAAATAACAGAACCTGCATCACAAAAAATCTGTTCTTTAACTAGTATTATAATATTATCGCAATATTCATTAAACGTTTGATGTGCTTCGTAGAAGAAACCGCGACCTAGGATGCGTTTTTTAGCTCTATTAGCTGCTTATAATTCATTACTAGTTGTAAACGACTTCCTACATCAAAGTTAAATGTGTGTGTTTTAATTATAGTGGCGGATTTAGGGACTGAGCCCAAGGGGCCCGGACTTACGTTTCATAGTAGAAGTTACATTACACCAAGTGAATATTTTCTCTGGATTGTAAGCTTTAGAACGTTAATGGTAGTTTTAATGACTTATACCGAGTGAAAAGTTTTGCATTAATGATTTCAGTGTAAAAACGTTTGTGCCCTTTAAGTGATAATTGCAGTTATATGCTATACTAGAGTGTATACTAGTATATTGATGTGTAATTAAGAGTCAAACGTTTGAGGTGACATAATGAGTTTTAAACTATTGAATTTGCTTGAGGAAATAGTAAGAAAAATGGTCTAAAATGCAGTAAAATGCATTGGTAGCCGGGATTCCCCAGACCCCTAGCTGCTTTTTCATTGGGCTCACCCTTTTTTCTAAAGCCTGTATCCGCCGCTTATCATTATCAATATCGGCAATAATTGTATAGTACATTTCACTGTATCGTTTGCGAAATGCATTATTATGCGTTCAGCAGCAGTGTTTTTTACGAATCCATGTATAATAAAATCACAGGAAAAAAGAAATAGCGTAACCCTAAGCCTAATTCTAACCGTAACCCTATATATACTGAGCAAAGCGCGATTTTTTTCACATACGTGTAATGTCATTATATTGTACTTGGAGCTGGAATAGGCCAAAAATTAAATTAACAGCATTTAATACTGGCAGGGAATACAGTGCAACTCTCATGTGTGCATGTGAATGCACCTTTATCTAGACCAGATTCAAGTTCTGACTTTGTATCAGTGAAAACCCATAATCATGTACACATCTGCGCTTATAAAAAAGGAAGGTTTACTGTAGATCCTTGTCAGTGTTGTTGTTTGCAATGTATTATCTTATTCAGCTCAGTTCACACTTATAAGCTTTGCCACAAACAGGGCAGTTGAGTCAGCTCTTCTATGGTCGACATTTTGGTAAGCTGACGTGTGCATCAGCTGACAATGTAGTGTGTGCTTCAGCAATAATAAATTGATAATTCACTTGAATTATTTTGTTGGATAATTTTATTTGAGCTTAAACGTTTCATTAGCTTAAGCGCAAACACATGAAACTCCCCCTCTTAGGCCGTAATGCCATCCTCGCTGCCTCCGTTGTGAACGAATTGTGACGGATTACCTGATTTTGTTTGATTACCTGACTTTCACTTTCTAGCCAAAATTGTGACTTTATTCCGGCACCTTAAATTTATTGTGACTTTTCCTACCAAGTGTGACTTTTTTCCTGTGACTTTATCACCAATCACAGTTTTGGCAGGCGTATTGCGCTAAGAGAATCACACTATACATGTATATAGTTGTTTTCAGTTTTATATGATCGTAACCATCTTTTTATACAAAAACTTCAGATGTTCAAAAGTTGCGTAGCAAATACATAGTGAACGAGGATTCCGACAATAACTTTGGTCTGTTAAGCAGCGTGATTTTTAGTGCAAAATAGAGAATTAGTATTGTTGCGTGATCGAGTCACGTGAGGCCAAATTTGCGTCGGCGGTCGCGCTTAAATGTCTTTCACCCAATTATTGGTATGGGAGAATAGTTCAGTCTCGATTTCTCAAGATGTGGCCCAGCAGACTGCATGCTATATAAGTCTTCCAACGTCATAGCTAACTGTTTTTTACTGATTATACTGTATTATAGTTATAGTTTAGATTGGATTTTTATTGCGTAATGCAAATGTTTTATGTTCTTTGCACATTTAAGCTATACATTATCATGGCTTTTTTATATAAAAAACAACCCAATCTAATCCAATCTGATCTGCTGAATCCTTAACGTCTCTTAAATATATTTATGATTTTGAAATGCATGATACTATTTTTAACATCATGTGATGTTCACGTTATATTCACGTGATCACGCATTGACGAACGTCTTTCTATGTCCTTTAAGAGCTTCTCAATTTTTTTCTATTTCCGGTAAGTTGTTGAAAACGCCTTCGTGCAGCATAGCGTTACATGAAAAACTATTAAACGTTGCATTTGAAAGTGAAATAGATACGCTGTGATAACGTGTTAGTTGGTTATTTAAAACGCCACTTAGCATTTTTATAAAGTAGTAATGTTAGATTGCCCGTAACCGACACCATGCATTTTAATAGTTTTGTAATAACTGTTTCGTAAGCGGTGTACCGGCGAATACATGCGGTTTCTACGAAAATCTTGCGGAAACTATCACATTATTTTATGCGCGCGAAAATTTCCCCGTTCTTACAGTATTCACACCAAATAAGTTGCGTCTTGATTTAATACAATTAAATGCGTTAAAAGTAGTTATGCAGAGTTAAAAGTAGGTGTAAACTCAGAGCCACTCATATCTTGACCAGGACTTATTTGTGTACTCTCATTTAATAACTCATGCGAAAATTTTGACCCTCTTTGGGGGATTCACTTTTACCTCAAAAATGAAAATGCTATGTTAGCGAAGCTGAGTTTTCCCAGTTATTGTCTATCAATTCCTTTGCTATTAATAAATTCTCATATACCTAAATGTACTATATAAAGTTAATAACTATAACGGTAAGCTTAAGCACACTGATTTTCAAAGAGAATCAGTGTTTTATAATCATGACCGACACGACAACACCATTTTTTCTCCTCAAAATCACAAGTTATATATTTGCTGGTGAAACAAATAATAAACGCAATTTCGTTGAATGGGTGGATCGATCTTTATCTTTAGAGGTTCTGTAGGAAAACTCATTAAGATCTTTTTCTTCCATGGCTTAAATGTTGAATAAACAAGCGGCTGTTTATCATAATACTCGTGCTACGTGTTAAACAATATTAGCTTTTAAAGCTTAATGTGATTGCAATTATTGATTTTTTATTCATTATTAATTGCGATGTTCATCCACAAAATCGTCGGACTGAGACACTTCTCAACACAAGAAGCACTGGGTACTTTATAATAATCCACTAGTTTATACGATAGTGATGGGTAGTTAACTTTGAAAGTAAAATTAAATGGTTTTTGACTTTTTATATAGTCAATTTGGTGGTATTAACTAACCCAATAACCCAGTGTGGAAAATGTAACTAGCAAGATTAACAAACGTCTACAAAGGAAGGAAATCTATTGCATCACTTAACAACTGTCGAAACAGCACAAAGACGTTCTTAACATAGCACATCATTGAATTTTTATTATTCAACTGCATATGGCAACAACCTATCACTATAGATCATTCATATGGCAAATAAATTTCTAACATTAGCACTCGTAACTGTTAAACTATTATAGTGCTAAATATGCAAAATCTGTTAACATTTGAAACAATGCACATAATGACTCAAGAGCTCATAAGAACAGACCTCATTACAAAATATCACCTGCCTGCCATTTGCCTTAGGTTTACTTGTCATCAAATTTTGATGTCTTGATTTCCTCAAGAAGCAGCATTTATTACGCAAAAGGTACTACGGACAAAAGTCGGTATCTTTGACAAAGGTGGAAGGAGAGTTTGAGAAAGAATAACCGGAGACACAATAGTTAACAATATACACTAAAATGGCAGAATTTACAACAGAATGTATCATAGCTTTACATAACGTCTTGGTAACATCATCGTCTTCGAGTGTCTGCCTCTGTATCATCTATTGTATCAGCCACTTTTTTTCCGATGTTGATTTCTCTGTCTAACACTTTTCTGATTTCTTCTATGATGCCATCGTCATCATCTAGCACTGCTTTTCCTAAAATCAATCAACTTATAACTGTCAGATAATCACCGTTTTCGACACTATGCTTCGAAAGTCTATGCAACAAAACTCATAAATTTCAAAGAAAAGTTCCAAGAAACTATTCATAGTGATTATAAATGAGCAGTGGTAAGTTACAATTTAAAGAACTTCAGTACAGAAAATGCATCTGTTGACAGACCCTGTTTTGAGTGCAAGAATATATTGCTTTAATATTCGTTACTTTTAAGGAAGACAACTTACTGACCTTATGCTAGTTTTGCCAGGATTGTATGTCAGAGGTTCTACGAGCAATATGTATGTGTACTAAAAAAGGACAATGGTATGTGTAACAAGCAGTGAAAGATTTGCATCTTAGGTTGTTTACGAGTGTTAACACGTGGCTGCCAATGTATCAGTGAATCCCTCCCTAGGGACTGAAGAGTAGAGACAGTGTTAGAATAAACAGTGCAAATGATCATGATTGTCATGCCCCAGGCCTAGGTTCTAAGCATTATGCATAATTTTTTAATCAACTTAGATTAGTTTGAAACAAGATTGCACTTCTTGCGTGTTGCCGTCCCACTCACACACGGCTATGATCATACATTACTTGTGTTAGTATGAACAATGTTAGATTCCTTTTATTGATCCACCTCTTAGCATGCCAAAGACTTATTTCTTTTGCACATCAATGTACAAATGTATTCATTTACCTGTGTTAGTCTGAACAATACCACTAACTGAGCCAGTTCCTTCCTGTTCTTTTTCAGCAAATGCAAGCATCAATAGTTTTTGCTGCCTGGAAAGATTTCTAGAAAAAAATCAAACAGTGACTGATTATTTACAATGTGAAAGTGATTGTGCTAATCTTTGCAGTACATGTTGCGTGCCAAAGTAAAAATCATGTTAATTACTTTCTAACTGATAAGAAACAAGCATTGATTGTATAATCTTTGTCCCATTTTGTTTCTGCTTAGAAAAAAAGTTTGTACAATGGGAAATGATGGCAAAGGTGGAATGTGTAATAGTAGTTTGGGTTTTTAGAAGCTGCACTTACGGTACCATAAAAATAATTCATCATCACCATCACCACCATCATTATCGTCATCATCGTTGTCACTGTCACTATCATCATCATTATGAAGAGATTAGACCCCCAAGTTACAGACTCCCCAATTTGTTTGAAAAGACTTTCCCTTCCAGAACATGCTTCGTTGCTCATTACTGCCTCTGCATTAGGTAAAACGAGATTAATATAAAAAGCAAAAAACACACAGTAACCTGGTAGCAATAATAATATCTGGAAAAAATTGAACAATGTTCAACTAGATGATAATAATACAAATTAACTGTAATCTAATAGCAAATAAGATACCTGTTGCAATTATTATTTGTGACAATGATAACCGTAACAACAAATATTAAATGACAGCTGAATAAACAAACAGACAATACCGTGCTTTTAAACTGAAGCCTGTTTATAATATAAATGAACTATGACTAATGGTAATTGTATAAATGACCTATAACCACACGAATGTAGTAATCAGTCCAAGGAAGGAGGCTTGCCCTTAGTAACGTTCATGAGGTTGACATGAGTTTGCACTGATATCAAATGCAATGGAATTTCTTAGGGAAGGGACAAGTCGACAGATGAAGGCAGTAGAGAGGACTTGTCTGGAGAGAGTGGATTCATAGAAATGTGCCACATGGCAGAAAAGATGCAGGCAACATTGCCTCATAACGTTGATCACTGGTGCAGGATTATGTACCCACTGATACAATACTTCATTCTGAAGTAACAAAGTGACAATACATGCTTAATATGGCACTTAGTATGGTTTTGATGTAAGAAGCCCGGACATCTAAGATCATCCACTGAGAAGGTCCATGTGAAGCAAAACTGACATCCCCAAGTTGTTCACTAGACTGAAGTTAATCACCAAGCAGGCTTACCATCAGGATAACAGAAATGGTAATTGGATGGTAAACCAAAGGTGGCAAAATAAATTTACAATAATTATAAAAACAAATTTATGACTGGTAAATCGAGATGAACAGAGATTTATTTCCAGTTATTTTCTTCTTCTTGCATCTCTTATGTAACTAGCGCTACTGTAGTGGGCATTTGTTTATTTCATTCTCAATTTCATAATTCACACATTTTTTATTTTATTATTTTATTCTAGGTTGCAAATGTATTTTCATACTGGCAGGTGCTCTCATAATTACTACGATGACATTACGGTTTAATGCAGAAACGTCAGTTGTGAAATAAATCATGTCTCTATTCAAGTGAATGCTCGTGTTTTCTTATAAAGTACAACTGCAGCACGTTTTACATGTATAAATTTATTGTCTTCCTCCTAATTTCATTATAATAATTAGTTCTGCCAAATCTGCTTAATTCAGCTTTTTTGTGAACTCTTGTCATGGATTGATGTACAAGGTAAACAATGCAAACTAAACGTACTATAATTTAATCACTTTTATTAACAAAAATAAATTGTAGCTAAAAACATGAACTAATTATAAAACTATAAAGACAGTAAACATTTCATCATTGAGTGAAACAGTTATTTGAAATTAGAATTTTAATTTACTTACTTTGGTGCTAGGATTTTAATATGGATGTAGTGATCTCCAAATCCATAACCATTTAGTCTAGCTACTCCTTTTCCAGGTAAGCGAATCCGTGTATGCGATGCCGTGCCAGGCTCTATCTGCAAATGAAAAACAATCATCTCTTTAGAAATGTATTTTCAGTTCCTTAGCTTAGAAAGTTCAGATAAACAGAGAAAATGTAATTTAAACAAAAGAATATGATTAAAAAACCTTGACAAAAAAAAACCAAGTGTGTGCAGTTAATCACACGATTGTGAAGAGGTTAATTTTGGAAAAGTAAATCAGCATAATTAGTTTCTATTTTACATTTCATGAAAATTTTGCCTAAATCAGGTAGTTTAAAGTAAAAGCCCAGCCATTCTTTACATACATAAAAATTGTCTATTTGTGAAGAAGAGAAATAATGGAATCAAATTTCAAATTTCTTATGGGCGACGACTGTTCTGATTTATTTGTACCGCCGATAGATTCTGCACTCTGCAAACTCGGTAGCGGCCAAACAATGACCTGCTTATCGCTGCATAGTCTGTTTCTACCAGTCTGTATGCCGTGTAGCTTTGATATATAAGTGCACTTAACTCTGGAACTCATAGGTAGTTTTTACCAAAATGTGCGAAATTTTCAAATGATGAGAGTGAAATAAATTATTTGTTAAATAGAGGATCCACATGGACAAAAATGATGGTCTCTAGGTATCTAGGCGGGCCAGACCACCCTTAATAAAGTACTAAACAGACTGTTAGCCTTACCGTGACGAAGTCAGCAGTCAGCAGCCGCAACAATTAGAAAAATGTTTGGCGTGTTCGGGAAAATAATAGTGCATGGTAAAATTGTCTAATTATTCACACTTAATTAGTTGATTATTTTACAAAATCCATCGAAATATTGTTTCAGAACACGTTCTTTGACCTTTTGCGAAAAAATGACGGTAATGCTGGGCTTTTACTTTAATGATTTTATGTCACTTGCATAATAAAATTTTGAAAAATTGAACTTGTTCTTTCTGTTTTCATTCACTTTGTAAACAATACGTTTCTAGTTGAAAAACTATTCTGGTATGTACAACTAATTCTACACGAATGAAACCATACAATCACTACAATACTCACTGGCAGATTGATATCCTCATGCAAGCCTTGAACATGAATGCTACCACCTAGAACAGCTTGAGTTATACTGATAACAGTGTCTGTATGAACATCTGCTCCATCACGCCGGAAGTAATCACTCTTTGAAACTTTGAACGTAATGAAGACTTCCCTCTTCCCAACGGGCAAGCGCACGGTTTGTCCATCTTCAACACCTACATGTACACATAACGATTTTCAAAAAACAAAATGTACTTTGCATAGAACCTTAACCATCAGTATCTAGCGATTAATCTGGATGTGTTAAAGAGAGCAATAATATCAACGAAAAAATATTAATTTTTGTTCAAAGCAGCTTGTAATGTTTTTCAGAATGTCATTAGAATGGTGAGAGAGATTACAATCTGTAAATTTCTGAACAAATAATATAAAATCAAAATTTTTGTTCTTAAATCATTTGTCTTTAATTTATCAAGAGCTGACAATGGCAGATTTACTTTGCCATTAACAAATTTTGCACAAAAATGAATTTTGCAAATAAACATACATTGATCAGTGCCAACATTGTTTGGGAATTTGCCAGATGTTTGATTTTCCTTTAGAGAAAACTTTTGGACCCACAAAAACATTGTAATTAACAATTTACCAGCTGGAACTGGAACAGTTACAGTTTTCCTTGTGACCATGGTGCCTTGTCCATTACACACTGTACATGGATGGGGTATGTGTGTCCGTGTTCCATAGCACTGTCGGCAGGTACTCCGCATCACAAATGGACCGGTGTTGATTGTTTCCTGACATAATACTCAAACTATTAGCAGTTTATTGGCAAAATTAAACAAAGAGTACATTTCCAATTCTAATTCAAATAAATTTATTTGGTCTCCTTAAATACTACAGTCCTTACTGCTATACATTATCAATTCAGAAATAGAGATAGGGTAGCAAAAGAAACATTCAGTAGCCGATTTTAGCCTCTAATTTCTCTGTAGAGTGACAAACGGCTGATTTGCATTACCACGTTGCTCTTATTATCAGTTTAGTTGATTGTCGAAAATGTCACCACTAATGCAATTATAATTACAGACCTTCAAGATTTCTACAGCCATAAACAATTATAATTCTAAGGAGCAAATACATCTAGAAGTTTGGAAAAGCTGTATTCTTTGAATTGTTACTGAGTGCCCATGGACCATGCAGGATGCAATCATATTTTAATATCAAAACCATTTGTGTGTAATTCATAATAGCATGAAACTTCCAAAGAATGTATGTTATATGAATTTTCTTTCTAACAGATGGCCAAACTATCAAATGGCAAGATTGGGTCTAGATCACTTGGCAATTTTCACACAAATGGGAAATAGCTCACCATTCCAGTTCCATGACACCTATTACACCTTTCTGCTTTAGTGCCCGGTTGACAACGGGAACCTTTACATGTACTACATGTGTCCAACACGTTGATGTTGATGTCTTTATTCACCCCCCTGGCAGCTTGTTGAAATGTCAAGTTCATCACCACCTGAAAACAAATTATCACTTGAAACAAAATAATCATTGCAGATTTTTCTCTATCATAATTTATGACTATCTTAATCAGACGTTACAATTAAAAATACAATAGTGTTAAGTTACCAAAGTTAATTTAAGTGTCATATAGCTGTTCTGTATCAAAATTTCAGTATGCTTATCAATATCTTTGCAAAAATAACATGCAACAATGATACCAACTTACACATTGTGATTTTTCAAAAATACAACTATATTATAAGCTATGTAGTCAGAGAAAGAGACTACTTTTTCAATTAAAGAAATCACGTATTCACAGACTACTTTTTCATATAAGTCTATTTAAAGACCTATACAACCCCACCTGGATTTTTTAATATATTATTCTGATTGCACAAAGAATGTATAATTCATTTTTACTAAAAGAATGGTATAAATTAAATAACTAATGTTTTTGTTTTAAATTTCGAACTGGTACATTTCCGTGAAGGTCGCCATGTTTTTCGGGTTTAGCACGAGTGTACGACAATGACGTAATCTGAACATTGATGTAATCTGAACATAAAGCTTCTGTGGATATGTTTGCGACAAAGCTAGCATGTGTGCATTCATAGCAGACAGAATATTGTAATTATGATAAGGTTTGTTGTTGATAAGAATGCAGCGTCACTATCCTGCTCAATCAAAATAATTATTTTATTTGTGGTGTACTTAAATCTGTGTCTCAATACTAACTTATTGTTTCTGCAGCACATACAATAATGAGATAGAGTTACTGCATTACGGGTGGGGGAGTCGTTACTTATTGGGCCTGTTATAAATAATTTGTAATGTAACCTAAGGTTTCTGCATCTGATATGCAGTTTGAATGAGTGTTTTAGATAAATGATTATTACAATAACTAGTTTATCACCTAACAAATGCTCTGTACTAGAAATATCCAACCCACATTGCATACTGGGTGAAACAAACCTGCGTGTATAGTGTCACTCTTTCACTCATTCCCACCATTGATCGTGTCACAGACATGGATGAATTTCGAGTACTCTGCACAATATTTTGCAAAAAATGTACTTCAGTTTGAAACGAGATCAGGCTACTGGAAAGACTTTTATTAACACATCCATCTTCAGACAGTATCAGGAAGAATTCAGCATGGCATGCAGTTCCGTTATAAACTTATTTCAGCACTTGTGGTAAGAACATCCAGAGATTTGTGCAGAGCCTATAAAGACTCACAATGCCCAACAAAGGGGATGTCATCCAAGCAACCAGCAGTTTACACAGCGAAACAGTGTTTTGCCCATATTCCGCTTAATTGCAAGTAATGGCAAAGAAGTCATAAAATACACAACAGTGATTACAGTTTTTATGCAAGGACATGGTATTTATGTATTATGGAAGTCAGCAAGCCAGGGTTTAAAGTCATGAAGGATAACCGAAAGTTATATGCTGTACTCACGTGTAAAGAAATATGCACTTTTTTTCATTTACGTCATTCGTCTCGCTCGCGCAAGGAAAAAAATGGTGGTTGTTGGAATTCGCGAAGCTAAATCACGGAGCAATAAGAAATCAAACGAAACAAGTTTTAAAGTACGTTTCTAGTAAAACAAATCTAATACTCTTATTCACCATAACATTTGACGCTGTAAAATCTTATTTTATAATAAGGGTTTAGTTTGACGTTAAAAAATGAGACAGGATTTGCTCAAGGTTAATGCTTGGACTGACTGTTTAAAAAAAAAGTGAGTGACTATTAGAAATAACTACATTTCCAAACTTTATGAAAATTAGAGCCTACACATACTTCAGACGTCTGTGATTCTTTCTGTCCTCCAAAACCAAATCCACCAGAAAACATGTCACTAAATCCCCTGCCGAAACCAGAACTGCCAAATATGGTTCTGAAAAGCTCTTCTGGATCCATGCTAGCATGGAATCCTTCAAATCCGCCTGGTTGACCAGCTCCAAAGTCTCCCGTTGTGCCCCATTGATCATATTGTTGTCGTTTGCGATCATCACTTAATATCTTAAAAATAATTGGAACTAAAAAATAAATAACTTCAGAGATTCAAAATTCAACAATTTAAAGATTTAACAGCAGATGGCAAAGTTGACAAAGGTCATTTAAGGTCAATTTTCTCAAAAGTTTTGCATTTATTGTCTCCTAAGCTTTCACATCGTTAAAACTGACACAACTTACAGAGAGCAGTCAAGTCAAAAGTGACAGTTCCAACTTTAGGACTAATTTTCATCAATTTGCCAGAATTTCAACAAACTTATAAGCAACTTGAAGCAAGGTGGAACAATTAAAATAAACATAATTCCAAGCAAACTATACTAACCCTTAACTTACAATGGCAAAGATTATTTTCATTTGGTTAATTAAATCAAATTACATCAGTTTTACACATTACTGCTTAAAATTGAATTGCATTTAAAAGGTGGACAAAAGTAAAAACACAATTTAAAATCTCCATAAAATTTGTTAATTTGCTTAAAATTTGTTGAAATCACTATTAAAAACTTAAAAAATACTCATGGCAGGTTTTGGTGGGCAGACAAAAAATTTCTATAAAACTTGCTAATTTGTTTAAAATTTGTTTGAAACTGCAGTTAAAAACTCAAAAAAACTCACGGCAGATCTTAATTGGCAGGCTTATTTTTATTAGCATTAAGACTGGAAATAATGTAAATGTAAATCGTAAAATGCAAAAGACTAAAGCAGCATACCTGAGAGAAGTATTTTGTAACAGTAAGAAATTAAAAGTATGAAATTCTATTTGAGAAAACCTGGAGAAGAAACAAAATTTTTCACTTAACCTGCTTTCATGACTAATAAATTTTATAGTGGATATACTGTGTTACCTCGTAAGCCTCAGAGACATCTTTAAACTTTGCTGCAGCTTCTGGGTTGTTTTTGTTTCGATCTGGATGATACTTTTTAGCTTTCTAAATGAGAAACAAAAATGCAGTTAAAAATTAACTTGTAAATAATTAAGTACACAGACATAGTGATGGAGAAGTGCCACTAAAAAGGGTCAAGTTCCACGTTCTTTAGGAGTTGAATAAACGTTCAAGTTCAAGTTTCTCCTAGCCAGATTGAACTTTGTTTACATTCAAGTTCACAATCGGGTTATGCCAAAGTTAAGGTTCCAAGTTGGTAGTAACTACGAAAATGGCGTTGCTATTCACTTAAGTATGCAAAGATGTTGATATTTCATTCAGGAATGAATCAGGAAATTGGTTTACGAACAATGTCACCATTGGTAACCCTGTTTGAACATCTGGCATATTGCAGCACTGGCATAACTTAACACTGTAAGTTCCTGTCATTTATGTAATAGAAATTCTTTGTTTTTCATTATTCTCTTATTTCTAAATTGGTAAATAAACTGGGAACCTAATTTCAAGTTCGCCTGTTCAGCGAACTTGTTCGTCTTCAAGTTCTAGTTAGTTTTTAAATAATTATTGTTAAGTTCCTAAGTTCATAAAAAACGGAACGAGTTTCTGGAACAAATTCACAAGTTCATCCCAACACTGCACACAGAACCAGTTTTAAACCAACTTGACAAATTTCTTCATACTGGGCCACGCGCCAAAAATGGCCCCACTTTTACACGCTAGAGCCGCGGACCTTATGATGAATCAACGAGTGCCCAGTGTGCACGAAGTTTCTTGATACTGTGAATGCAGCGAAACCATTCAGCCTGACATCGTATATCCATGTTTCAATATTTCTTATTGATCGTTTGTTTACTTGTTTCATAATTTCAGCTTAGAAGGTCTGTTTTTAGAAGGCACAAGCACAAACAGTCTGTCAGTAATTATCTTGACTCGTAACAAAACATTAAATATTTCATACAGGTTTTGAATTGCTAGTACATATCATTGTGGATAATGGTGGAGCAAACCCTCAATGCTCTGTGGTTGGAACTAGAGTACTGCACGAAGAATAAAACAGTAAAAATGTGCGTAAACTACAACAAAAAAATTACAAGTGTTTCTACTTAGTAATTTAGACCTGTAAAGCAGTGCAAGCTTTATCAAATTGAAAAGATTTCGTTACCTCATAATATGCCTTTTTTATTTCCTTCTGTGAGGCTCCTTTTGAAATACCGAGTATGCTATAGTAATCTTTTTGTGCGAGGCAAAATGAGGATGCATGAAAATTTCGACTAGTACAAAGTTGCAACTTCAACCCTGAAAAAGTAGTTTTCATAACAGGTTAGAGAAAACCAAAGTAAAAGAATGAAGAAAGCTGATATGGAACAAGTCTCAGGATAACGTACAAGCAGTTTGTTGGCACACTGTGACTTAAACACTGTACAGTGGGTGGCACAGAAGAACATTACCTTAACTGCATTAAAAATTTTGTGTCAATTCTAGAATTAAAGAAAAATCTCAAACCAAATCTCAATTTAGTGTGTGTGTGTGCGTGCGTGCGCGTGCGTGTTACAGTGGAGAGACAGAGCGTGTGCAAGAGTGAGAAAGAGGTCATTTCATGCACTCTTATTTGCTTTTTTCTTTAATTTATCATTAATCTGGGCTGCACCAACACAAGATTTTCTTCTTGGTGCTGTCTTGAGTCTAGCTACTATACCCTGTCCAAAGGAATAAGGACCTAAACAGTAACTATCTGTAAACGGTCCTCTTTGAAACTTCAACTGATGAAGCACTGAGAGTTGATGATGAAAGATGATTCCATGGTTGAAATACACAATGCCCAAAGAAGTGAGATCTGATGTTGGTTCTAGTTGGTTGCACAAATAACTAAAACTCATGATCACGTTTGGTAAGAGCTTAGCATATACATTGTTAATACTGAAATTAATGTCATTCAGAGAATCAGCATTCGAGCCAGAAGAAGGAATATGCAAGACATTATCATCAGGCTCATGGGTGAAGAAAGAAGCAAAAGCATCATTTATTGCAGAAGCGACCTTTTCAGGACAAGTATCAACAATCCTTAATGCTGCTAATACGGTTTGAAGGCTTTAAGAAGTATTTACAATTACCTGAAGATTTCCTTGCCATTTTTGCTCAATTTACTTGCAAGTCTATTTTCATACCTCATCCTTGCCTGGCAAATAGACTAGATAACTTTAATTGCTGGGATTGTCTGGTATACTCAGCAAGAGCACTGCACAGATTAGTACGGTTCCACAGCTACGTAAATAGTCTTAGTAATAATTACAATAATGTGTAAACGCATTCTGCGTACAAATTTGTGCATTGTAAACTATTTAATGCTGTGACCAATTGTCTGCTCATAATAAATTTAATAATAATATTCTAGTTCTAAAAATTCTAATTCTAAATTCTGTTTTGAATTTGAATATTGCTACTGTAATAACATCACACTTATTATAAAAATATAGTTTTACAACTAAAACTGCCAAGCATATTGATATTGCCCGGCCAAAGTATCTCTTATGATAGATGCGGCTTCATCTAACGACGCGTCATCGTCACGTTTTGCTGTCATGTGCATTTTGAAATGTTGCATAGAAAATTAAAATAATAGTATTAATAGACATTTCACTAGTTAGTATCTGGCTATGCCTTTTTGAAAGCGTTAAACTGCTCATTCTGTAAACTGCCGCAATTGATAACAACCGTAAACGAGAGTTAACAATGAGTTAGCACACAGAACACGAATATCCAAATTTTGCCGTTCATGTACCAGGTAAGGGAAAGGCTAAGGAAACAAAATTAATCTTACATAAAATCATTTCAATAATCACCTTTATTAGTGTCATTATACAGTTGAAAGCGAATAAAGACTGCTGCAGATTTGGAGTAATATCGACATTGTTTATGTACAACGTTTAAAAATGGTGTATTGATATTTCCAGTTTTTCCACGCCTAAAAATAACTCTCGACCATTTCATGGTCGCCGCCATTGCAGATGTCCAAAATGACTTTTTTGGAGTTGCGCGGCACCTATTGGTTGAAAAATTACTTAATGTTTATACCACGTGATTACGTTGTAATAATCAGTAACGCGGTAAATTTTATTACGGTACTTTGTTAAGTTTTCAATACCTTTAAAAATTTTTCACAGTAGCTAATTTGATTACTTGTAGAACACATCATTGATAATAGGAAAAGCTTTAACTGCACGCTTGCTGATAATGTGCTGAATTTTTATGCGATTTTTTAAATTCATTCAAAATGTACTTAGGTTAAAAGCCAGTGTTCTAAGTGATGCTGATTACATTAGTCAATGATAATGCCTGAATGCATCATAGCATGTAAAACCTAGTTATAGTATGGTAAAAGAAATATTAAACAAACATAATTATTGGTGTTATAAAAAAAGTAATTTTTCAGGTAAAATGCTAAAGCAGAAGTTGTATACGCTTGTATTTGTCAGAGAAGGACGACAGATTTTACTCGGTTTAAAGAAGCGAGGGTTTGGTGAAGGCCGTTGGAATGGTTTTGGTGGTAAAGTACAGCCAGATGAGACTGTAGAAGAGGCAGCTAAAAGGTATATCTAGCTAGTAACAGTTTTGATGTATATGTCTGGAGAACAAGTACTATAGTACCAGAATAGGAGTTTAATAGAATTTTAAATTGGGTGCTTAAGTGAAACGTGATGAAAATAAGTATGATACATAATTCATTGTGTGAAAATTTTTATTTTGTCAGTACAGTAGTTTCATAATTTACGATTGCTTACTTTTTTGTTTTACTAATGACATGAAAACATAGAGGCCTAGGCACACTGTGATAGTTAACTACTGCTGATAGTGGTGAGTGTAATAGACTACTTTGAATACTTGCAGGCAAGTCAAATACTAAATGATTACTTTTGTGTTCATTGGTTCATAATAATTTGAAACACAAAAATGCAAAATGTTTTTGAAATAATTTTCATCAAAGGCAGATCACAAATGTAAACATTCTTAAACACAAAGCTACGATGTCGCCACTTCCAGTGAGTTTTAGCACGAACTGTGAGCTCAGATTTGTGCAGCCACCCGAGATGGGAACACATGCCAACGGGCAATCTCAGTAATCGATAATGTTGATTACGGTACTTGAAATTGGCGATATCACCCGTCACTGCCACCCTTGCTCTATAAACTACCATAAATAAAAACTTCAGACAAAACATCAATTTGTAGTTCTAACGTTTAGTATGTTATTTCTCTCCTATGAATATTTTACAGATCAATCATTGCCAAACATCAGGTATTAACTGCCCACCTGCTTGCTTAGTTTAATTTAATTTTTTATAATTTCGGGCAAGTGGCACCACAGTACAGAAGTGTTTAATTCTGATCAAATTAATAATGCCAAAGTCCTCTACAACTAGACTGAGAGTCAACTGCAACAAAAAAGTAATTTTCTAATTTCTTGACAGAGAATTGTGGGAAGAGTGTTCTGTTAAGAGCCACACTTTGGAACATTCAGGAATCTTAGAGTTTGAATTTATTGGAAATCCAGTGATAATGTGCGTTCACGTATTTCAAACTCATGATTACGATGGGGTACCACAGGAGAGTGAAGGTATGTGCATTCGTTCATTCATAAGGAGCATGCTTCACTGACTTACCGAGTAATAATATGATAATTTTAAATTTGGGTGAATTTAGGCTTTTTTCAATGTGCATTAATTCATTTGTAAGGAGCACGAGTTACTGACTTACTGAGTAATAATGTGATAATTTTAAATTTGGGTGAATTTAGGCTTTTTTCAATGTGCCCAAAATTCTGCATTTAATTGGTACCTAAAATTCCAGATTAAAATAAGATGACCTATATATAGAAACACGTGAATTAAGTGGAATGGGTTTTCCATGAGAAGATAAATGTATGTTGAAATTACATAAGAACTTTAATAATAGTTTTTTGCTAAAACTCTGTTGAGCAATTTTGAGCCCATTACCAGTCCTACCAGCCATCACAATGTTTTGCCAGCTGGCTTCTTTACAACTGAGATCTATTCTTGCATTGCATGTGCATTTTAATGATGAAGAAGCATTTGTCTTTTTGCAGAAATGCGGCCGCAGTGGTACAATACAGACAAAGTCCCTTTTGCTACTATGTGGCCAGATGATCCACTGTGGTTTCCACTTATGTTAAATGGATCCAAATTTCGCGGCTACTTTAAATTCCAAGGCATGAACACTATTCTAGAATATAAACTTAACAAAGTAGACAAGTTGTGACTGAAAAGAAAATTAAGATTTCATATTAAAATTATGAAATCTGAGCAGTATCCAGCCATCGCAGTGAAAGTCTAGGGATGTCATCCTTCCATGTTTGTTCAAATGGTCGCGGAATCTACCAAGTGTTGGATCTTCGTGAAATGTTCAATGTCATTTGTGGTAAAATTCAAGTAAAAAAACTAGAACAAAGTTTAAATCACGTGCACAAACAATAATGACCAGGTGGTAGGTGTACGAGTTGTTTGTGTCTTGCAAAACCATCCTAGCCATTGCTACTCAAAATGCACAAAGTTGTTCTTCCAGATTCCTGTTATGAAAACTTAGCAGCATTTACAATACAAATCAAACACTTGCTGCTATTTGTTGGACACATTTCTACACTAAAGCATATCCCCACTTTGTTGTCAAGAGCTGTTTGCAAGAGTGAATTCACGTATTTTATTTAGTTGTTTATGTACATTTTTGCTGAACTCAGGTTTAAGCTATATTTGCACCTGAACAGCTGTAGGTGGACAGTTTATATGGCATGCACAAATATGAAGATAAATGTTCCCTCCCCTGGCCCCATCTAGAAGAACAAATAAAGACCCCATTGACATGATTTGTCAAATAACACTAATATTTTTATTTTTTTAACGTTCTAAAAATATAGACGTGATAATTGTCCATAACTGCTGTAAATGATTGCGTATTGTGACAGTGACCGTTGTAAATGATTGTGCATTGTGACAGTGACTGTTGTAAGTAATTGTGCATTGTGACAGTGACTGTTGTAAATAATTGTGCATTTCCAAACAACTGAAAAAAGTGTCACTATAATAAATATTTTTTTATAAGATGTTCAAGGCATTCATATAGTTTCATTGCAACAGAGTTACAAGACAAACAAGCTGACAAGCTATTTTATGATCATTCAAATCATTTAACCAGTGGAACTATTGAACCATTATTATTTATAATAATGGACACCATTATGCAATGATAAAAAATATTTGGCTGCTGCCAAAAACTTTACTACTTGTCATAGTAAACCCAGGTAGCAAAATACTGAATGCCAGTTTTAACAACGTAGTTGGTTTTACCTCTAGTTTTCAGTCTTCCCATCATAATTGTTGACTTTATTTATGCAAGCCACTCAAATCATGGTACAACATATTGTGACTAAAGTCACACAATAAATTATTGAAACCATTGCAACTAGAGTGGAATAACTAAACAAACTGGTTTTCTGTCATGTTTTTCAGCTGAAATTAAAAGTTGTGCAAATCATAAAACAGAAACGCAGCTACATGGTTTGCAAATGCAAAATAGGCCATGTAGTAAAACCTAAACTTCCTAAAGTATTAAAATTATCTAGAAACTCATCTACATTGTTATAATTTAAACTCTTAATAATAGCTTTTAATAATTTTGCAGTAGGTTATACAATGGTAAATAATGTGTCCTCAATCAGCCAGAAACTTACCAACTGTAAAAAGTTTCCTGGTTTAATATAACTGAGGAATAAATCCAGTCAATAAAGTATTGTATGCCATAAAACAAGAAATATTTGCTAATAAATCTGCAATTTTTTCTTACTTCATCATACTGAAAAGGCGTTCTGTGTATGCGCCATGTGCACAACAAATTAACAGATATTATAAATAACAACCATAAAATTGAACGTACAAGATAAAACTGTACATAATCAAGACAAAATTTTTATTGCCAGTTGCGCTAGACCAAATGCCACTTGGCTCCTTTCTGTCTAATATAGGGGTCTACTGAATTGCCATCATAATTACTACAGTGTACTTTCTGTGCACACAAAACGGTTATGTAAAATTCACAGCAATCAGTTATAGCAACTTTTTGCAAATTATCATGCAAGTGTAAGCCTTCCAGTCTTGAATATCCCCATTCTAACGGCAGGTTCAGACTAGAGTTTTGTCGTGAGTTTTGCTAAGTGTCAGCTTACACTTACTGTCAGAGGAAGCTCTCAGCAACTCTCGGAGAGTTTGCAAGAGAACTCGCAAAGACGTTCACATTTACGAGCTTACTCCCAGAGGAAGGAGACCAGAGAGAAAACTGCCGTAATTTCTTTCTTAATGCAACTATACCTGTCATAACTATGCAATTCCCTAAACTTATTTTCTACCATTCATAAACATTGTGTTAAAAACATTCATTAATCTACAAGTGACTAACAGTACACTTCACACTAACTTCAAAATGTAATTTTCATGACACACGACAGAAGCTAGAGGCGAGAAAAATAGTTCAATGGCCATTGTGCATTCAGCTAAGTTAAAAACACCAAACACAGTCACTAGCTGTGTGGACGTCCGCCAGGAATACTGATTCTAAGTAATTTCATCTGCCAGATTGCTAATGGTCATTTACCTCGATGACAGATGATATATGCAAATCTGAAAACACTGTCTAAGACACTTGGAGGTTCACTGTCTAATCTGTTGGAAATGAGCTAAGCACTTCCTGTACCAGCATAACCATCTACAATGTGTAGTACCAGTTAAGTTACTGAGTGCAGTATCCGGTTTACAGAGTGCCAAGCTGAACAAAATAGTCATTCGTCAAAGTTACAAATAAAGAGTAATATATGTATCATAAATCTAATCACTAACTCTTCAACTAAAAAAACAAACAAACAGTAATTAAACTACACGTGATTGATAGCACACTTTCACATAAACTTTGGAATGTTGATGATCACAGTTACACAAATACATATCAACATATGAACTCATTTCACCTCACAGATGCCACAGTTGCTTTGCGGCATTGTGTATACCATTATGCTTTATTCATGGAGGCAAGTTTGCAGTGTTAAGCAACTTTGGAGTCCCAGTTAAATAAGAGGATACTACTGGCAGTATTGAGTAAGATATTGGCCATTTTGAGTACGGATGTTCGAGGTTTGGGTCGGATCGGAACGCTCATTGAGTTTGACTTCGGGATTCTTTGGGTCGGGTGTTCGGGCCAGAACAAAATTTTGCGATCAGGGGTTCTCAATCCAAACCACAATTGGAGATAAGAAAATTACAGAGAAATTCTGCAGTTTGATAAACTGCAGAGCTTCATAAATTTAATAATTGCAGATTTATTTCACTAATTAGTAGTTTTAACAAGTATTCTTGAAATTATACTTTAACAAGTATTTTTGAAGCGTCACATTCATAGATGGTCGAATACACCCATGGCCGGGAAAAGCTAATCATGCATTTACTTTAAACTATTTACGACATTTTAAAAAACAGCGGTTAATAAAATCTCAATAAAAATATGTTATCACGAAATCTAAATGATCAGTAACTTCATAAATGGCTAACTTTTCTTCATAATGCCCCAGAAACCTAAAGTATAGTAAAATATATTATAAACAGTTAAAGTTCAGGATCAGGATGGGAAGAAAAGTTAGGGAGTGGGGTTCGGGACAGGACTGAATGTTCGGGAACAAGGCTTATCGGCTGAATCACAGCAATCCAGATCCTGAACACCCCTAATTTTCAACATAGATCCAATTGTTGCCCTTATTTAAATAAAATACATTCAGTAGCGGGACAGGTACAGTTTCTCTAATCATTTGACCACATGTTTAACGCTGTCTAAATTTTTAGCAGTTAAAAACACCTGAACTAAGCTATTTTTAGGCTGCCACAAGACAAATCACTTATTATGACAATACACTTCTCAGACAATTAATTACGTAAGTAGCTGGACGTTAATCTGTTTTGTCTTTATCTTTGGTTTGAGTTGCTTTCTCAGAATCCTGTCTAATGTCTGATTTTATATGGCAAGTTGACGCGATCAACATCGCCGTGGCTACATACACGGGAATCCTGTACATGAAACGAATGCTATACATGGCCACAAGCAGAGAAATGATGTAAATCGAATTTCCGGCAAGTCTCACAAACCGCTTGCTGAAACAGAAAGAGAACGTCAGTGATATCATTCAGTTTAGCCAGTTTTCATTGCATCTTCATTTTTGTTGGCATTTCAGCAATACTTTATTTCTAAGTTTTCCCTGATTACCGATAAATAAAACTGTAATGAGTAAACTAAGTCTCTAGTTGTTCATCAAGAAAACAAATACAGAGGTGAAACTTCCTTACCTTCCAAACAAACCCTGCATGGGGAATATTAATGAAGTTATAATAGCAGAAAATACAGCACCATCATCCAATAATGTCCTTGAATATCTGCAACCAAAAGAAAAACATTATCAAATTTGCTACGCGATACTCAACACTCATAAAATGCCACTTTTTGGGAAAAGCATGGTGACCGAGTGGCTATGACACTTGGCTGCCAATCTAGAAATTCTGGGTTCGGTTCAATCTCCTGTCAAACTTTTTTGAGTCACATGAGATTCAATAGACCTGTTTTACCACCTTTCTGAGCCCACTCAACTTTAATGGCCATGTTCTGGGGGTCAGAATGGTGGATAGGTGACAGGGCTAGACAACAAGGCTTTGTAAATAGATGCATAACTTAACCACCTATCTTTGTGCTTTGTAGGGCACAAGGTCATTCCTCCTTTTCCTTGGCTGTACGGGTGAAAACCAGAATATAGTAAACTCTAGATAATTTGGTTCTGTGTAATTCAAAATAAGATTTGACTCAGACAGATTCGGCAGAACAAGTTTGTTTCTATGTATGTTAATGCTTAAAGCACTTGCAAAAAACGCTATTTTTAATTCGGTGTATCGCTGAATTTGGTGTATTTTAGGAAAACAATTTATGCGAAAAGTATTCTATAAGTTAAACTAAACTAGCAGAATCTGCCTAACCTTTCGCACAAAAGTTCCTCTATTAACTGCTGCTGAATTAGCATGAAAATTAAATGAAAAACTTCGTTTTTGACTGAGCACTACTATAAATGACAAATACAAATACCATCAGTGATGTATCAGGCGCCACCATCTTATGCACTTACAGCCACTAGCGTTCAGTCTTTTTGATTTTTGATTACTAGACTGATAGCAAACAAAAATTGTAAAATACAGGACAACTGCAACATGTTCCTCATCCTATAAATGTTAGTAAATTGCAGAGAGTGTGACTTTTCTAAAGATGTTTTTCACAGAGAAAACGAGATCTGCTGTTTCAGCAAATTTAATTTTCACATATACCATTGACAGAGTTAGAGCTAGAAAAGTCTAAAATGCAAACTAAATGTGCCTGTCTGATAATAATCATCAATTGTTTGGTTCAGTTTGAAAGAGTTTTTCTTAACAAACTTTATTTGATGATGAGCAGTGTGTTATTATTAGTCATTCAGGATGGCAGAGTGCTGAACTGCTGATATAAAACTGATAAAAATGAGGCTAATAACTTGCTTGACAGCAGCAACCCAGTTACAAAAAAATCTACGGAATTTACTGTAGAGACATTTCACAAGAACCGGCAACAGGGAAAACTTAAGTGGCAGAAAAATAAAACACATGCAAATGGCAAGTCTTTGTTCTTGCTATGTTTTATAAAAGCAGAAATTAAAACAGTCTCTTTAATAAGAAAATTAAGCTTTGTAAATAGTTCTGTCTTGTCATTTATACATTTAATTATGTAGTTTAAAAGACTGAACATAGCAATGTTAATTACTAAGTCTTATTTATTTATCGGTCAGTTGTATCGGTCTCGTTCTCATCTTGAACCAAAGTCTTCAGTCACGCACAGCATCACCTTTAATTCAAGCAGTAAGTTCAAAAATCCTACTTTAGATTCTGTATCCATGTGATGGCTGAAGGCATATTGATAGCAAGCAGGTAAACCCAGAGCAGTAATAAAGTAAAGACAAAATGGAAATTGGATCTTTCTGCTCCTTTCCTGGCTCTTGCATATGCTGATATAGTCTGTTAGATTAAAAAATATGGATTATTTCCATAATCAAAACCTCGATATTAGTGCAAAATAATTACAGAAACAGATACGACTAGTAGGTGGCTCAGTATTGCCTGCTAATGAAAATGAAACAAAGCTTACGATCTTGAACTAGGTACATTGTCAACAGAATATTTAATCAAATTACAAAATTACTGATCTTTAGGGCAACATGTAACAACTATTTGTTGTTAACTGAGTCCATAAATTTTAACCATATCTCATAATCAATCAAGTTAGAAGCTGCAATAGTTACCTCATTAGTATAACCATGCTATGGCTATAACTAACCAGCACTGGCTAAGTTACATTCTACTATCACAAGTCAAAAGATGCATAATACTGTTAGTTCAGATTGCAGATGTTACCATAATCCAGCCCTAAAGTCTCTAATAAACTAATTTACAGAGTTCAAAGCTAGATTTTTGTTACTGTCTCAACCTGACAGGTCACATTGTGCTACTATTAGCTGGTGTTAAAAGCCATGGTATTAACATTAACTTGGCCCAAATGGCCGCAGTGCTTACTGGTACTAAATCTAAAAGATGCATATTTAAAAGAGAACCCAATCAAAACGTACAAATATTATCATTAATTTATGTCAATGATTTTATCATTAGTAAGGTAGTAAGATCTTAGGAAACAGATTCCTCAAGGCCTTAAACCAGAAATTTTGGAGTAGATCTACTCACCTGCAAGAGACAGATAATCAAACTCCCCAGAAGTGATGCTACACCACAAAGCTGAAAAGCAAGTGATGTCAGCACTGGCAGAATAAAAAAGCGAAATCCGGGAATTTGCCTGTAATAATATCAGTTTTCTGAAACTTGTGTTTTAAAATTTTCATTACTGTCAACTGAATTAGTCTGCTGTTGTATATATACTTATTAATGCCAGGAGATGGGGACCGTGCAAGTTACGCCAAACAAAAAAACGAAACCTTTTGTGATCTGATGACAATGTTGTTTAAGTTTTTGCATACGAATATTGGAAATTCATGCTTAAAATTTTTCCAGGCAAAATATTTTACATTAGAGTGTATTTAATGCAAGTAAGAACTGATGCATGCCACTAACACAATTTAAGCAAGTTCTACATTAACAACATTTCATGGTAATAAAATTCCAGGCTGCTGTAATTATGGAAATTATTTTTGGCTTAATACTTACATGTTGGCAGTGAAAAAAAGTAAAAAACCCCAAATTTTGACAAAAATCTCCAACAGTTTGCTGAGTAAGGCAATAAAGAAATGAGCGACAAGGAACAAGAATATACCAAATATTGGATTGGGAATCTGAAAAAGAACAAACAGGTTCAAACACTACTAACACTTCATCACCATACTAATCTTTAAACTTTGCTGTAGTCACATTTTCATCAAACTTTCTAAGACCAGTCAGAAGTCCCTGCCATTGCTCTATGAAACTACACAAATTATACAAAAGCAGTGTGCTGTATCAATTTAAAGAGAATGGCTACAGAGAAGCGTAAGGACACTGTAGTTTAGCAGATATGGTGTTGGATTTGAAAACCTAGTTGAAACTCAGGCCCAGTCCTGACTCTTTTCACACTGCCTGCATTTACGCCAGGTTTGATTTCAAAAATTCTATGACTGTGGGTGTATTCCCTCGCTACTAATGCTTTTTGCCAAACAGTGCAAGTCTAGCCAAGTTCAGTTGAGATTTAACATAATTCGTACAACTTTTTGGTTAGGGATTTAAATTCCATGCCAATATAATAGCACCAAATTCTAAATTAAAAGTTGACATTACCTGATTAAAAGCACTTACAATAACATCTTTAGGCCCATTACAAAAGATTAAATAAAACTGGGAAAGATGCTGACAAAAGTAGGACCTAACAAAACTGCAAAATAAAAATATCTAGCATTTATACTTTCATTTTAAGATATGGTATATAAAGTACTTTCAGATATACTTTCATTTTAAAGTAGTGGTATATAATCCGATATAAAGCAACACTCTGAAACACAGACGTAGTAAGCCGAGTATATAAAATATGAAAAATGAATAACTGGCTAATAAAAAGAAGCAAGATTGGTAATTAAACGTGTTGAATTAAATATTCTTACGCTGCTTTGGGTGACATATTTCTCCGGATAAGTTATGCGCAGTTTGTCCAACAGTTCTGGTCCCAAGCCTCTCCTAAAATTAAGAATTCAAAATTTCACTATTTTGATAATTAAAAAGGTAAGAAATGCGATCTGGTCTAGGTTTGAGAACCTTATTCATTTTATCTACTTCTCCTTCTCAACTTTTCTGTATTTTTTAGATTTTCTTTGCATTGACATTTTATGTGCTTCTTTAGTGGCACGTGTACTAAAAGTTTAGAATATCAAACTTAATACTTTTAAAACAAATTATACGTGTAACTACACAAATTATTTCTCAGGGGTGCTACTGCTATGTACTATTAAGACCAGCAAAAAACAAAAGTACGCAGATCAAAGTAAATTGTCAGTTTTAATATTTAATAACTGGTACTAGTCTAGATATGACTGTTTGTCTGAAGAATCTCCATTTATTCTTTTTTTGTTTAACCAAATTCTTTGACCAATTTGTCCAATTCGTTTAACCAAAAAAAGGTTAATTTGTGTATCTTAACTTTTCGACACGTGTGAAAGCTAAAAACGAAAGCCCAGCAACCAAATGTGAAGTTTGAGATATAAGACAGTGACTGTCACCTATTTGTGCAAAACAAATTGTGGAAAAGAAACGTACCACAAACTAAAACTAAGAAGATTAGCAACAATTAGAACTCGGAATGGCTGCCCATAAGCAACTAGAGCAGCTTGAAAACTTGGACAAGAACCTAGAAAAATAAATATTATAATTTACACTGTACTACATGTGCATTGTGTTGCATTGTGCATCTACATGTACAAGTCCACACCTTTTTCTTTCTGCTTAGCTTTCAGGAAAAACTATCTTATTGTAGGAAGCTTAAATTTTGTAAATACTGAACAAAAATGAGCACTGCAGTGAAATTTTTTATTTAAGCAAAAGAATATAAAACCACTTCAGCTTGGCGTTTACTAAAAGTAAAATACACCAAACGACATTAGCATTAACAGATGCTTTTGGCGCACCGACTTGAGCTCTACATGTACATATATCATATTTATTAACATCGCTATAAAGTGTATTAACTACTAAACTAAATTTATAAATTTAGTAACGAAGTTTGCTGTCATACCATCTTCGGCAATTGTCTTCAGCTGGTAGGTAAGCGCTAAAAGAATATTCATAAGCACATAGACGTGCAGCGTCAGTCCATAATGTCGAACTACCTAAAACATAAACAGGTTATATTAATTAAAAAGAAACGCATAAGCATCAATACAGCAATAGGCAGCAGAGGAAAGCTTGTAGGGACTACAAGACAGGATAGAAATGTATGCAAAAAATGTACAACAGCCCAAAAAGCTGCAGGATATAACAACTGCAGGATGTAAAGTAACATTGCAGTTGACTAAGCTGCATCATTGAATCTAGGTAAAAAATCACAGGTAAAAAAGTCACAGGAAAAAAGGCACAGGAAAGAAACAAATATTCCTAACCCTAATCCTAACCCTAGTCAAAATTAATTGTGACTTTTTTCCTAGCCAAAATTGTGACTTTTTCCTTCGACTTTTTTCCTGTGGCTTTATTACTGGTCATCGTATGATTGTGGGTTAAATAAAAAACAAGTATTGTAGAATAAACATTGACTTACTAGTTCATGAAAGAATAAATTTTAGATGCACAGAATTTATAACATTTAGCAGAGCTGCCATTAAAACAGATGTAATGAATATTTTCACTTCATAAGTATTTTCAAGATTTTCGCTCACTTTGTGATTGATAATATCACTTATATTTTATATTACCATTAATATTTTACCAGTTATAAGAATTAATGTGAGGCCAAAGTAACTCAATATGAGGAATATGAAGTTTAATTATTCTACGGTAAGAAGAATTACGTAAAGATTCGCTACAGTAAAAAGAAACTCACAATGAACTATTAAAATGGAAAAACTAATGAAATTAATACTTTAAGAAGCACTTTCTAAAGGCTCCTTAGATAAAGCAGCAAGCGTATATGAGCACTAGTAAAGATTAACTCTGGTAAAAAATTAAGCAAGCATTCTTAGAAAATTAACAATAGAATTAAGTATAAAGCAAAAAACTTAAATGAGTGTTTGCAAACCAAAACCATCTATAAGACGGCATAGATAAAACTACGTTACCATGTTTCAAAGTAGAATGCACCAAAATTTTGGTGTAATGTCAATTTTTTTGTTTTTTATAAAATATATTGGACTTTTATATTCTAGCATCAAATTATCAATAAAATGTACAAAAAATACTAAAAATTTAATTTTATAACCCAGAGCCCATTTCTCTGTCTAGAAACTAGTACTGGAATTGCAAAAAACTTGTATTTTGAAACTCAGATAGTAGCTCGTGGAAGCAGTCATTTCGCTTTGGATCTTTTCTGTTGACAAGCCCAAATCTTCGCCAGGAAGAGTCATCTACTGGATTTAAACAAAACTTCAATGTGCTCTTGCAAAGTAACCACACATTCGTACGGATGGTAAGTGTTTTATGGAGATGCGACAAAAAAGAATGGCTGACTTTAACAGCAATTTTCTCAAGATCACGTTTTTCAGTGCGCAGCATGCACCTCAACTTCTATGTGAATTATCTCAGCTTAGAAATAACGTAGAGCGATGAGCTTGATATCAAAATGATCATCATGAAATGGAGATTCAGGGTGTGTGAATAACTAGAGAAAACTTAATTGCTGACTTATGGAGGATTTTGCTATGCAAGCACACAAATAGTTAAATTGATATAATGTGGTATTGATGGAATAAAACCACAATTAATTTAAATTTTTAAAACAAAACTAACTTAAACTGTCTTTCAAGTAAGTTTGGTTTCGAAAACTTCAACTGTGGGTTCGTCCATTATTAATAATAATCTTGAAATAAAAATTATAAATAATTTTTTAACCATACATGAAACATTTCAGAATCAAAATTAGAATAAAATAAAATAATTTTAATTCATTAGTGTTACTTCAACATGAGTGAACTAATCTAGGAAATTCTTAATTGGCCGGTCAGGTAAGAGTTCAAGAACCTTTCAAGATCGCTGGGGTACGGTTGCCTAGCTCTAGCGGTCATGGCATCTGCCAGATGAGCAGAAGGTCTCTGGTTCAAATCTAGCCATCGTGCTTTCAGAAAGTCTGACCCAAGCCTACTGGGGTGCTTTAATTCTGGTATGAAGTTCAAAATCAATGCTAAAGCCAGGAAACACAAAACATAGTTTCCAAACATTATTTCAAAAAGTGAGTTGACAGATTGTATTCTAATTTGGCTTACCTGTCCAAATGCTTCCTGGGGCGAAGACTGAATCGTAATCTCATACTGACACTTTGGATGGAGCCACATTTCTAATTGCACCTTTCTAGGAGAGTCTTCAGGCATTGGTGTTTGAAGTCTTAATGTAATGTTACCTCCATCTTGTTGTCTGCAAAGCAATTTCACTAATGAGTTTCAGAAAACAAGATCCAGATTTCTGCAAACTGTATTAAGCATTAAGAAAATAAAGAAAAAAAACAGACACATCAAAAGAGACAATAAAATGCTACTTAAGTAAAAAGACAATGCCGAGAAAATGACAACTTACTGTATAAGGGAATATTCAGTCTGACTGCTCCATGGTACACGCATCTTCATAACACCAATGTTCTCTGTGCAATGATAAAAAATGAAACATAAAATCCAGAAATTAACAACTCCACAAATCATCAGCTCAACAAATAAAAGTTTTATGTGTTTTTGATGCCTGCCCTTCAGTTTGGTGACTGATATATTTATCAATATTACATCAGGGTGTCAACAGATTAGTATGCCAACAAATTATGATAAATTTCAACATAGTTCTACATTCACATTCATTTCAAATATTTCATTTTTTTATATTTTAAACTTTAGTATATTTGCCTACCAGTTATTAGCCATTTCCATACAACCTATTTTCTTTTTATTCACTACTCATTTCCCAGAATAGCAAGTCACTATGTTTAGGACAGTTATTTAAAAATTATCGTTTTTTTTCTAAAACTGTAACCAATGTCCCAAAAGATTAATGTCTTACGGGCTGTATAGCATGGGAAATTTTTTTTTAGAAAAACATTTTTAAGTGTTTTTATTTATTGTACCAAGATGTATTGTACAAAGAACTCAAACTCTCCTATTACAGTTTTGAAGCAATCTCTTCACATAAAAAATCTTTGCTGTATACAGTTGAACAAAGTAAATAAGGTAACTCAAATAAATGCATATCTAAGCAAAGCAAATAATTTGTAAGAAAACTAATGTTAGGTGTTCATTAAACTTAGTATGCAAACACAAATGTTTATAATAGCCAAAAATCAATATTTGCAAAGAGAAACCATTCTTATGAAAACACCTCCACATCATAAGGAGATATAACCAACATAAGTGCAATTCTTATTGAACTATAACCATGGCAGCCATCTATGTTGATTATGTTGCACAAACAGTCATATTTATAGGGCATTGTACAAGTAGTTAAATTGTAGTTACAGAAAAAAGGTATAAAAAATCATGCAGGAAAGATACAAAAAATATAGCAAAAAATCAATAATGGCATGACCACGTCAAACTGGTTTTAGTTATTACCAACATCTTGGAAGCATTATTAATCATTGTTTAACTTTGTTAGGAAAAATCCAAGAGCAAAAGTGGTAAAAGCAAAACATGAATTACAAACACTACAATTTTAATGATATAAAACTTGTGTGCCAACATTCGAAAAAAAATCATTCATATTTTCATTATTGATTATTCTCCAAAACAAAGTAAAAGCTGTGAATTTAATAAACCTTTATATGTTTATACCATAAATTGACAATCTCTGTCAAAATCATTAAAATTAAACCACCCTTCAAACCAAGTAAAAGAAATAACTATAAATTTCATAGATTGATATCTTATGTTTGTTTGACTGTGACAAAAAGATTGAATTAACTTTGCGACGGCTCTTAGTTATAACCTACATTACAAAATGATTCAAGAGTTAGTCAAACAGACAATATCACTGATTCATGCCCTCGTTTTGGAACAACAACGGCGACAAAATTGATTAAGGTATTTGATTGGAGCTCAAATTTATCAAAAGAGGAAGTTAGGGAAGTTATTCTGTATCTAGTGCTAGTCTTGCATGGCAACAGACGTGGGCATTGAATCACAGGAAGTAATAACCTGGCACTTCCTGTCCCTGATGGGAATCTGCGAATGTATAAACGTCAGTACAATATAGTATAAATGATGCAGGTGATGATGAACAATTCAAACTTTGAATGTAATCATCGGTCACACAAAGTTTACTTTTGGTTACTAGAAAGAAAATTGATATTGCCAGTGCAGACTTATGACTCAGATTAAACACCAACATAGTGAACATACAATAGTCAATATTTGTGTTCTTGTAATTTGATTGGTGCTTTTGTAATTATTGAAGCATGGGGCCAATGTACGTCACAGATGCCGATCAGGCAGGACTTATGAACATTGCAGCATTAACAGTTAACACTACGGACTATGTGCAACCAAATTTTACATTAGATGCTAGCTTGGAGAAAAACAGCACAATGTCAGTGGGTGCAGTAATAGTAGCATCTTTGTTCACCATAATCAATTTTAGCGTGATTGTAGTCGGAAATTCACTTATCATCGCAGCCGTGGTGCAGCACCATTATTTGCGAACGCCGTGTAGATTACTAATAGCTAACCTAGCACTAGCTGACTGCCTTGTGGGTGCTGGACTCATTCCATATATCTTTGTAGTTTTACAAAATCTAGGATTTACTATGTATTCATCCACAGGTATGAAAATTTCTTGTCTATTTGCTGAGGGACTGTTACAATTGGCTTGTGGTGCATCTTACTGTAGCATGTTTCTTATTGCACTGGATAGATATTGTTCAGTAGCATTTCCTATGCAGCACATTCGCGTGGTTACTGCGCCTCGTACACTACACCTTATGGTGGCTGGATGGGCATATTCTGGGATTTGGGTAGCGGCTATGATCGCTCCTAACTGGAACAGTGAAATCGAGTTGTGTACTTACAACGTAGTGTTCCCTCTATGGTTGAGAATATTAAACATGGTACATGCCGCAGGTTTGTTTATCTTAACAACCACACTGTATGCTAGACTGTTCATTCTTTACAAAAGCAGAACGAAAGAAATATTGCAAACAGACGACAGACAAAGTACCTTTTATGTGGAACCACCAAAAGAGACAACAGCTGTCATGTCAGCCATCGCAAGTGCTGCTGAGCGATTTGAAAGAGAAAAGAAAAGAAGCAGGCAGATAGCCGTTTCTGTAGCCATTATAACAGGTTTATTCTTTTTGCTGTGGATGCCATTTTTTGTAGTAACGACTCTGGGACAGACAACAATGGATTACGAAAAAGCAACTGTTGTCACATTTTACATTGCTTCACTGAACAGTGGAACAAATCCATTTGTTTATGCTTGGAAAGTACAAGACTTCAGGGATACCATCAAGAAAATGATAACCTGTCAGAGCAAATCATAAACTGCAATTTCGTGCCAGAGCAATGGCAAAGAGAATGTCAGTGTAAACTACAGTTAATTTTACTGACATCAACAATAGACTTAGACATATGTTGTTCTACATTGCCAAACGTATGAATTGTCCATATCAGTTGAGTGAATTGAGTAAGGTTAAGATGGACAAAATGACTGGATTTGAATGTGTGAAGAAACAACAAAAACATCCTTAAAGATATGGCAAAAAAGTAAGCAAAAATTGCCATATAGTGCATGATAAAGTGGAAACAATGATTACGTATACACTAAACATTTTAGTCAGCACAACAAGAAGGTGGTGCTGAAAGTAAGCAAAAGTGGCTACACTAATGAAGGAGCCAGCCACAAAATGCTTTACAACCATTTTTTAGATACAAAAAGCCCTTTTAAAAGTCTGATGACTTAGCGTTTCAGCTAATAAAAGACGTGCCTCTACAGCTTTGTGTTTATTACCTTATAATGTCATAACCTATGAAACTTAATTTTAGAAGCATTATTCAAAAAGTACACTTTGGTGGTTGCTATGCTTATATCAACACAAAAATGTAATTGTGCACATATATATATGTACAGTACATTTATATATTCCGTAATAAATTTATTACTTAAAAATAGCAAGCAAAAAAGTATATAATGCTAATAAAAGCTTGTTGAATTGAAAATTACTTTATCTGGATCTCATTGCAAGCTTTTATAAGCACTAGGGTTACCATCTTGCCACAGAAAGCTATTGCTCAACTGTGCAGGGTAAAAGATAGGACAAAAAAATACATTACGCTGACTGACAAAAAATATAATAGTATACATACAGTATAAATATATACGGTATAAAACAGTAACTTTGTGAGAAGAATGACGATTGAACGATGAATGAAGAACAAATAAAGACATTAATTTTTGTTACCTTTACCAGTCAATTTTTCACATGACCGAGCTTTTACTTTAATAGTCACAGCTTGTGTTACAGCCTCTAGTTGAGCCACTGAAATGTTGTAGTAAAGTTGACCTTGCGTAAGATTTAACACCGAGTAGCTGTTTAAAAATGTCCAGAAATTTGGCGCTTTTATCACACCCAATCTTTCACCGCCGCTGATATGTTCAGCCCATACATCCACCTACAAAACACCATTAATTTTAATGTAAAAACAAGATACTGATACTTACGTTAGCAACTAATAAGAGGTTACTGAATACCTATTAAAAAAGCAATCACTGTACTACGAGGGCAAGGTTGCTAGCTTGCTAATGCAAAGAACAATGCATTGTGCCAGAATGATGTACATTATATTAGTTGTCAAGTTATCCAGCAAATTATCAAATGTAAAGATGGTTTTTGCAAAATACCTACCTGTGTGTCTGACTTATCCACCAGGATAATAAAGGTGTTATAATAAGGCGCAAGATCTGTAACATTGAGATAAGCCACTTTTCTCCACTTTCCTTTCTCTACTGGTAGTAGCTGAGACTTCTGGGAAAGATTCGTTGCAAACCGACTAAACACAATATTTACAGTGAAGATTTTATAATGCTGAGATTTACCATCAAAAATGTCGCACGATTTCATACAAAGTAGTTCAGGGCAATGTCCACATACATATCTTTACTAACCATGCGCCGCAAGTAGATTTTCCACAAACCCAACATAATGACTATAATTTTTCTACTAATTTATTATCTTTTTAAAAACAGTTTTTCAAATAAGAGATGCAAGAAACTTGAAATTATACATTTTTGGTATTTGTGAAACATATTTGTAGACTTTTTTCTTTCTGTGGTTACTTGCTTTAAGTAGCATCCTGAAGGAGTTTTTACTAAACAAATGACACTTTACAAAAATTTTTTGCTAAAAATTAAACTATAAAGCTTAGAATTTTTACCATTTTAGTGGAGTAGGTTTCTCTTCTAGCTTGTCCTTCGTGGCTTCTGTGTCATTTTTTATCATGCAGGCATACAGCCAGTTATCGGCATGCATCTAAAAATTAGTTAATCACTAACTTACTTTCAGAAACTACAAATATCAAATGTCATGCCATTTGAACCAAATTAGTGTTCTTTGAAGGGCACTACAGGACTGCAATTTGTACAGATCAAAATTTTGGGCCCTTTTTGCTGATTAAAAGTTACTGATGTTAGTTAGATTAAACAGATTTTTTACCTTGCTGACTCAACTTTTTTCTTCTATCAGTTATGTCCCACTAAAATGACATTTCCATTAGTAAGAAGCAGAAATTCACTGGTTTTTGATTCCTGACTACTCACCTTTCCCCTTTAAGCTTAAATCAAATCTAATAACCTATAAAGTGAGTTTATCAGTCTATCGAAGCACATCATATTTGCTTATTCACTTTGAATGAATAAAACTGTGTATATTCCACTGTGTTATTTTTGTTCTTATATTAAGATACTTTCCCACTCCTAGCATGTATTTATTTGGTTACAAAACTAAACTTGTTTTTAATATGTACAATCTGTCTATGTACTTATGTACTTATCCATCTATAAGCACAATGCTTAAAAATCTATTAAGATTCTCTAGTAAGTTTGTTCCTTTGGTATAATATAGGTAATGGCTATTTACTAGATTTGCTAAATATAGATAACTCATTATAATCTCGTTAGTTAGTGGAACAACAAACACACGAAGCATGCTGAAGTTCCATCAATTTGTATAACTGTTCTTGGAAATATGATTGTTTACTTTTTTGGATATATCAAATCTTGCAAATTCATCCTTCAGTGACATTGATTGAAACCAACACTGCTTATGGATATTATGAATATATCATACATGCCTGACTAGTTGACACTATTAATGTATTGATCCCATCAGACGACTTCATAGGCACTTCAATATACCTGGCTTGATTCACCTGTAAATCAATTTAAAAACAGTGATACTGTTCACAATAAAACCCTGGCTTGATTCATCAGTAAATAAATTTAAAAACTGTTATATTGTTACAAAATAAAACATTATTTTCCCACGGGTACACGTTTTTTGTTGTATGTTGAACATCTCTGACCAGCAACAAATTAAGGAATTCTGTTTTTTATCAGAGTTGCTTTTTACTGATTCATGTAGGGAAACATATCAATTATCATGAATTTAGGTAACTGAAGCTACAGAAAAGTTATAGGCGATTTTACTTTTTTTCTAGAAAACATCCACTGAAAATCAGTTTCTTTTTGCCAAGCATTAGAAGAATTAAGTTCGATCACTTCTTGAATTCCTTGGAAATGTTTTGGGCCAAAGTTCTCCTCAAAATGATGTCGCAATATCTTCATTTTTTCAAAAGTATTCTTCCTAATCTACAAAGGTAAAGACAATAAAAATACAAGTGTAATGTAATTTAATATAATACAATTTGACAAATGAAGTTACTATACAGCTAAAACGCTATTCAAATTACATGTAAAATATTATTTTTAAGTACATTATATTACTTCACAAAATTATTAATGATGGAACAAATGCATAATTAATTGAAATTTTTGAAGTCAGAATTCCTTGAAAATAGCCTTGAACCAGCGACCTTTTACTTACTTTACTTACTTAGACGTCACAACTGCTAGATACCATGTCCCGAACAATCGTTCTGCACTTCCCACACTAATTTACTAATATAACTGATTAGATCAATTTTAGTTTTGTTTAATTTTGAGACTGAATTCTTAACTTTTTAACATTTCCTGTCTTTCATGTAAGTTTGGTTTTAAAGATTTCAATTAACTGTGGATATGTTCTCTCAATTACAATATAGGCATGTTATATGTTTTGCATAAACTGTTTTATTTGACATTGTTAAGATATAATTTAAAAGAGTATTTATATTAATACAAACTTACACCTAGCTTGACATCCGGCACTAAATCAAATAAGGCACGCTCAGTGGCCAGTACTAATTCATTACACCAGACAATACACAGATGATCAGTGGATGCCCAAACTTTTGCTACAGCAGGAGACTACAGCAAAAATAAGCAAACAATGAACAAAAAATTGCATGTTTAAGAACTGACAGTCAATTATATTAAATGGCTATATATTAGAAAAACAAATTAAATAGAAAAATGACAATTTACCAGTTTGGTTAAACAGTAAAAAAGTTAAATAAACCAAGAAAGCTTTTAGCAGGTTTATAATTAATAAAACATTTTTCAACAAACAAAATACCATATGCTGGTTACATGCATAAAATGTGAGATAGGTACAGCATTTAGATAATTAACACCAACCTGTGTGCTGATGGCATTTTTATCAGCTACGATCTTACTCAACATCGTAAGTTGGTCAGGCATCATCCTGTCTCTGTAACCACCAGCAACAGAAACCATGGCGACGTGTTTGACGGTATCGTTGATGTGGTCCCGCCAGAATTTGTTGACTTTTGCGAAATAGTAATTCATATAAAAATCGAGCATCAGTACTGAAATATAACAGAAGGTCATCGTGGCTTATCTTGGTTTTTTCTTTAACTTTTAAGTAAAAAACTTGTAAAATATGTTGAAGTAATTCACATCAATGTTGACAAAGAAGACAATGAAAGGGACAACTATAAAAAGAATAATCAAAAGCATCGTGCTTTTGAAAAGGAAATAACCTGGTGCTTGATGAGGTGCAGCTTGTGTTATGATCAGTTCAACCTGACGTGAGTCAAAGCTTGGCTGAGTGAAGAGTGCTCTAGCTATGAAACCACCCTGAAAAGCACAAATAATATAAATTACAAAATGCATTTTCTAAAACTACACAGTCTTTGGTTTATGTTCATTTAATAAGTGTAAAACTACTGTAGGCCTACAGGAAAGTTGTATCGACGTTTGAAGTGTTTGTCTCGCCACCAAAAGTTTTTCAAATTTATTAGATTTATATTTAATATCTAAGCTTATCTACTAGACTTATCATTCAGAAACTGAAAAGTATAAATATAAAAAAGCCTTACCATAGAATGGCCAACTAATATCACAGACGATGGAGGATGATACGTCTTCCATTCATATAATTGTAGAATTTTCTCTACGCAGTGCTGTATAAATGCTGTTTGGTCTTTCAGAATTCCACCATATAAGCCAGACAATTCCTATTTAATACGAATTACAAGTTATTTAAAAAATGAAGCAACAAAGGTGTTTACTTAAAGAACTTGCATATCCTAGTGTGTCCTGATTAATAGATGCAATCACCGTGATTTATCAAAGCAATTTAGTACAACTTACTATACAGCCCACTTAAATAAACATTTGACAAATGCAAGCTAAATCGACAAAATAACATAATCAGATATCCCTACCTCATTTAAGTCGGTAGCAAAATAGTTAAATCGCCATTTTATCCCTGCATGCTTGGCCTTAGTAAGTGCGACAGAACCAAGTGATCTGACTATGAAACAAATATTAGATAGTATGATAAGTTACCAGCAGAGACATATTTTTATCTGCACAAACACACATAATAAGTAACACAACTTTTACAAATAATACTAATTAAAAAACAAAGGTGCAACATAGCATGCATATATATTAAAAATAAAAATTTAGTTTTAACATTTAAACTTACTTGTAAAGTAATACTAAGTTTAATTTCACATTCGCACCCTGTTACATGCATTTCGCCATTCGCTAGTTAGACGAACAACAGCACCTGCATCTCGGAGAAAGAACGAGTGCTGTACTCGGTTCATTTCTCAGTTCATTTATAATGTATGGCACATGCTTATGGTGAAATTGCATAATGACATAAAGGTAAGCTTGGAATTTAAATGTGTAAACATAAATTTGACCAGCTTTTATATATGACAATATGTATGGCAACGTTGTACAGTAGCACTGTACTTTAATTTTCGCTTTTGCACACATGCGCAACATGCTCATAAAGTGTTTGCACTGTTGATAATTCATGTTCCATTCTGATATCTTCACATAAAATTATCATACATCATTCAGTTATCAGAAGCACTTTGGCATTATTATAGCAGTTAAAACGTATATTTTTTACTGTACTTCAAAATATAGGCGGATATGAAAAATCATCCTGTTTTCCTTTACACTCCAGTCTCACCTACAGAAAAACCTAACTGCAAACTGAAAAATTGGCCAGGTCTCCATCAGTTTGCAATGAGATCTTCTAGATCTTAGTGACAACACAATTGAAACAGGTAAGAATTCATTATAGTCTTAAAGATTTTCATGGCTGCAGAAAAATTTATAGCATGTTCAATGTCATTGCCGAGAGATTGCAGAAGGAATACATCACTGCAGAAACACAATATGGGTGTGATTGGGACTAAAGTCTTATTTCATACTTGTTTGTTTGTGTGTGCATTACACTTTTAATACGATGTCACTATACTTATAGCAACTGTAGTTTAGCAGGGAGAAAGCCAGTGACAGCATTAAAGAAGTAATTCTTTTTTATTTTGCTATTCGGAGACCTGGTCACGATCAACAAGAAGGAGGCTTTAAGCTTCTGTAAACTAAACATAAATTAAGAATGATACACTATTGCCATATTCTGAATACATTACTACAACAGCTTAAAAACAGTTTTGAAGCAAAAGATTGTTGTAACACCTACCTTGTTTGTAGCTACCAGCATTTCCGGGGATAAATAACACAGGTATTCCCTTTGGTTTCAAATCTCTGCAAAAAAGAAATCTCATTTTTCTGCACCATATAAGAACTCCAGTCTCAAATAAAAAATGCTAGTTAAATTTCAGTATTTTCAGGAGGAAGGCAGCTGTAAATTATATAAGCTGTACGCAGTAACAATTTTGATAACAAGACATCATCAAAAGCATCAAACTTGACAACTTACTTTTTCTGTTTTGCAATGTATGATCTGAAAATAGAAAATTAGAGATAGTTTAACTATTACAATAACATAGAGTAAGTAATTTAACAATAAATTTTAATAAATTTTTGAATAAAGATTTTCTACAATAAATGATTTGAACCGTGAATAGTACAAAGTATGGAACAGTGATATAACCGAGTATCCACTGGTCAAGTTCGAGCCTCAAATACGAGTCTGCATACCCAAGTCGCCAATGCCCATGAATACAAGACCTTTAATTATATACATGTAACTCCAAAGTAAAGAATAGCTGAAACAATATCTCGTAGTGAGGCACAGCTCTAAACAGACATAATTCTAGTTAATTACTGATCTTGTTATACAGCAGCTGTAATACATCTTTTTAAATTTTTACATTTGACTTATATTATATTTATTGCATAATGGCACCTTACCCTTCTCCATACAGGTAAAGATTGTATCTTGGAAACTTCTCCTTGATTTGATCACCTAAATCAATTTTCTGTAAAGAAATAAAACTAGCAATGTATTTTACAAGAATTCTATTTTGAGTTACCAAAAACAGCTACTTAATGTGTAAACTGCTATAATTTCTTTCACTTTAAATGTTCTGTAAATCTCTTTAAAGGTTGTTCTTGCTTCAGAACTGTTCTAAGAAAAGGCTGTTCAAGCAAACTGACGAAAAGCTTTGTAATGTTCAAAAATAAGAAATATTAGTTTTGGCGTGATGCCACTGTTACTTATAGCACGTTTAACAATACGTGTGCAAATCCGGTAAAACACAAATAAAATGCTACTGTATCACAATTTTATTGCGAAAATTATGCAAATTACACCAGACTACACATCAAAAAAGGCACAAAATAATCATGGAATACATCAAGTAAGAAGGCAATCAATTTACTTATTAAACGACAGCTGTTAGGAAACAAACTATGAGACCAGACACCTATATAAGATAAGACAGAATTTATTCTGCCTTAATTGCGGTAATCGTACAGCAATTAATTTCATTTGGCTATTAATGGTCGATGATCGATGTGCAAATTAAAAAATTGTTGCTGTTCACATAATTTGTATTTTACATGATTTCCATTTTGCACAAGAAAATTAAACATTCTTATATAACTTATATAAAGATTTGACATGTGAGCACTAGTTGGTGTACAATATGATGTAAGCCGCTAGCCACAACTTATTATGCACAGTAAAGTACTAATTAAGCTTTCTCGGCACATGTCATGAAAATCTTATTTAGCCTAATTTAGGAATTAACGAGGGAATTACTTTAGGAATCAACGAGCAATTTCTAAGCATTTTTACAACGGTAATAATTATTTAGTAATACTATTGTAACTCACAAAAGCATTTCAGATAAAACCACACTCGCTTCGTTGAGCTTACACTTTCTTAAGTGCATTTTTATAAGGACTTGCACAGCTCAAGATTTTTGTGCAAATGAATGAAATAATTGTAATTTCAGTGGTTATCAACTACAGACTGGTACAGAGCCAGAAAACCAGTACAGTAGGTTTCAGTTTTCTTTAGCTTTCAAACCCCACGTGAAGTTAGACAGTATACCCGGTCAGCTCAGGCTCAAAATCGTATGTCGTCAAAAAAAGAGGGGAAGAAACTGTCATGCTGCTTGGGTGTCCAATTCTTTTTCGGTCTGTCACACCTAAGAATCCACTCTTCTGTTACAATTTTATCCTTTGGAAAACATAAAAATGATCTCTCTTTGTTAGAAGGATTATTTACGCAGTACAAGGCAAAAAGCAGAAATGATCAGAAAAACAGAAAATTTAATCATCCTGAATAATAAAACAGATCAGCACGAGATACCAGCATGGGCACGCAAAATAAAACTTGTATGCTGTACCTCATTACTAATATTTCTTGTGCCATGAAGTACGTGTGGGCAAAGTTATGATTTGAGCTTAACACTAAAAATGTCTTCAGCACTGCTTTAAGACCTGTACACACTTGAAGGACAACAGCACATCTTGACTAATCATTAAATGTTACTGTGAGCTAGTTACCCAACAAAAAACACAAACTACATAAACATATATGTGTTTAGATATTTCACATTTGACAACTTAATAAGAAGGCTCAACAAGAAAAAACATGTTTAAAAAGTAAAACTTGTCAATATTCCAACTTCCTTATTAATACTAATAGTCTCTATAATGACCTGTGCTAAGGATACAGGTTGAAATACTTATGTTAGATGTGTAATCACGTCTTTCTTCTATTGTTTTTTTCTAGGAATATGAACTCTTTGTCAAGAAGAAAAGCAACTCAATGAACTACAAGTTTTTTGTACATGAACTTCATTACTGAATGTTTTTATGATATAAATCAATCATTTCTGCGCGTGTGTCATTAAATTAATTTTTAAATTAATTTATCGTAACACTGAAGTGCATTTTTATGCTTTAAAGTGTAATAAATAAATCTTTAAATTTTTAACCATCAGTAAGAATGGCAAGATAAAAATGTTACAGTAAACATGGCATTACAAAAAATGGCACAGGAAAAAAGGCACAAATGGAAAAATAGGAAAAAATGGCACACTTATAATATATGACTTTACAGTTATGAATACTGTAGGGAACAATTATTTTAGTTATTTTTACCTCTGCCAAGGAAGTTATAGGAAGCAAGAAAGGTACATTTTCATGCAGATTCCTGGACGGGGTGGGGTGGTGAAAACACGAAAACAGGTGTTTTTCGTTGCTTATTTTTTCTACAAATCTTGACTGAACACCACGTACAACAAACATTCATGTAGCACATCGTCGAGATCTCAGAGGGAGTGTTATAGCTATTTGGAAAGAGGAAGACTTGGCTATAAGACAGGGCAAGTTTTTTTTTATTATGTTCACCTGGACATTTTTACCTACAATCGAATTCCTGAACATTACAAAGCTCAATTTACCATTACTGTATTTCCTTTTTATGTGATTTTGCTCTAGCATTATAGTACAGCGTACAGCAGAGCAAAGCCCAGCTAGTCTGCATCAAAAACATAAACTTTGGACTTGAATATTTGACATGGAGTCCCTATGTAATTAAGGAAATTGGTGACCAAGGGGAGCAGACAGGTAGGGCAGGTTTAGCATGTTTATCTAGTTAACAGTTATGGATCACCTGTAAACACTTTCGCACCTGCATACACCTCATGTCAATAAACTGCTGAAGGAATAATTGGTTTAAGATCAGCAGCCTTACACAGCGACGTCCAGAAGTCAACTTATTTTAGTCTTTCAAACTTTTGCATATATGATTAACAGTTGATCACCATTACTGCTTATAAGAGCTAATGACTACTCATTATTACTGTATACATATCAAAAACAACCAATCTTCACTCCCATTTAACACATAATTAGTATCATATTTATTGAGTATCATATTACAATGCAGCGAATGTGCAACAGAGAATTACGATGAATACTCAACGTGTCATGACGAGTATTGCATATTCGCCAGACACTTCTGTGCAGTTAGCATATCGAAAAAATGGTTACCAGAACAGAAGTAGCATAATGAAGCAAAAATGTCATAGACTTTTAAATCCTCAACCATGAAACAAATAAATAAATAAATCTCTGTATCTTAAATCTCATTAATTAGTTTATCAGTACAAAAACTTGAGACAGTCATTGCAAATGAGCAGTACAGTTGTAACAGACTTGCAATGAAATAAGGGTACTAAAACCAGCAGCTTGCAGTAACACATAACAAGCATCAATAACTCAATATAAGGACAATCTAACTTAGAAAGTATATTTTGCTTATTGCATACATTCAAGTTTGGTTCTAGTGAGAATGCAGTATTGAGAATGCAACTGTGCTAATTGTTCAGTATTCAAAAATGGGATATAGCAAAAGCCAAAAATATATATCTTTAAACACATGTCAATCAGCTTACTATCCCAAATGTTGGGTAGTAACTTTTATCTTCTAAAAAGTTAAATAAAAGTACTACTCTATAGTAAGATAACATTTTGTCATATTTTATGTAACGTACAAAATGCTAGTCCTATTCTATGGTTATAAAAATATAAATGAAATTCAGTGCCTTTTAAATAACAAAAATTGACTAAAATGCCTTTGGGCAGCATTGCTATGCATAAATACATGCATATATATATATATATATATATTAGTGATAGGCCACTCGACATTTTTGTGTAATTAACGAGCCGTTCAACTTTGCTGCTCACAAATACGGATCAATCACAAGTCGGATAAAATACGTAAATATTGCAGCTACAAAAATTATTTTTGAACTGTCTTATCAGTTATTTTATGTATTATAAGCTATGACAGACAAAACTTCAAAGATGAATTTTATCATTTATTCGATTTGAAGGACATTAACTTTATCAGGTAAAGTAAAACAAAATGTATCATTGAAACTTAGCCTTGCCTGGATTAAATGTAAATTAGTGATTTCTCTGTTAACCCCTGGAATATGTAAATTAGTGATTTAGCCTCATTTCTATACTGTGTGTGTTCTGGTAAACCCTTTGAACAGAAGTCGAAGGCAACTGAATAAAATATAGTTGTCGCATGTAAAACAGTACTTAATTTTAACATGACAAATACCCTAAACATTTGAAAACCTTTGCTATAAGTTTTTTTAAACCTTATTTTTATATTTTTTTATAAATTCAGCAATTTTTATGGCATGATTGGTGCAATAGTTCATGGAGCAGATCAGTAATCTAATAGCGAGCCGAGCAGATAGAACTTGTTCATTGATCACCAATCACAATGAAGTACCACCATTCATTCAATTCACTGATCGTTCAACTAATCACTAACATACATGCCTATATTAAAACATAGTAACCAGTATCGATGCTTACAAAACCTCAATGAAAACACACCTTACTTGTTCAGTTTCAGTCTTCCAACAGACTAACTACTTTTCTTTGGTCAACATTTGATGTAGAAGAATCTATTTATGACAGAATCAAGTCAATCTAAAAAGGGGTGCTTTTAAAGTTTTTATAAAACATTTATAAGTCTGCACAAAATAACGATTTCATCTGAAAAATTGGTCCAGAATTGACTTAACAGGTGATAAACATATAGGTTTTACAATCTATCTTTGTTTCAGTGAAACACAGAAACACACTTAATTCTTACACATTAATCTGTTAATGCTTGAAAAACAGAGACCTTCTCTTAATTAACCAGGACATTTATTTCTCATCATGTTATTTTTAATAGAATGCCTCTTTGCATTTTCTTTAATCTCCTTTCATATCCCACCTCAAACTACCACAATATAGCTAACTTAAATGCCTCTAGTTGTGAGAGCTAGAATAACCAACAAAATTTTTCATTAACATAATCCTCTTCAGAAAACCTCGTTTTAGCATAGGTAATCATACCCTAAGAAAAAAGGCGAAGATGACATTTATTTAACAGACAGGACTCATTTAATAGACAACATTAGCACTAACGCTAATTTAGCGACTTATACTCACAACAAGACAGGTAGGGAAGCAACACAGAAGTAAACAATAACATGCAGAGTATGCCCTGGTGTTGCCAGCTGCTGGTCTTGAACCTACTGTGTAGCCACCAACATTTAATTAACTATTAACTGTTAAATTATGCAAAAGAAACTTATTTCAAGCAAATACATGATTTTTTCATTGCTGTTATTCCTAAACTTGAAAGGCTGACTGATTTATTTATGTTAAATCAAAACCGGACCCAATCTTAAACTGTAGTTCAAAATAATCTACTCTTTAAAATATTGAAAAGAAACAAACTATTGTTTCAAAAAAGACTTATGTGAGAAAATTATTGCCACACAAACACAATTTTGCATTTGCGCCACTAGTTTTTCGCTGTTACATGCATTTCGCCATTTGCTAGTTAGACGGGTACTAGCGCCTGCATTTCGGAAGTGCACTGCACAAAAAACAGGCACTGTACCTCTCAGTTCAGATGTGTTAGTTTGTGATAAACTGCACCCGTTCTACAGCTCATGCATGAACACAGTGGTAAATTTGAAATTCGAATTTCGTCCTAAAACTTGTATATATCTCACAGTAGCACTGTAGTTCAATTTTCACTTTGGAAACACGTGTAACAAGCTCATGAAATATTTTTGCTGTTAAAATTATGTTAGTTTGTGATGTCATCAATAGTTGGGCTCGCCCGCTGTTAATTAAGATTTTAATCTACTATTTAATTATCGGAAACGCTTTTGAAGTATTAATTGTGTTAAAATGTATACTTTTATCTTCTTCTTCTTCTTCCCAGCTTTTCCCTATTCGGGGTCACCATTGTGAATGAGTCTTCTCCACGCATTCCTGTTGTTGACCATCTCTTCATTTATGTCTTTCCTTCCCACATGATCTTCACCGACTCTTCTTTTCAGGTGTCCATATCATCGCAATCTTGCGAGGCTTCCACTACTTTCACTGCTCCTCTGATATTATTATTTCTAATTTTATCTCTTCTTGTTATTCCCACCATCCATCTCAACATCCTCATCTTCACCACACCGATTTTCTTCTCTTCAGTCTTCTTTAGAGAAGCTGCTTCCAGCCCATAGATTAGAGCGGGTCTAAGCACTTCTTTGTGGACTTTCCCTTTAAGTCTCACCAACTCATTCATAGAAGGTTTTGGCGCAGTTTGGGACCGGCACTGAGTTGGGCTGACTTGCCCCCCTCCCCCAGTGGCAAGGTTAAAATGTATACTTTTATCAGACTTGAAAAATGAGGTAGTATATGAAAAATCATCCTGTCGTCTGTTAATGGATTGCCATTGATATTTTACTGTTATCTATCTACCTTTTTTCTTTCTATGCATTATTTTTGTTTTAAATGTAGTTACTGTATCAAAGTCTGTGTATCGTACTTTGGATGGGCTATAATTCAACCGCATATATAAATACTGATCAAGCACTCTTACAGTAAACTTTGTGAGACTTTTTGGCAGAACTTACAAAAGCTAAAATCACAACAATAGGACTTTTCTCAAGTCCTACAAAAGGAGAAAATTTTAATAGATTGTTTGCTTATGATCTAAATCTTTTCAGAAAGGTTAACATTTTTTCTACAAAATCCATGTTTCTGCATCATGGTTACTTTTCATTCAACTTTTCAATTATTTTGTGATGTTGGAATAATTTTGGTCTTAATTTGAAAAAAAGCTCAAATGAAGTGAAAATGTTCCAGTTTAAATGTGACATCATCTTCATTTATCGTTTATCAACTATCAAACTGTTGTTTACAGTTCACTTAACTGAAATTTCATATTTGCTTCTACATGTAGTAGAAAAACGAAACTTGATGATTTTGATATGGATCAACTTACTGCACAAACCACACTGACAAAGTTTTAATGTACAAGCAAACCAATAGGTCTGCTGTAGGTACTTCATGAAAAGGCGCTCAAATGTGCCCAGTTTTCACATCAGGTGCAGTTTTCCCCGGGCATTGTACCTGGATAGAGTTTAGATAGTATGTTTATACCAGTCTATGTTTGCTCGTGGCAGCTCATAATTTGAACTAGATTTAAAACGAGGCATTCGGCCACCTTGAGTTCGGCAATTCAGGTAATACTGCGGATTCAGATGAAAAATTTAGTAGATAAAATTTAGTGTAGCTGGCATACGACGCTTAATTTTATTTCCCATGATTAAATCAGAAAAGGTAGGGGTGATTAAGCTGCTTATCAGACAGAAGGGTAACAAAGAAATTATCAGACAAAAACTAGGGGACATCCACATAAGTTAAAGAAACGGTATAGTCGCACTACCACACGACACAACTTTTTTAGCTTGGCGAGTCAACAGGCAAAGACGTCTAAGATAGGACTAAATGGATATGATAATATATAATAATAATATTGTCATATTTGTATTTCCCTATCCCTCTTTGTTAATGCGTCTCCATATACACCAGTACCTTCACGTGCTCAATTTATGAAAAACAAACATTGTTATATTGTGTTATCAAATTTACGTTAAAAATATGAATTTTAATTTTCATCCCAAGGCAGTTAACTGAGTTATTCAGAGGTAGTAGTAGTAGTAGTAGTAAATCTCCAGTAGTTATAATATAACTTTTGAGACAAATAGTTCTTCGACTGTAATTGTGACAAATTGCACATTCAATAGATTGTCATCAACACCTAGGTGACTCCACTGGCAAGTTTTCTCACTATAATATGTAATCCAGCATCCTTGTTATAGGCATGTTCCAATTAGCACGGTGATTAAATTTCAATGGATGATGTTCATAGTGTCTATCTAATTTTGATTTAAATAAATTTACAGATGTTGCTGTTCTCACATCACAGGACAATCTATTCCAGATTTCTGGCATCGTACAAGAAAAATAGTCGTATTTACCAGTTTTGTGTGCAGTTCTTGATTTATGAAGAATAGGACCTGATCTTGCTGTACGATGTACTTCTAATTTAACAGGACAATCATCACAGCTGTAAACTCCAGATACATATTTGTATACATCAATTAGTTGGCCACGTAAACGTCTAAAAGCTAATGTAGTTAAACCTATTCGTTTTAACTGACTTTCATACGTCAAGTTCATTAGTTCCGGTAACATGTTAAAAGCTCTCATTTGGACAGTTTCGACTGGGTCCACTATATATGCCCTAGGACTATTCCAAATGCTACTTCCATACTCCACTTTTGATCGCACAAGTGCCACATATAGAAGCTTGAAAGTTTGCAGATCTAGGTACTTGAAATTCCTCCTTATTAAAGCATTGTTTCGTTTGGCGTTCTTTATGATTTCTGCTATGTGATCTTTAAAATTTAGTTTATTATCAAGTAATAATCCAAGGTCTTTCTCACAAGCACTAAAGTCCAATTCTGCCGGAATGCCACTTGCATCATACATTTTGTATTTATACTCATATCCTGCTCCCACAGATACAACCTTACACTTGTTGAGATGGAACTGCATACCATTTTCAACTGCCCAATCACAGAGCCCTTCTAGATCCAATTGAAGATCATTACAGCTGGTAAAAGAATCAGATTCAGACCAGATTTTGCTGTCATCGGCAAAAAGACGAAGAGAATTTCTCACACAACTAGGCAAGTCATTTATAAATACCACAAATAAACACGGACCTAATACCGAACCTTGCGGTACACCACTAGTAATCAAGGACTCAGTCGATTTGTAACCATCAACACAAGTACATTGACTTCTATTTTCTAAGAAGTTTACTATCCACTGTAAAACTGAACCAGTTATACCACAATTTTTAAGTTTTGCAAACAGAAAGTGATGAGGTACAACATCAAATGCCTTTTTCAGGTCCAGTAGTATTATATCAAAAGGCTTATTAGCATCTTTTAACTCAAACCATGCATCGTAACATTGTAACAGTTGGGTAACCGTTGTTCTACCCTTAACAAACCCATGTTGTTCTTCACAAATAATGTTGTATCTTATCAGATGGTTCATTATATGTTTCCGCATGATTTTTTCTGTCACCTTATTAATTGTATTTAGTAAGCTAACTGGCCTGTAGTTCGATGGATCTGACTTGTCCCCTTTTTTATGAATGGGAGTAACCTGTGCCACCTTCCATTGTTCAGGTAACTGACAATCAGCAAAAGACCTATCCAGTAAGGTGTATATAGGCTTAAAAAGCACGGTTCTACATTCATTTAAAATACGTGGATGGTAACTATCTGGAGCGGATTTGTTTACATTGAGATTTTGTAACTCATAAAGCACCTCTTTTTCAGTTATGGAAACATTGTTGATATCAGGATATTGTTGCACTGTAGTTACTTCATAGTCAGGAGCATTGGGACTGAATACACTAATGAAAAAATCGTTCAAAATTTGTGCCTTCTCCTCTGAATCAGAGACAAGAATACCTTGGGAATTCTTCAGTGAATGAATTCTAGACTTTGGCTTCCGAAGCGCATTGATATACTGCCAGAATGCCTTGGGATTACTCTTGCAATTACTTGCTAAAATACGTTCATATCTTTTTCTCGCAGTAGTTATAAGGTTTTTCACCACATTACGCCTTGCAGCATACTGTTCATAAGAAAGTTTTGTTCTTCGTCTCTTCCAGTCAAAAAACAACTTTTCTTTCTCCTTAATACAGCCAAGCAACTGCTTAGTTAACCAAGGAGGCCGAGGTCGACTACTCTTATTACAAGAACTTGGATAGAAACTAGGCACATATTCATCAACAACTGACATGTACACATTATGAAATTTTGCCCACATATCATCAAGAGTAAGATTACTATTTAAAACATTAATCCAATCAACTTGGCTAAATGCATTACACATACTGCTGAAATTAACTTTGTTTAAACACATCTTCTTCTGAGGTAGAATTTTGACTGGCAGTACATTTACATTCAAACTAAAATGCAAGCACACATGGTCACTATTACCTAATGGTGAACTAGATCTCAAATATTTTACCAAATCATCTTGCTCAGTAAAAACTAGATCAAGTAAAGATGGTTCATTTCCAATGCGATAGCGTGTTGCAAATTTCGTGTTGAGATAACATGTTCAGCTCAAAGCATTCTAAAAACTCATTTTCCACAGCATTATTGGAGAACTCCAATTGCCAGTCAATTCCTGGTAAATTAAAGTCACCCAGAATACAGATATTTGATTTGTGAGATTCACAGACATATCAACGAATAAACATCTAGTCATCTACACAATATCACTAAAAGCAATGCTTACCAAATATTGTGGTAGTTCGTACATATACGTCATAGTACATTTATTATCTTCGACATTTTTGAAAAAGTCATAACAGCCCCAAATGAAAAGAGCGGCACTTACAAACGCGAAAAAACGCATGGCAAACGCCATGTTTACTTGCTCTACAACAACTGAAATCTTATTAAACTTCGCACTGCGTAAAAATCAGCTTCGTCACCGCACGACTAAGTTTTTTGGCTCACCGGTTAACTTACAGCTGCTCTTGTTGACACGGGCAAAGCCGAAATTGCTGGGCAGCGGGCAAAGCAGCTAAGCCGTGAATATCGACTACATCAAGACAATTTCGCAAATTCACTATTGTAAGAGTATTACATTAGTTACAGCACAACTGTGTACGCAAAAATTGTGCTTATTATTGCACACAAAAACTGTCTGTGCAAAAACTGCACATGAAGAAAATTTAATGTATGTGCAAAATATGCAAATCAAAATTGAAATGTGTAAATAAAGAATAGGGTCAAAATTATTTTAATGTTTTGGACTTATTAATCATATTGGCAGAATTAATTATAATAATAATTATTATAATATTATTAATTATAATAATAATTATTAATTATTATAATTATTATAATATTATTAATTATAATTATAATAATTAATTATTATAATATTATTAATTATAATAGTAATTAATTAACTAAAACATCGAATCACCCATTTTCTTTCAAATTTTTTTGCTTGATTTTTATCTTTACAGTTTATTTTATATGGTAGTCATACATTTAATTCAGTAAGCATATCTCAGTGTTTCATCACCACGGAAGGAGTCTCCTGTTAGCATAATTTTCCCAATATATTTTTTGTTCAGGATATTCTTAGCTGTATCAGCTGAATTATATGGCAGAGTGGAAATGCATACCATGTCAATCATTATAAAAGCTGTGATATACTTTATCCTGATAAATAAATATGCAAGTTTTGACGTATCTCCATTGTTGTTGTTGTTGCTGTTGTTGTTGTTCTTCTTCTTCTTTTCTTCTTCTTCTTCTTCTTCTTCTTCTTCTTATTATTATTATTATTATTATTATTATTATTATTATTATTATTATTATTATTATTATTATTATTATTATTATTATTATTATTATTATTATTATTATTATTATTATTATTATTATTATTATTATTATTATTATTATTATTATTATTATTATTATTATTATTACTATACACGCATGTTGATATGCATACAAGCTTAAAGTACAATAGCAGATTAAACACCAGAAAATGTTTCTTCACAGTGAGAACACCAGGCCTATGGAACAACCTATCAGAATACGTGGTGGATCCATCGTCATTAAATACCTTTAAGAGTCAGTTGGACAAACACTTTGAAACCATAAAATATACTCGAAATGATTAAAATACTACTTTAGTGGCCATTTATAGCAAAAACCCATTTGTTTTTCAACCCGAACTGGAAAATGAATTTATACCCAGAGGAACAAATCTATGTGTAAAGGTAAAGCATTGACAAGATCCTCAAAAAACAAATATCCTATGGATGAGGACAGCGACATCATCAGCATTATTCTAATCATTTTTTTATTTTTACTACTATAATTTCCATTGTTGTTGTACTGTTGTCAACTTCATTAAATTTTTTGTTGTTTTTGACAGCCGACGGTACAACAGAGTCGTTGTTAGGCGCTTTATGTAGGCAGCAATCCAGTTACGTTTTTCGTTTAAGAAGTTACCGTGAATGGCGGAAAGCTAATTTGTTTTGCGTTTCAATTTGTATTTTATTTGTGTTTTGAGCAGAAGTAACCGCCACGTTTTAAGCTGTTTTTTGCTACACTTACGTACTAAACCCAGTTTGATTTAAATGTTGGGGTTAAAAACAGTAAATTTGGTTAGTTCGTCGAAAGAGCGAAGGTGTGATGTTTAAACTTAATTAAGTGCAAACTAGTAATATCTGATAATCATGCTTTGTTTTAGCCTTTAGTATAAACTGTGTTCACTAAAAGGTTGCTAACATTTTTGTACTGAGTTGCCGTTTAACTTTTAATTACCGCAGATCGACGGGGCGAAGCCTATAACTATAAGTAGGCTTTTTGCTCATAGTTGTCTTGTTAAACCTCTGTTTATGTAACTAATACTAATAATATAATGAGTAATAATATGTATTATTTAATGTAATTGAGCACTATCTCCAAAGTCTATCGACAAAATGTTCATGCAGATGCTTTAATCAACACAAAAAGAAAACTTTATCGCAAAAAAAAATTCTCACAAAACTGAAGGAATGTTATTGAACCGAATGTGCCTATGTGAGGAGAGAGGAGTTGATTAGCTTGTCAGTTTGATGATAAACAGCTTGTCTTTTAATTGTGAGAAATAGTTGTTTTTGTTTTAAACTATCTTTCGTTTGCTTGAGAAAGATAATTTTTATGTTCTATCCCACTTTAAGAAATAATATTTTCCCTTTTATTTCTTTTTGTAATATGAATAATAATATAATGAAAATCACAATTTTTAATTACTTAAAACTTAAAACCAGTAATTGAAAAATATTGAAACTAAAAAGTAAAATGGCAGTCAGTAGGGCTGCTAGAGCATAGACACGTCAAAGGCCTGCAGCCCAGTGAAGTATAATTTACCAATCTGCATAATCACCATCACAAATCATTTCAGTTGAGATGTCAGAAAATCACCAATTGTTTAGTGCATTTTAGTTTAGTTTATTATATGCTATTTGCCATAATAGCATTACATAAAAGAAGTGAGACTAATATAATAAAATGAACAAAGCACAGAACATGCAAATATCAGATATGGAGTTTATCATCATCTCTTACGTTATCTCATTAATGAATTTCCCCATGCTGTTTTCCATTTTTACAGCACTTTATGGCGATGTTGTGTATTACATTCACATGCAAGCTTACTACCCCCTACCTTCTCCAGAAAGTTTAGTGAATATCAGTTACAAAATTTTTAAAGGTCCTATAATGCTATTTTTTTACGTTATTTTCTTTTACAGAGTCGGCGAAATTACACATTTTCTATTTTTTAAAGCAGTTCTGATGCATACCTTTATGTGATATAAGTTTATTTGATATAAATAGATAAAGAATATTGAAATTACAATTTACAAACCTGCAAGGAACAGCACATTTATAGTAACATACAGAGTAGTATGATGTTACTGTACTATTATTTAAACTGTGTGTAGGCCGTATAAGCAATAGGTGTACAGAATACTCCCACTAATTAAATCATGTTGTTAGCCTCTATTTTAGGTAACTTTTCTAGTTAAATTTCATGAAAACTATATTTAATCTAATAGCAACTTCCCTTTCTTCACATTTTGAAATATTTCTCCAGATTTTTACACTTTAACTTAAAATTGCACAAAACACGACCGTAGTTGTGATAGAACGTCTTTCCCTTTGCTACAAATGGAATCGCCTATCTATCCATGGCAAAAAATAGAGTCAGGCAGCTACACATAGAATAAAGGTGCTCGACTGCATAAAACTTATATCAGCAGTCAAACTTTATGAGAATATTTCTGACTTAAAGGTTTAAAGCTTTTCTTCTCTGAAACCTCATTCACACATTCAAAAAAATGCCACAAAGGTTTTTCTTAATGCCTAAAAATGAAGCACTCTTTCAAGCGGGTTAAAAAATGTTATCTGAAATTCATTTCTTCTTAGTTCTTCATTTTCTTTTGCTTTTGAAACTCATAAAGTGTCAGACAGTATACCTGGTCTGCACAGACTCAAAATGTCGGTAAAGCCCGGGGAACAAAACCTGTCTTTACTGCTTTACCGTCTAGTTCTTTTCTCATTGATCGTTGCTAAGAATCCCACGTTATTTTTACAATTTTATATGTTGGAAAACGATCACTCTTTGCCAGAAGCATTGTCTGAACTGGACATTGGGTAAAAGATAAGTTGGCAGTGAGACATTTATGAAGCAGAAATGATCAGAAAACAGAAAATTAACTGCAACAAGAAAGCAGCCCAGTGCGAAATACCAGTGATGCCACGCTAAAACTTTTACACGCTAATATTTTTTCATCTATAAAATATAATGCATTCAAGTAAGTGTGGAAAAAGCTATGATTTGAGCTTAACATTAAAAATACTTCAGCGAGTACCTCAGTCTCTCTATAACCGGCGTACCGCGTGACTTGCCCACATGTAAATACGCCGAGAGTCACACATGTGCAGTGTCGTTCCTTGCAGGATGTCACTTCAGCTTTCTTCTCTGATTTTACGTTTTTCCCGAGATGTTCAGTGCTGCGCTAAATTTGAAGCGTTTCAATGTTAACCCAAGTGGAATGAGCAAGTTTATAAAGAAATAAACCCCCTTTTTGTATCACGCTGGCCAGTAGTGAATTTTGACAGCAAGTATCTACCAAGGGGTCAGTGGACTTTTAAATAATCTTCTTATGAACAAACAGACAACGATGAAAACAACCTCCTTAGCAAATGTAGAAATTGCAATTGTGGGTTCAGAGATGATATTGTATTATGGGAAGCCATCCACAAATCTTATTAGGCATATAATGCTCTCTGCCATATGGCGATCTCTCAAACTAAGGACTACAAAATTTAGATAGAAAAACAGGCAAAAACTACAAAATGTGTTTTTACTTTTCATTTCTCCCAGAGACCACTATTTAATAAATAATGTTAGGAGTTTATCAGTGATATCAATGATATCAGTAATAAGGTTTGAAGTCTGCCAAGTTTAGGCTATGACTCCAACAATTTTACATTTTTCTGCACATTTATGCATCTAATGAAAAGTCTTAAGGTGATGTATATATTGTATACACATATGAATAAATTTTGTATATGTTTACTTTATTAGGTTATATGAATGGCTGCAAGCCAGTTTCAATTTCATCAGCCATTTTCAAGTGGCAAACGTCGAAAATTATCGGCTGTGGTTGTAGATAACGCCAGTAAGTATCTTTTCAGTACTAGTGTGCTTCTACAGATTTAAAAAAAATGTAATTGCTGAAACCTCACTGTTCACATGTTTTTGAGAAAGCTGTATTTTTGTGTTGTTTTTTCCGATCTGATACGATACAGACATTGCAAAACATTCCGACACAGAATTTTTTGTGTATGTGGCTTAGAGAAAAAGTCAAGCTCTTTGGGAAGCTACACTTATTTCAACAATAAAAGTGCAATAAAGTGCCAATCATTTGACATTTGAGCGCTCCCATCTCATTTTGAACACCCATTTTTCAACCGATGACATCATTCATTGATGGAAAAAAAGCAGCATACTGTCAGTTTGTGTCAAAGGTATAAGAAGTTCTTTGCTAAAAACAGACAGCAATTTTGAAATATTTCTGCATGAATACTAAGTAAGCTGCAGAAGTCTAAATTATTTTAACTGGCGCTTGTGTACAAAAACTATGGTGCACTTACGAAAAGTTACAAAGCCACTAATTACTTAGAATTTTTCAGTGAATGGCAGCAACCACCATGTCTGAAAGTTTGTGTACAGCTTAGTATAAATTAACTTTATGTTTTAAAGACAGTTTTTTGCAAATATCTTTATTACATTTTTCTAAGTTTAAGTTATGAAAATAAAATAAACCCAATATACTAAATGGTGTGTCCTTTCCTTGAAAAAAATACAATTGAAATTTGGTAGCTTATTACTGAAATGAACATAATTAACATCATTCTGATTTTCATTTCTTTTTTTTTGTGAAATTTAATTTCAAAATTATAATTGAATTTAGTTAAATTGAAAACACCATGAATGGAGCTTAACTTTGTAAACTTAAATGGCAACATCATTACGTGGTAAAAATAAGAAAGGGTTAGCACTTGTGCTTTAGGAAAACTAAAACAGTCTAGTAAGACATCATTAATGATTAACGAAATCTCAAGTAACAATGTCTGAGCTAAATGGAGCCTTTATTTATCTACAGTGTGACTCATCAGCTGTGGTTAGGTAGGTTTGAGTGTTTAATAATGGCATTCAGCAAGGTGAAGTCACTTGAAGGTTAATAAGCTTAAATGTAGATTTAGATTATATATTGGTATATATCGTACTATAGAAACATGTAGCTATAATACTATGAGTATTTTACTATTTGATATGTTTGCACCAGCCGAGCAAGGTCACTTGCAAGTATGTTAGGGTAAAAAATCAGGGGGATAGATTTAAAGAAAGTATTTAGAAGCAAACTAGTAATGAATTTTATGGAGTGTTGTCTTTGGTTTTGTTATATTTTAATTTATATTGAAGAACAGTTTAGTTTGAATATTTTGACTATCCTGAAGTATTTTGACCATCTAAACTCGTCATAAATTTATACTTTATATAGTAGTTTTTTAGTACATGTAAAAGGACACCTCTTAGGTGTTTTATCTTGTATATGCCTTAGATCTACATCAATAATTGTCTTAACTGTTACCAAGTTATACAAATTTTAGGTTTTTGTGCCAAATTCCACTTCCGAAGTGAATAAATATTCATAACTTATTGTTCCTGTTCCTGTTCTCATCGTCCTGTGATTTTTATCATGACTTTTTTCTGGCCACAGCCTTTTCCTACATTCTTTTCCTGTGACAGAACACCTTCTGATGTGGAAATAGAATCCGGTAAGCATGTTTTGATATTAAAGATTTTAAAGACTTAAAAGTTCTCAAAAGTATTCTAAGTGAGCTTTCAAAGATGTAGATATCTGTTTAACGTTTTTCATTCTTTCGTAAAACTTTAATCTTGAATAGCTGTTTTACAAATTGAAAAACTGATTTACTATTAAGCAACTGGTTTACGAAAAACAGAGAGATTGTCACTAGGATCAGCACAGTCGCGCATTTGATTCTTAAAATTTTTTTTATTGTTTAAACTTTTTTCTCAAAATAGAATGTCAAAGAGTATAGTACAAAAGGTAAACTGCAACTTATTTTATCATTCCCAAAACCAAAACTGAGAAGTCTGCTACTGATTCTAGGATGTGATACATAGATGTTGTTCCATAATATTCTGTTGTTAGTTTGTATTTTTGCCAGCTATTCCAAATCTCAACACATCAGAGATATTAATAAATATAGATATTTATCAAACACATCAAAGGTATTGATGAATATAAATCGTTTAGCAGAAACTGATAATGGAGACGAGGAATTAAGTTACTTTTATAGCTGGCTAACACTCCAGTTGACTTGCTGACAAATATCACATTTTAGTTAAACCCAGATTTTAGAGTTATGTTTTTATACTAAAGATACTTCATTTAGGCAGTCAGTTGTGATAGCAAGGTAAATGTAAATATCGTTTAGCACTGTAGTTAACAAATTTCATTGAAGTGTGAGTCTTTGAAAAGTGTAATTATTTGATAATGGAATAACATTAACTGTAATGTCAAATTTCTAATTAAAAGGTTCCCTTTATTAGCTTACCTTATCTAATGCTATAAGATTATCAGTAAGCCTTTATAAATGCTTAGTTCCAATGATATTTATTTGAAGAAGAATTGTTGTGTCCAAATATCTGCACTTTTATCAGATTTTATTCAGGGATGTCAGAGTCTACCTTTGTAAAATATGCTGTTCCATTAACCTTGGTTTTCTTGAGCCGAATTCAGTGTGTGCATGTGCGGTGATATATTTAGAGAACATGATATTCATGAATGTTTTTCCAGGGCGAAGTCTGAAATAACTTGCTAAACAAAACACCTCTTTTGTAAACCTTATGGACTCCTGCATAGTTTTAAGGGAAATCATAAAAAGTTTTTTCGATGTTCTAATTGCTTTAATTCCAAGTACTGGTTTACATAGTATTGTTGGTTTAGTTTTTTGAACCCCCGCTTTTTTGAGTCCACCCCATTCGCGAATTTTTCCTGTAACACAAACATTGTTTCCTGCAGTCAGCTGCATTGGGTTTACGTGTCTTAGCTGCTGCTTGATGAATGTTAAGTGACTTGGACTCTTCAATTGATACTCTGTTTGTTGATAAATATCTGAAAAAATAACTACTGTTAGTCTGTTATTTAATGCTTATGTAGCTGCATACAGTCTTGCGTATTACGTAAGTGCCTCTATAATTACATTAAATGTGTGTGATTTTATTTAATTTGAATACAGTATTTTTAACACTGGCTGAAGAAGCATGATACTGTTAATGGCTTTAGTGGTGGTATTAAGTTTTCAGCAAAAACAGCAAAGTTAAATGGCATGTGTTATTTTTTGTTTTTGCTGTTAATTAACTTTCATAAATCGTAAAATGTTGGCCACCTTAGATTACTACATTTTAGTGTAAAGAAAAGTAAACAGAGATTTTGACAGATATTAAAAACATTTTGAAAGTGTTACTGTCGTTAAAACAGTTTTGTTTTTCTGTATAATGTACGGTTTATCTATTTAAAGAAACAAAATATAATCTCAAGCAGATCTAAAATAATTTTTTTTTGAAATCGGTCATGAAAAGACCGGCAATAACTTGACAGTGGTCTTAGTGTAAGAAAAAACTTGGTGCAGGTCAACATTATTTTGACAATTGCTAAACAGTTACCCGATCATTTAGGTTTTAGTGAGCATGTTGTTTTTGTGCATTTGAATTGTGAAAACAGCTGTTTGAACTTATCTGTGTCCCATGAATAATATAACCTTAGATCGTGGTCTCATCTATTTTGTCATAGGCCAAGTTAGCATTCCAATTTAAATAACATTGTTTGGCATATGTTGTCTTAGCTGCAAGTTCATTTTGTTAGCGAGCGTCATAGGTGCCTAGTTGTTTACCAAGCTTGAATATTCCTAAAGTATTATTGATACCCATTTTGAGCTTGTGAGCTTTACAAGTGCAAATATTTAGATCATAATGATACAGAACTTTAAATTTGCAAGGTAGAATTGTATTAATTGTTGTAAATGACACTGCTTGCAGAAGAGAAAGGAGAAATGACAACACTTGGCGTACAGAATCTGTTCAGTGCAGTAGGTAAAGGTGATCTCACAAATCTTTGTATTTTGCTGGACAATCTAGTCACTGGCGTAGATGAAGATGTAGATCTGGTAAGTTTGGAAATATGACAAAATATTTTATGATCAACCATTTTTATGCAAAAAATTCTCAAAGGGGAGAATTCATTGCCAAATACTAGTGCAATAAACACAGTTACTTTTGTCATTTTTATATTTTCATTGTCATTGAACAGTTAAGAGTGCAAAATGTCTTACCGATATTGTTTTTATCAAAAAAGATTTTCTTTGAACAAAACTGCTGATGTTTTAAAATTGCAGAGACTTCATTTTACATGATTTTCACAATTTGTATGTACCTTAACTTGAAACCTGTTTTTAGCTTCATTGAGATCACTGACTGCACGATTTTATATTGAAATTTCATTAATCAGTTCTTTGTGTATGGTGTAATGTATTCAGAATGAAACTTTCTGTGTAGCAGAGTTTTCTGTGTTCATGTTAAAATTTCTTTGTTTCGGAACCCAAGAACAATCAAACACACAAAAAACATAGCTGATACATGACACTGTAGAGTTAAAATTGGGTTCTATTGAGCTTTTGTTTTCAGGATCAGTATAAAAAATTATTTTGGTCTATTTATTGTATTTATTCATTGCTTGTAGAATGGAGGAACTCTGCTTATGTTTGCTAGCGAGAAAGGTCACATGGCAGTTGTCCGTGAGCTGATTGGGCGTGGTGCTGATGTTAATGCAGAAGATTGGGATAACTGGTCAGCATTGATTTATGCTGCAAAGGAGGGAAAAGCTGACATTGTTGGTGAATTACTAGACCATGGAGCTAGGATAAATCATAGAGAAATGGTAAACCTTTAAGCTCATTTTGGTATTGAAATTATTTGATTGTTTGGTTTTGAAATTTCATGACTTGTGCATTAATCACATTTGAATTTTTATGTGCTGTTTGTTGTGAAATAGGTTGCTACTATCACCATTCAAAACATTTTGAACTGCAAATTGCAAAATTGAAAATAGAAAAAATGATGGTTCCCTTTGGCTCATGTCTGATCATAATCAGATGCTGTAGTTTAAGGTAAGATAAGAGTATAGATACCAAACTGTGACCGATCAAATTTAATAGCATTGTACATTTGTGCATGTATCTCATGCTTCTGTTGTAGCATTATATTGTCATATTGTTCTTTTGTACATTGTAGGGTGGTTGGACAGCTTTAATATGGGCTAGCTACAGAGGATGGATTAACGTTTTACAAGTGTTATTAGACAGAGGTGCCGATACAAATATAAAAGGAGAGGTAATGTTTTATATGAAATAAAGTTCATTTTCATATAAACCATGGGACTTGGTGTTGTCACACTGATACGGGGTTTGATTAGATTGACAATATTTACCACTGCTGTCCTGGTAGAATGAGTTGTAGCTATTGAAATTTGATTAGTTACAATTAGTGCATATCGGCAAGCATGGCTACTTAAGAGAAATTACTGTAGCTTTGAAACTTATCATTTCATAAATTTAACGTGCTTGCACAATATCTGCTGGCTACAAAATTGTAATCTTCTGTTGTTGATTGTTTCACTATATAAAATGACTGAACTGCAATCTTGCAGATGTCTGACTCTTGGCCCATTATAGAACTTGTTTTACAGATCAATGTTAAGCAGTGTTGGTCCAAAAAAAGAGGTGCTGGCAACTAACAACATAATTTACTGTAATGTAATGTATGATAACATAGCATAACACAATGTAAAGTCGATTTGCTCTATTATAAAAAAGTAAGTAATACAACAAATTAACCAATAAATACAGTAAAGTATTTTCATAGTGTAATTAGCTAGATTTTTAATGACGATACAGAATCGTTAAGCTTAATAAGGCTTTTACGTTTTTTTACGCTAATGTGCAGTTTAAGAAAATGATATTCTAGGTTACATAGAATTATTTGCACCTCTCTATCATCTAGACTTTTCAAGTTGATCATGACTATCCTAGTCAATTTTTGATAAACATTAAGCACAAAACAACATAATTATCTGCTTTATTTTTAGCATCATATGTCAAGCCTGATTTGGGCTGCTGGGCGTGGTCACACTGATATTGTCACACTGTTATTGGACAAAGGTGCTAAGGTTGATAGTGTTGACAAGGTATGTTTTTATCAATTATCAGTTATATGCTATACACACTACAAGTATATGTTATTTGGTATTATTGCTGTGATCATTTCCGCTTGCCCTTTCATGATACTTTTATATATTTTTAATAAAAGTATTTTTTCAATTATTGTATGGGTTTGCTGTTTATTGTAACATTCTAGTTTATTGATATTCATTTGATTTATCTACAGTATGGCACTACAGCTCTTGTTTGGGCCTGCAGGAGAGGGTTCACAGAGACAGTCAAAGCTTTGCTCCGTGGTGGTGCTAATATAGATATAGCTGGCATGGTATGCAACAATCTTTATGATGTATTTTCAGTACTTACTGTTTAATGAGTGTATTTAATAGTGGAAACGACAACCACAACAACAACAACAGTAACTACAACAATAAGAGTTATTACTAGAAATACTCTTTCAATTGACTAAAGATTTGTAAATGTCTGCATATGCTTGTGGACTTTTTTAGCATTTGTGACAAAGCTTTCATACTGTACTGATGCTTTTAATTGAGAAAATGTTTAACAGTTGAGAATACAAGGAACAGCCTATTCAAGAATTGAAGCTAATTGGTAGAATTTGACAAAGCTTTTCAAAATCCTGTCCCACCCATGTGACATACTACTGCTAACTCAAAGCGTATAATTTTAATATTTCTCCGTTATCATTGTTAATAATTTTTATTCTTTTATTACAGAACTCATGGACTCCATTAATAGCTGCAGCAAGAGGAAACTATGTGGAGGTAGTGCGATTGTTGCTAGAACATAGTCCTAATATAAATGCTGTGGACAAAGATGGTTATTCCCCATTGTTTATAGCCGCTAAAGAAGGTTATTCGGCTATAGCATTGGCCTTCATCAATGCTGGTGCATACATCAATGTCCCTGATAGAAATGGCGACACTTTGCTTATTGTAGCAACTAAACATGGTAATCTAGACATTGTTAAAGCATTGCTGGCTAGATATGCAGATGTGGATCACCGTGGAAATGAGAACAAGACGGCTATCTTCTGGGCAGTTGATCGCGGTAACTTGGACATTGTTGAAGCCATTCTCAAGGCCAACCCAGACTTGGAGATAGCTGCGCAGGAGGGAGATACAGCACTGCTGAGAGCCGTCAAACATCGCAATTTGGAAATTGTCGAGATGTTGCTGGCAAAAAGAGCCAAAGTATCTTCAGTGGATAAGCGTGGGGATACTCCCATACACATTGCACTGCGAAGCAGACACAGAAAGATAACCGAACGTCTGTTGCGTAACCCGAAGGATGGGCGACTTCTCTATCGACCCAATAAAGCGGGAGAAACTCCCTACAGTATTGATGCAGCCCACCAAAAGGGCATTTTGACACAGATTTTTGGAGCTCGAAGGTTGAACACTCCCGAAGACAATGAAAACATGCTGGGGTATGAACTATACAGTAGTGCCTTGGCTGATATGCTGAGTGACCCATCCCTGTGTATGCCCATTACTGTAGGCTTGTTTGCTAAATGGGGAAGTGGGAAGTCGTTTCTTCTGAATAAACTTAAAGGTGAGTAATGAAATTTTTGGTAACCAACATATTTCATGTACCATTGTAAAATAATAATTAGGACCCTATACATTAAGATAACAGTATAAGACTTGAAAAGTTGTTTTACTTATATTTCATAACCTTTTTTGAGTTAAAAACTATAAGCGAAGTAGTACTACAGTGTAATTAATAATGTTGAGGTTAATTGTTCTGAAACGTTTTTTTACACTGTGCAGTTGTTAATTTTGAAATTCAATTCAAGTTGACATTAAAGTCCCAGTAAATGTCTCTATGAGGCATGCAATCGTCCAGCAAGTTGACTTCTTGAAAGTTTGTTCACCAGTATCTTTCTACTGAACCTTGCATTGCATTTAACTTATGAAAACAGTCGATTTTTGTTTTCTGTATTTTCGTTTTTTGTTTATATTATTGTTTTGCTTTTTTTAAATTATTGTAAAATTTTTTATAAATTAAATGTGCAATAACGTGAAAGAATGATAATGACTATAACAATATAGTTGTTTTGTTTTTCAGCTGAGATGAGCCGATTTGGTAACCAGATGACCGGTCCTCAGTTTTATTTCAGCTGGCTGATTTTCTGGCTTCTCTTTTTATGCATTATGCCAATTTCTCTTCTGTTAGCTGTTGGCATAAAGTGGCAACTTGGTGTCAGTGTTTTCGTCATCGCATTTGCAGTTTGTTATATATTCTTTGGTATGTATGAATAAATCAAATCTTTTTTTGCTGGAAGTGTACCTTAGACCCACTACACTACACAAGTATGCACAGTATGCTACATGATATAGTACACTACTCAATGTAGTACACTACGTAATACGTACACTACACAATACAGTACAGTACACTATGTCACAAAGACAAACTTATTAAGCGTTTTTTCTTATTCAGTAGTGGAGTTGCGCTAGTAGAATAGAATGATACATGATACATATACTGTTTTTCAGCAATAAATTAATGACTGCCTGGTTTATAAAAAGCTATTTGATTTGCTCACGAAGTTAACCAGTAAAATACAACATATACTAGATATACTATTTAAATGCTAATCTAACAAGACTTAGTTTTAGCAAAATGTATTTGTAAATGTTTACTTGATAAATTGTAGAAATTTAAGTAAAAGCAAGTAAATGTTGGTACAAGATTAAATTTTAAATTAAAACCTAAGATGAAAAAATCCTTTGTTGAAATTACCAGCTTCAGAGTTCGAATATATTTCGTAGAGAAATGGATCGGTTAATGAAACTGCTTAGCATATCTCATTCATTGAAACATGATTATTTACTTGTTTGTTGTTTATTTGATCTAGCTCTCGTTGATTATGGAACTCGTTATCAAGACTGGGCGTGGGCTGAACAGGTCAGCATGTTTCTTGGCGAGAAGTTTGAATCACTCATGTTACTACTGCAAGTTATTTTCTGCCACCCCATTGCCATCGACAGTCAGGAAGCGCGACCAATCCGGTATCAGCTTGCTCCTTGTCCATTTATTATTAATATTAGATTTACTGTGTGATTATGGAGTTCACTGATTGTAGCGAAGCTGAACAAGTAAAAGTGCTATCATAATTTAATTATTTCATTTAATTATTTATACATTTTGGTTTCTGCACTCAAGGGCAGGGTCACTTAATGTAGTGATGAGACCAGAGCCTATGTTATTATCAAGTACTAGCAATAATAAAATTTAGACACTGAACTTGCAGAAGTGTCAGCAATGTTCGGATTTTATTTCGTTTAACAACTGAAATAAACAGAAGTAGCATAGCAGCAAAAGCTGCCTAGTAACGTTTAGCAACACTTTTTCCAAGGTCATCCATCTATCTACATCAAGCAATTTGTCTGCTTCACATATGCACTTCAAGTGAACTTGTACTCGGTGTCAAAATTTAAAAACTGACCTTGTTTACACCTTTACTGTGGCATTTGGTACTACTTTTTGGCTTTTTACATCCATAAATTTATTGAAGGCTAGTGTGATGCCATTGTGTTAAATGTGTTGACTTTAGAATTTGGTATCTAAGTTCTTTCAATTTTTCATCTTTTTCTATTAATCTGAGTGATGCTCATTACTCAGTATACATTTTGTTTGTTAATTCTAATTTAAATTCTGAAACTGTACCATTTTATAGGTAATATTTATTTAAGATGAAATTTTATTTTGTTTCAGGTTTTTGTTCACAGACTACCATCGCTTAACAAGTGTTGGTGGAGAGAAGACTCTTGCTCGGACAATGGGATCCTTATGTGATGCTGTTGAGCAAGAGTTTGGCACGGTTGTTGCTAGAGTGTTTCGTGTGCTTGGCAAGCAACAAGGTATTTTAATACAACTTAAAGGAAACTTTCAGATTTGATGATGATCATCATTATTACGGAACATTTGTGTTTTTTTACTACATAATTCTTTCGTCTGACATATTTCGTGTAAGTGTTTTTGGTTTTATTTTGCTGATTGTACACTTTCCTGTTTTGGCTTAGCTTCAGTAACTTCAGTGACAGCATTTTGGTACTAAGACAATGTTTTAATGTTTATTCTGCAGATGGAGATATGGGTAAATGGAAGAGGTTGTGTTGTGTACCATATTTTGTGCTTGTTCTCATCTTCTACTTTGGTATCCTCACTGCATTAGTTCTGCTGCTTCAGTTTGGCATCCAGCACAGTTTGCACATTAATGCGGTTGTGATTACGATTGGATGTTGTGTGTTTGTTATGTTGCTAGGCAATGCGGTCACTTGGTATAATTTGTTTAACGCATTGTTTTGGTCGCAAGAGCACCGAGTGTTGCAGGCTGCTGATGATCTGCCTAAGATTAAAATGGAAGGTATGGTCATTTTTATTCACGTATATTTTTGTTTGCGCTTCCACATTTTAAAAACAGGCAGAATGAACTGAAAAGCAATGAAACAACATAACTACTTGTTTTGCATTTATTGGATGATATAAGCCTGTTACAACAAGTTATAGTTAGGAACAAGTATAAGCAGTTATTTATTTTTTAATTGAAATTTTGTTTGTGAAGGTTTTCTGCAAAAATTGAAAACAGAGGTTGATCTGATGATACGCATGGTGAAATCTATGGATGGATTCACTGATACACAAACACGTCTGGTTGTTATTATTGATGGACTGGATAGCTGTGAACAGGAAAAGGTTATACAGGTAGGTTTGCTAATTACTGTTTATGTTTTTCTTCTGAATGACACACTTTCCATTGTTTGGATACCTGGAACTTTAATCAAGTCAGTTGAATACATAGTCTATAATTCAAGACGTATTTAGTAGACTAGATTGTATCATTGTCTCATCTCAGCGATGTCATATATGTAATAGCATGAGTGAAAACAACTTCTGCAGACTCCAAAACTGTACTAAAACTAAGCTGAGACAATCGAATTTCATTATTTTATGTACCAGATTCAATGTCATTATAAAAAGGTGTATGTGATGTATACCTAAAAAATACAGAATTACAGACTATATTTGATATGACCATTGTTTGGGATGTAATCAGGCTTTGAATGTAAAACAAGAAAATAGTGCCATATAATCCACAATAAAGCCCAGAGTTGTAGTTTTTAATTAGAATGTCCAAGTTGTATTACCCGTATTTTTGGTATATTTTTTACACTTTTTGGTACTGATATGACAAGGGTTGGGGTTATCATAAATTTATATATATATATTCGTTTTACTGAACTTTATTTTGCTGTTAATGCATGTTCTTTCCAAAAAGCAGTTACTGTCTAGATAAGGAGGATGATTCCAACCTCACAAACCTGATGGATATAATTTTTTGGGTAGAAATTATCATGTGTGATTTTCTTTTTTTAAATATTGTTTTAATTCATAAAGAAGTGTCTTCTTTGCTTATTGCAGGTTTTGGATACTGTTCATCTGTTATTCACCGAGAAGGATACGCCGTTCATTACAGTTCTGGCCATAGATCCACATATTACTACTAAAGCCATAGAGAAGAATCTACACCAGGCTTTTCATGAGTCAAGTATTACTGGGATGGATTATCTGCGCAACCTGGTGCACCTTCCATTTTACTTGCAGAATCCAGCATTGGCACGACAAGTATGCATACATCATTTATGTAATCTGCTGTCTATCCAAAACAATCCAATTGTCTATGGCAAATGGCCTAAAAGTTTTTATTTTTTCCCCTAGATGTTTTAGGGCTATTAAAATAATTTATTAAGCTAAAAATAACTTCCGAGAGGATCAAGCTGATTTTTTTTATTCTACATTTTATCTGAATCTAGAGAGCAACCAAAAACAAAATGTTGAAATGTTGTCGCATTTTACTTTTACTTTTTGCTACAGGTTTGTTAAATCATTCTGTAAGCTCATTTTTATTATTAATTGTTCTCTTCAGTTAAAGAACAATGAAACTTTATTTTAGATGATAAAAATTTATGGTATTTCATTTTCTCTGAAGCTGTACATCATCAGATGTAACCTGACAGAGTGATCGATATATAAACTGTTTGAAAAGGTAGATGAAGACCACGTCTAGTTTTTGAAAAGTCATACGTTGGTCACACTTTCTTGTTATGCTACTAAAAATTTGCCCAAATTTTATATTATTCTTGCATTCATTGTTTGTTTGCTTACTACTTATACAGGTGAAGACATTACAAGGTGAAAATCCTCATGAAAATCGCATAGGTAGCATTAGCGAAGAACGCAAGGTACGAATGTTGTTAGTTCTTATTTATACAGAAAATTATGCTTTGCTTAGTTACTTTTATTACCAGCTTGTTTTGGCAGTTTGCAATAAAGTGCTAGTTTTTAGACTTCTATGCAGAGCCATCTTGAATTTATTACTGTACAAAACTGTATGATGACATTTTTATGTGTCAGGTTGCTTCTTGTTATTTCTCAGTTTTTTCTTTTTATCATTTGCATTTGATTTAAAATTAAATTTTGGCATGTGAATCTGTAATTTGTTAATGCACTGAGACTTTTATGTAGTTATGCAGTTTTTGCTTTTCTGTGTGCTTGCTTAGCATGTCTACATTCACAAAGGAGAGCAGTTTAAAATACTGAAATAGTAATAAAGAACCCTTTTAAAATTCCATTACCGTAACTTAGATTTGAGCTTATGTTTATGCCCTGGCTAGAACAGTTTCCAACTGTACGTCTTTTACTAACTTTTATCAAATCTTTCTAGTAGACAAAAATATGAAGGAAAAACTATATGCCTATGAGGTTTTCTTAAAAGTCAGACCCTCCTAAAAGTAAGTGATGTATAGGGAAAGAAAGGGATTCTTGGAAAATTGAGTTATTTGGTGCTTGTACTTCAACGATTTGCAAATTTGGTTAATACAGTATACAATATGAGGACTTACATATAATATATATATACGTATAACGTAAGTATAGCAGGTACCTCATTGTAAGATTTGCCATCAATTTTTTCTAGTTTGTACTGCGTCAGGATACCCTTACATCATCTATGCATTCAATCACTGATTATGCTTTTCGTGGAAAGAAAAAGCAACGTTATACAAGGGCCAGCTCAGCCGGTGCTAATATGAGCCATCCCATGTCAGGCTGGGACATTAACAAGATGGTAGGAACACACGACTATTTCAGCGATACAAATCCTCGGAGCATGCGTCGTCTGATGAATATTGTCTACATAACTGGTATAAAAGTTAAGATATGTTTTATTTTGATCATACCTAAACGTTTTTACTTTGCTTAAACTAGTCTATATATTATTTGCTTCACATTCCTCTTACTCCTTATCTGCTTCACGTTTTGTTAATGGGAGGTCTTTAGTTCTGTGTAAAATCTCACTGTTTTAACGAACTTGTGACGGTGTTGCAAAACTAGATTCGAAAACTAAGACATTAAAATATCAAGACGAGAAAATGTTATTCTGAATTAAAAATTTATCAGAATTTGTCTTCAAAAAATGTTTCATTTTTGGGTGCATTTTTTATTATTATTTTGCAACTGTTTTTATATGATAAAGTTGTTTAGTTTTTCATTTTTCTTAATAAAAAATTGTTTTGAGTCTAACTCATGAACTGATTCAGTGCAGTTGCTGAAGTACTATCAAAGCCATTTTTAATGTTTTCTTAGGTCGTTTGCTGAGAGCATTTGGTCTAGAGTTTCAGTGGCTTCGGCTGGCTTCCTGGCTATACTTGACTGAACAATGGCCGTATCGTACATCGTGGATCATTATCTATTATGAAAACAATGATGAAAGCTTAGACAACAGCACAACCCTAAAAGCAATTTACGACAAGTAAGCTGTTGCTTCTGAATGACAGTTTGCTAAATGGATCATTGCTTGCTCACCATTAATACCTTGTTAAACTATAAATGAGCTGAAGATGGGATGGCTTTATGAAGGCTAGTGCTTTTCTAGAGCTCATTTATAGTATAAATAACCCTGTTAAAATCATTTGAAGGTTTAAAATGTGCTGCGACGCATCTCTTTGTATTTTTGAAAAATTTTGCTTTTCGTTAATTTAATAATAATATATAGTACTCATATTAATGTATAGTACTCATATAATATGCCCTACAATGATTTGAAGCTCCCAAAGTTGAATTTTTATAAGAAATACTAATAACTAAGCATATCTATTTGCGGAACATGTTTATCAAATGTTGAGGCAGATAAAACAATGGATTTACTGTTTTCTGTTTACTAAACTTTAGTTGAGTTTTTAAAATCTTCTGTAGGGTTGTCTCAAACATACCAACATCCAAGGATGTGGAACCTCTTTTAGAGATAGACAGAAACCAGCGAAAGTTCGAAATTTTCCTCACAGGACACACCCTAAAGTTGACAGTGGGTGATCTGCGCTTGTTTCTTCCATTCGCTATTAACATGGATCCATATTTGCGAAAAATAATAAAAGGTAAGACAATACAAATTAGCAACAGGTTGATGAGTTAAACATGATGGCTTTTGGTGAAAATTATTCAGAAGTTTATGTTTATTTTGGATCCATGTTTTTGGTCATCACTTATCATAAGCTGAACATATTCACTATGCTGCGTAAACGTAAAAATGATCGTTAACAACTTATCAGCAAAGCCTTAGCTGTTTCCATGGTACTGAGATAGAAAGTCATCCATGTTTTTTGCAACACATTCTTTTTCAGTTGTAATCACGGTGAATGCACATTATCTGTTTTTGTGTTGAGAACATACGACACAAATAGAAGATTAACATGCCTTATAAATGAGTGTTTAAATTAATTGAGATTTTCAGTTATCCCTGCAGTCATACCCGGGGTTAACACTGATAACGAGAGCATGGTATATAACCAGTATGACAGAAGAAACTAAACAAACTGTTAAACCAAGAAGCAAAAAAGTTAGCCAATAGGAGGCATTAAGAAAAATCCAGAAATAAAATAAATGGAAATATTCATTTTGTAGAAAACCTGAGCATGCAGGATACAAAGAGTTCGATGAATCTGTACACTGGTCCTGATCAAACTTACAGTCCTTACGGCATTTACCCACCTAAAACAAGCTATCATCCTCTCACTTCACTTTATTCGTCATCGCCGATTACTGCACCAGGAATGAGGAAGACTTCGGTTTGTAATTTTTCATTTTTAAGGTATTTAAAGAGCTGTGATGATACTTTCATTGTTGCTAGTCCATTGACTTTTTGAAACTACTTGAGCCATCACTTTAATATTAGAATAAAATAAAACTGTCAAGTGTAAAATTCAGGAAAGTTACCGAAAAATTATGAGAAACAAAGATTCAAGATTATTTTTTGCCAACTTATGATATGCATCACATAAATATCCCTTGTTTCTGACACGTAGTAATGTTGGGAGTTTGCATTTCACCTCTATAATTTGGCTGTTCTTGGTTTACCGTCACACCTAAATTAGGCTTCTTGCTCCACAATACTTTAGTAGCTTCTTGAGGAAAAGGGCACATGTAAGAGATGCACTCACTTTGCTAAACCAACGATTACATATGTTACTTACAAAATGATTAGTAAGGACTTATTTCATGATAAATTTTTTGATTAGGCATATTCACCATATGTCGGAGTACCTGGAGTGCCTCCAGCTCCACCGGGAGTGTACAACCCACAGCTAAATTTTCCTGGTCAGGGTTATCCAGTACCCCTTCAAGCCACATCTAGTCATTTGCTGGTTCAGCAGCCAAACATGTATGGTGCGGCCGCATCTCGTAGTCGGAGCACAAGTCCATGCGGAACATTTTCTGGAGATGCTACTCCAGCGTATCCAGTGAAGGTTAGTTTTTGTAAGATGGACTTACCTTTAAAGTTAATACGCAAAATTGTTCATAAGTTGTCTAAGCTTGTTAAATGCAATTGTTAGTTTTTGGGACATTTTAGCGAAAATTTTTTCTAAATTATGTGGAACTCGAAAAGTTTCTTAATGGCTACCTTTTATGGTCACGGTTTTTATGTTTGCTAATTTATTTGTAAGCGAAATTATGTATTTCCTTCTTATACAGTGAAAGTAAGTATGTATTGAATAAGTTCTATAATGGCATACAGGTCTATGGTCCATAAACTCTTCGGGCCCTTAAAGGAAAAAAGTCTGAGAACCTCTGTTTCACATGAAGAGTGAAGACAAAAAAATAATTTAGTAATTTGTATTTAACTAAATTAATTTTTTTTGTCTTCACTCTCTTCATGCAAAACGGGTATCCCAAGAGTTATCGGACCATCGACCCTTACCCCATTACAGAACTTACTCACTAGATAGAACAAACACAGGATAGAATGGTAACCTAGTAAGACTAAATAAATATGTAATGGCATCTCAGTGGAATTTCAAATGGTTCAGATTTTAATGACTTTACTCAGAGGTTAAGCATTGCATCATAAACTTACTACATTTAGGAAAGCAAAAAAAGGAATTTTTAGTTTTAATCTACTCATCAGGTAATGGAAGTTAGGTGACTGTAAACATCAACCACCAATACTCAAAATGAATTGCAGCTTCAATTAAAAATAAATTCCATATAAAGATACATACAGGAAATATGAATTCCACTACAGACAAAACGCGATGAATAGGCCTGTACATAGATACACAAAAACACAATTATACGGCATATAAGACCACTCAAATCTGCTGTTTTAATGTGAAGTCGCGAACCGTACTAATGCACCACATTCATCTATAGCAATTTTCCTGCTCCGTAGAATGCAGATTGAAGACTAAGTACTAATAGTACTTTTTGCTAGTCATTCAAGTACCCCTGTAAAGTGTCCTGTGAACCCATCTGGGATTACAAACACCTCATCGAGATCTCATCTCAAACTAACAGATCGAGAACACCTAGTGTAAAGAGACAAGATTCATTTTGTTAATTTGTAAAAAAGTTGTCACAGAGAAAAAATGCAGGGCACAAATTTGGTCTAACGTTTAATTTGTGTAGTTCATCTGGGATCAATTTTTCTTATCAGAATTCAACACTTACTAATTCAAGTTGCAGATTTTTGCCTATCATTGTGTGACGATTGCCGTGTTGAATTTTTTACAGCTTTTTACAACTAAACGTCTCAGTCTGATGACAGTAGGTGATGTGTATGATGCATTTGCTGCAATAGAAGGAGTCAGCAATCTAGAAAATGCCAAAGAAGTTATGTTTACTAATAACATCAGCGGAAAGGTATGTTTTGCGATTATGTTTACTGCCAGAACATGTATTGTATTAACTTTTTATATACTGAGCACATTATTGTCTACACCATAACACATTGGTAGAAAATAAAAGTGATGGATGGTCTAATAAACGTTTCCGCCTGCATTAAAAGAATTGACCTTGTAGTCCATTCAAATATTCCTGATTTCTCTTTCTAATAATTATTTTTCACTCGATGTTTTTAGCCTAATGTTGGCTTACATCACATAATTTTCTTATAGTAAAGATATCCTTGATTTTCATCAGACCTATTTTCATTTTCGTAAGCCTTTCTAATATTAGTATTACTATTTACCAAATTTTATGCGCATTTGATTTCTCACATTCACATATTGCTGCAAAATTTGTTGTCTGATCTTTTTTGTCACCAATAAGTCGGAACTAAAATCTTGTGTTAAATAATAATAACATAACTGGCCATGTGGTCCATAGTGTCAGCTGTAAGAATGATTTTTATAGGTAATGAACCCTGTCCAAGTAACTGGCAATGTTTACACCCATACCTTTACTTTTTAATATGAAGTACCGGTACTGTGATAACAAGATGTGAGATGATTTTTGTTCTGATAGGTTTGTAGAGAAGTTTTTGGTACCATTTTAAATGGTATGTTCAGGCTGCAGAATCGAATCCATAATCTTTCTCACAGAAAGTGAGAATGCAACTTGATTGAGCTGTTCTTGGCAATATGAATACATATTCAGTTTGTTTACTGTTTATATTTTTGTTTACCGTTACTCTTTCTAGGTTCTTCTTCATTGCAATCTTGACGAGTTAAAAAATGTCATGGGATTAAATTTTGGTGATTGGGAATTGTTTCGGCTGATGATTTTAACTCTTCGTGATCAGGAATTTATCAAACACGACAGTGCTGACACCGGAATAAGTATGATAGTTTTACTACATCAGTGTTAGTATGTTTTAACAGTACAGTAATTTGGCAGTACATGATAATGTCCAGACCAGGAAAATTACAACTCAGTGGGATCTGACTTTGAAATGTCTGTTAAGTAAGTTTATTTCAAGAGTATCATTTGAATTTAGGTTTAGAAGACAATGAAGCGGCAGATGCAGCCACACGAGTCAAATTTTTCTTTGGAGAAAGAGGCTTAAAACGTAGTGGATCTCAAACAGCATTCAAACCAGTAGCCCCGAAAGCCACTCCATTGAAACCAGGTAAAATCTTATATCGCAGTATCTGTTAATTGATCAGATATATACCACAAATAAAAAATTCTTGCAAATAAGTGAAATGATATGTAGAAGCATTGGTATTTGCTAATGCAGCACAGTCTTCTGTAGCAAGTAACAAGTATTGCACATGGTACACATTTTGTTACGTTAGTGCTGTTAAACAAGACACCGTTGTTCCATTTGTTTTGTTGTTTTGCTTGTTAATTTAGTACCTACTTTAGTTTTACACTGCCAGGTATACTTATATTCAGTTGTGTAATCCAAACAAAAGTATTTGTTGTCAAAATCTGATACATTACTTGATATTGTTGTGGCACACTTTTTTTAACCTCTAGCAACTTTCATATTTTTTCAGCTTTTGTACAACAGTATTGTCTTTACTAATGCTTACAAATCATTTGAAAGCTTTACTGCAAAGTTAGAAAATAACGAGAGGTAACCAAATTCCATAACAATCACTGGATTAACTGTTGACTCTGTTTCTTAATGGAGAGAAATATAGGGAAAGTTACGGTACTGCTGTGTTATAAATCGGCAAATCTGGCAAATAGATGTTTTCCCTAGCTTATATTCGTGAGATAATACTCTCACCATTGGCCGCCCCTGATCAAATTTTTTATCATTTTATGAGCTGTGGAGACTGTTTTAATGTGTCTATCATTATACCAATTCATGGAATGCAAAATAGGGACCGTAATTTTCAGGAAGCAGCAATAGCACACTGGCATGAGAAGTAAAAAGTCACAAACTTGAGAGAATTCATCATATTATTCACTCACAGAAGTGTGCAATATAACTAGGTCATCTGGCCAGAAACTGTTTTTAAAGTGTGCGTGTGTATACACTCTTGCATACCTATGGTCACCTTTGCAAATGAAATTACAGAGTTTTAGGATAGTTTCTCAATAAATTATTAAGCAACTTGTCGATTAGTTTCAGAACCAAATGACTGCGATTGAGAGTACTTAAATATCAATGCCATAGTCAGATTTTTTTAAGCTGAAAACTTGTGTAATGAATTGCTAATGAGTTAGTAACTTTCCCTGCTGCATTTTTTAGGAATCAAATAAAATAATTTATTATGAAATTTTGTTGCACATTTTGAAGTTGTGAGTGAAAAACGGGCAGTTTGCATTATTAAACTTTTCGTTAACCTTTTCACGAAATTTGTGTAGTTTTGATTCCATTGTCAAGGCCTTTGCTTAATTGTTTAGGTGCAGCACGTGATAGTATTGATGATGCTGGTAACGAATCAGATGTTTCATCTTTAGCAAAGGAAGAGCCTGATAATGAAAACAACGTGCAACCTCGCCACCCTTTTGTGCGCCAGGATTCTATTGTTGGGCAGGTAAGATCCTGTCGGTCATTTGTAGCTATTGGACTAACTTTCTACACCCTAACCACAATGCAAGCTTGTGACTGTAATGAATAGTGAAATAAGTATTTCTCTCTGTTGAAAACAGAAAATCTGGCTGAAAATTGAAACAAGCTAAGCCCAAGATTATAAACTCTTCAGCGCCACAGATGAAAATTTTGGATGTTGTGGTGCTTTTTGGGATTCTTTAGACATTTTACACTTGTTGTGGATTTTGCTGTGTGTAATTTAGCTTTTTCTCCTCTGCCAAATGGTGGTGGTTGGTGATCAATTTTTCTGCACTAGGTATTTTGATCGTTCATGGATTTGTGTAAGTTGATAACTTAATCTGATAACGACTTTCAGTGTTATTTACAGGTGAAGTGAATATTTCTAGCTATCTCATCTCCATTTATGATCAGCAACATTTTCATTTCAATACCTACTTGATACTAGATTGTCAGTTGTAGTCTATAAACAAGCGTAGTTTGTAGATTTTTGATTTCGCCATCAGAAATTGTAAATTTTTACAAGCATACAGTCACATTGTATGCTCAGCTTTGAACCACATTGTACTTCACAGTCAATATGAATGTCATGTACCTGCTATTCAACAGACAATTAACTCACTGATCTTCACTACTTGCTTGAACCTTTGCTTATTGTAAAGCTAAATTGCTCCTAAATATAACATTTTTTTCCTAAATTATTTTAGGTTGGTTTAGAGAGGAGCATGTTGCTGAGTGCTCTGCAGGAACGTTTTTGTTCTTCTCCCATCAGCGGAGATGAGGAGGACGTAGGTGGTGAAGATGAGGAACTAAAAGCCATCAGTACCTCTAAAGAACTAGAAAAAAACAGACAAACCGTTGAAGAAGAAAGGGTAAGCATAAAATGTTTTTTGAAAGTGTTGCCTATTGTTCTAGTACTTTAATAGATGCTTGATTCTAAGAATTGCTACTAAGGTACGGCCTGAGAAGATGGGCATAAAAGAAAACCTCTTCCTTGCTTTTCTTCGTTTATTCGGTTATCTTTATTATCGTTAATTTATTCATTTATTTAATTTTGTTAGTGATTATCATATTTGATGGACTGGTAAGTACTTTGTTCATAAATCTGCAAATTTCTAGTATTTAAACTTGTTAAAAATTAGATTCTTGTGTCAACAGCATAGACACCAAACTTGACCAAAAGAAAAGAAATGTGATGGTTTTTTTATTTTTCATACAATTCGGAATCCTGCAAGTGGCATTCCAGCATTCAGTGGCAGGTCCTTCTCAAATCATAGTGGTCATGGTGGCGTAGTCTGCCCCATGATCAAGGTTGTGCATCTGAGATAAGCCACTGAACCTGCTTAGGTATTATAGCCATGTTCAAATGTGAATACATCTTTCCTGTATGAGGTGAACAGTCCAAATCAGCACAGCAAATGGAATCACCTAGAGCAAGAATAAAAATGGTTTACTTATCCACTCGCATAGCAATGTTGCACCATCTGAACATTGGTAGCCAAGATGCTGCTGCTACCACTGCGCCATGCACCTTGCCTAAAAGGATTGAATCTGAATTTGAGCTGAGGACCTTTTGGTTTAAAAGTCTAATGTCTTTTGCAAGGATACTAGGTAATCATGGCATTGGACTTGCAGTCCACAAATCTTGGGCCTACCGTTGAAAACCATGTTGGCTCCCAACTTCTTCACATTTCCCCCTTTTGGTCAATTTTGGTTACCATTGTCACCAGTATTTTATAACTTTCGATAATGTTGCAGAATTCAAGTACAGTAGTGACCGTCTCTCCTCCAACTCCAATGCTTAGTGAACAGTTACCGAGAGATGTTCCTCCTTATCGGGCCCCAGAATCTCAATTAGGAAGACTAGAAAAACCAGTAGCAACCCAGAAAAAGACTGATCTAACTCTGGAACATAGCAGCACGAGCAGTTCAGATGAAGATGAATTTGTTTATCAGAATCGCACAAACACTGCAAAGCGCTCTAACTTTGCCTCCGTTAGCATGGATGCTCTGCACAAGATTAAAGACAAGATGCACAAGTTTGTGGGTTCTCCACGTCACTCTCAACAGTACGGCTCAATTGCATTGTCAGACATCGAAGCTGACAAATCTCAGGGAGTAAAAACTGATGAAACAGGGTCACCAAATGCGGTCACGCCACCCAGTCTCAAGCTCACACTTTCAGAGTCTGATCATGGTTCAGCATCTGCAAATGAACATGATCGTGCATTTAGATCTCTTAGTACTATTGATTCGTCGGAGGATGTTTCAAATGAGAAAAGCAAGATAAAAAATGGAAGTTTGAGTATTGACTTTCCTTCTGTTTAACTCTATCTCAGTTGGTAAATTCCTTTATTTCAGCCGTTTATTGATTGTTTAATAGTTATTTATTACTTTTGTGTATTAGTTGCTATGTTTTAAGTGTTATTTACTATGGCATAGATGTAATTATTTTATTGTTTACTTATTTATTTTATACAAAGTTAGATGTTTTTTACAGTGATGTGATACAGTAAATTCTTTTTGTGTTGCTTATTTCATGCTTTTAATTCTAAAACCTGGAAAGCAGATCTATTGTTCACTGCATGGTCTATGTGGCACTACAAGGAGAATAGCTGATTGTTTGTGATGTGTACTTGGCTGAAAGATAAGCAGTGCTCTCCATTAAGTTAATGGATAGGTGAATCCCAGGAAAAATTCTTCTGCAAGTAGTTTATTTTTTCCTGCTGTATGAAATCTATTTATTTCAAAATTATCGTAAGCGTAACTTCATTTTCAAACCAAGTGAATTTACACGGTTTTCTGGCTATTAAAAAGCAGTGCTGAAGGCATTTGTAATGCTAAGCCCAATTCATAGTCTTGTTTCAATGCACTGTATGCGATATATGAAAACAATATTAGTAACGAGATACGGCGTTCCAAAGTTTTAGCATGACGTCACTGGTATTTCGTACTCTGCTGGTTTATCATTGCAGTGTCGTCAAATTTTCTGTTCTCTGATCATTTCTGCTTTTTAAATGTCTCGCGGCTAGAGTGCCAGTTTGCCTTGGGCCACTCATATAATGCTTCTGACAAAGACTGATCATTTTTTCGTTCTCCGAAGGTTAAAATTGTAAAAGAACAGTAGATTCCTAGGTGTGATCGACGACAAAAGAACTGGACACCAGGCAGCATGACAGACTGTGTTTCCTGTATTTCCAATGGCAATTTCTGAGCCTGAACAGACCGGGTATACTGTCTAGTTCGAAAGGAAAAAAACTGAAACCTACTGCTGTTCATTCGCTCTGTGGCTCTGTAGGTCTATGTGTGAACAGAAGACATGGACAACCACTGAAATTACAACTATTTCATTCATTTGCACAAAAGTCATGAGCTGTGTAAGCCTTAACTAAAGCGTATTTGATTAATTGTAGGCTAAATCCGAAATGCTTTTGTGAGTTGCAGTAGTAATAATAAAAGAATTATTATCGCAAAAATGCTCGAAAATTGCTTTTTATCAAATTTAACCTGAAAGGTTAATTATTACGTTTAATTACTGTGCTTGTGTTAATCTAGAAGGCCTGGGTAGCAGCTCAGTTGTAGATCGCAGATTTGATTTGCAGAAGTCCTACTCAGCTCACTATTATTCATTAAGCCTAATGGAACGCCTTCAGGTCTCATAATTTCCATAGCTACAGTTTAATAAGTAAATAGACTGTCTCTTTACTTAATATATTCCTAGACTATTTTTGTCTTCTGTGATGTGTAATCTGGTGTAATTTGATAAATTCAGCGAGAAAAATTTTGGTCCATATAATTTTTGTGCATACCCGCATTGTTGAACGTGTTAGAGATACCGGTGATGCCAATCCAATTATACATGTAGCTAATTTTTGCCCGTTCAAAACTTTTCGTCAGTTTTTAAATATGATGTAGTCATCAGCAATGTCTAAACTGCATTTTGACATCAATAATATTTTACTTTAACATTACTCTTTACAATTAATATTTCAATGCTTCAGGCTCTTACTATGGCTAAAAATATGTGTGATATTATGACTATACATTTATTTAGGAGCTTTTGAATAAGATTTTCTTCAATTTGAGTGGCAGCTAAGTAAACTGCTAATTGGACAATAGTATAAATGTGTGCATTTTTAAATATTTCCATTTCCACAAAATTTATGCTGTGTGACCTATTGAATACAGTTACACAATTTTGTTCTTTGTTAGTTACATTATGTAGTCCTTGTCACTTACATTGATACATTTATTATCTTTATTAGTAGTACGTCACTTAAATGGCTTTTATGTAGAATGCAGATGCGTTTTCCTCATGGGTAATAGCCTGCGAAAAAAAAATCAATAGGAAATAGCTGCAGAAAAACAATAATGCAGGCTGCATAAACGAGTGCATTGAAAACAATATAAACTGATTTTGTCTCTTCCGCACCCCCCAAAACGCATCTGCATCCGCATGCTACATAAAAGCCACTTTACTTTGTTTATCACTGGTGTACGTATATCAGCTTAAGTTTTAAGTGGTATGCATACTGTCTCTTATCTAGATTAGATGGTAAATCATTCATAGATTTCTATATCAAATGTATGCAAGTAATACATTAATACGCTATGTAAGTGATAATACATGTACATATGATATGTACATATCATATACAGTGCATCATAAGTACCGTATATACGTGTGTACAAGTCGATGTGCATTTTAAGACCAAAAATTGCATCATTTTATATATTACCTGTGTACAAGTCGACCATAAAATATTAAGATCTTCCAGAGTAAATGATGTCAACAATGGCTGAGTAATAAATCAATAGCCTACTGTGTTAGTGTGTAAGATAAGTGCCTGGGCCGAGTATATTATACCTACCCGATGTATGTGTGCGTACGTGCGTGCGTGCGTGTATGTATGTTGTGGCCCTCAATGCAATCTTGATAATGCAGCCTGGCCTTTCATCGCGCATAATTGTTTGTAATCCCTTTAACCCTAGGATATCGCGGCCAGGATCCGTCGTAACATTTCAGTCGCTGATTTCTCACTTTCTCACGTACATTAAAATAAATTACAATAATATTTGTTAATTTTGTGAAGTAATGTCAAGATACGAGCATTCTCTGATGTGAGGTATCACAACATGAGTGTTCATTCAGTCCAGCTTATAATGAAGGATTATTTCTTTACATATTCGTATTGTAGACGACTCTTTAGTGACATCTCCCAAAAACATATCGTAAGTACAAGTCGACCCCAAAAATTTCACCTTAAAATCGCCTCCCAAAAAATCGACTTGTACATAAATATATACAGTAATATATTCATAGTTTTATAGAGAAAGTGCCTGTAGGAAATTTTTGCATTGTATTTTGTCAAAACATCTTAATGAGCTTATTTTGGGTAAGATAAGATCAATCACAATTTATTGGTTCTTACAGTTAAAAACGTGTAAGTTAATACAAACTATGCCACTGTAAAAACACAGTAAATTTGACATGTTTGGTTGGATGTTTGTTTGCAGTATTGTAAAAAATGCACAACAAATGCAATTTCGTTGCAGTTTAAACATTTTATATACATCCTTTGGTTCTTTTATACATTTCACCAAACAGTTGTATTTTTATTAATAATTAATCTCACTTTTACTTGGAAATCAATTGTATTTTCTATTGTTATTTTATATGAATCTTGTTTCTAAAAACGTGCCAGTTTAGTTTTCAAAATTAAGGTACATTTACTCACCATCTAAGTTTCTCAGACATTTTAATTGAAATGGTTAAACTAAATTTTTAGCAGAAGGCGAAAATAATAAGTTTTGCGAAGAAAATATCTGTACTTACATATGTGAATATGTATGTATAAGTTGGTTATTTCTAAATGAAAGAATACATTTTGATCTACATGTAACTGCTAGTCTGTCTTGTCACATTGCTAGGCTATTTTTTAAATCTTGCAACAGAGAAAGCAAGTAAAAGTGAAAAATCAACAATTTTTTGTCAAAATCTAGCCTTATTTCTGTATTCGAGAGGCAATAATTACATATCCAAGTAAACGTTAACTATTTAGATTTCATTGAAAGCACAACTGCATTTGTATTTTCCACAATTGATCTATCAAATGTTTTCATAATTTTGCTCATAAGTAGCAATTTCTGATGTCGATTTTCAAAGTTTTTTTATAAAACAAAAGAGCATGCCTGTAAGTCTGTAAGATGCAAAGAACTGCTTTTGGAAAGACGTTTTCTATAGCAGCTGAGAACAGCATAGTTCCTGGTTTCATTTTGATGACATCCTGTCAGAAATGCCTAGAAATCTTATTGTAATGTTAAATAGAGTCAGATCCCTAGAGCTCAGGCTGCGACTTCTGTTCCTGGTGAATGGATCAGATATTGCATCCCGTTCTGTTAGCACATGTAAACAGTTAATTCACTTTGTTATAGTAACAATATTTATTTAATGTAGAATGCATGTGTAATATATATAATGTACGTAGAAGCATTTTCATTGACTCGCAATCTTTCAAATATCTGTTTAAAATTCCGGTTGTTATCTTTATAGAAATGGGTTCTTCCTTTGAAACACGTTTCATAAGTCACTTATATTTATCAACCTATTGTAAACTTTCTAGAAGGTATTTTTTGTAAAAATTATGTATTACAAATAAAGCAGATGGTACTAGTACTGCCTTTTGCCAGGTTTACAACATTTGCTGGTAGTTGTTTACGTGAAGTATTTCTCAGTTAAAAATAAACATAGAATATAACGTTTCCATAGGTGGTTTGTTCAATTGCACAAAAAATTTGAGATTTCAGCACGGTATAAAGTACTATGCCAAAAGTGCCTTGATGCAATTCGTTGTCTTCCAAAAGTAGGAGCTGTATAAAACGAATTTGAAAAAATTGGTAGTTACATATGTGTGACTAAAGTTAAAAAAATTATTGAGTACTATTTCAGGCTTAAAAATTCATACATAGCTGTCATCATACTGTTCATACATGAAATTACATTGTTGTTCACAGAACTGGAAGGGAGACGACACATAAGAATCGTTTAATTGTTATGCTCTACAGACAGCACAATGTTGTCTAACATAACATAGCCTAGCATAACGTAACGTAACATAACATAACATGACACGATATGAAATAAGATAACACAGCAACGCACAACAATACAATACAATACAATTATAGAAACAGGAATATAGGCCTGAAAGAATGGTGTTATTCGGACAGCGCACTAAAACAACCCAGGACATACTTGTTAGTGATGAGTAGTGAAGGTTAAGTGAAAGTCAAAGTGATAGTGTTTATGCACACAAAAGTTGTTCTTTAGCTTATGTATATAGTTAAACAGAGCTAGAAAACAACAGAAAACTAATCCGGAAGGACTTTGTTACTCCTGTCCAACATTTTCTTCCTGAATGAAATTTAGTACACCGTTTATCGTTGCCATGGATCTATTTAAGCGTAAAAATTTGGAATACGGAGTAACTCTATTGTGACGTCACAATATTATAAAATCTGGCTAATACTTGTTTGTGAAAAATTAGAACGAGAACAGCATCACAGCAAAATACACAACTTTACAGAGTAACCAAAAATAGCTTCACGGTTCTACTTTAATTAACAATTAACAATATCAGCAAAAATGATGTTGAGTGACCTCGACAACTGCAAGTTGGTTCAACGTTTTTTCCAAGCAACCCGTTTAATCACTCACATGTTTTAACTTAATTAATTTAATTATAAAGCAGTTCCTTCTTCAGAACAGCCGAAAAATCAAAGCCCAGAATATATTATCCGTGGTTATCTTGGATTGCATTCTGCCGAGAGAACAACCGGTACAGTTCAAACCAGAACAGTCAAACGCAATATATGAATCCATGACACACCCTTCCAAACTATGACCAACAGGTGCAATCAGCTGTTTGTTAAATAAAATCATCTGATGTATAATGCAAGAATATTGGGATTTCCCCATCAAGATGGGGAGTTTTTTAACTTTTGAAATATATTTGTTTCAAATTTTTAAGAGTAAAAATTCACCACTCTGTTTAAGATTTATTATGTAACAATTGTCGCAAAATTCGTCATTACGTAACAATCATTATGTGACAATTTTTGCATCATTATGTAACAAAAATCATGCATTTTATAACAGGATGATCGTGGTGACTTCACTGTTTCCTTCATTCCTTATTTTACTCCTTCATTCTGTTCATCAGACTTTTCTAACTCCAAATTTATTAATCCAATTGAATTGAAAATTGGCAGGATTATTTGTTAGCATTTCTTTGGTTAAAAAGGTAATAAATTCGTAAAAAATCGTCTTTTATTAGTCAATTAGAGCTGTTTTAGGGGGGAAAGAACAAAAGTGGACTTTTGGTAACTCTAGAGTGAAATCTAAGCATTTAGGTCGCTGCGAGAAGCAATGTTATGAGAAGCAAATTAGACTTGGCAAGTTGAGAGAGGGGAAAATTTGCATCATTACGTTACATGAGTATTGCGTGAGATGCGCAGCGTGGCACAAGTACAAAGATTTCTCCCATAACTTACCAAAGTACACTCTCCTCCCCCACCAGTATACGAGAGAATGTTTATTCTCCCTTGGTTTTTACTCTCATATTCACGCAAAGTTGAAGTCGCCTTAATCAACTTTGGTCACGTCAGTGTCAACAGTTTTTCTTTGTGTTTGTTTAAATAGGGCAATTCAGAGTGGTACGTGACCTTTCGATTGAGAGAAGTTCAAAAACAACGGATAGTATAGAACTCTTTATTACCTCAAAGTATTTCCTAAACAACAGCCTATAAAGTCATCAAAATTTGGTGTGGAAGCCCCATACCCAGGGCACTTTATTTATGACTTTAGTCATAAATTGCATAAATAGCTTATTTAATACTAATTTCAGATTTTATTTATGACTATTTATGACGTGTCAAATTTTGACCAAAAATGCCATCCTGAGCTAAAAGAAATACATATTTTTAATCAGAATCTTGTATTTTGCCTTTCTTCGTTCTTCATTACATTAAAATGTAATAAAAATGTCTACTTTCATCATTCCAAGGCCTGAAGTTTCTCGTATTGTTTTGCATGCAGGCATCCCTCCAGACTGAAATCCGTGATCGTGTTTATAATAATTATAGTATCGGTTTTAATTTGTTTAGGATGACCTATAAAATTACTGCTCATAAAAATCAATCTATTAATTAATTCGTACAGTCACAATTCGTAGCCACAATTAGTACAAGTAAATAATGTATTTTTTTAAATATCGATTTTAAATTTAATGTTGGAAAATACTATTGGCTATTACATCTTTCTAGGGAACCGTCACGTATGTTTTCTAATTAAAATTACATTAAGCAAAATAACTAAACAAGAAAAACAGTTAAATTTTAATGACAATGAAGCAACAAATTCTCCCAAAGATAAAATATGCTCAAATTCTAGCAGACGGCATTATTCTTATTTCTTGAGGATGAGGCAGTAAGGCACGGGAAACGCTTGCGGCAAACTCGAGCTAAAACCTACACCCAAGCCATTGACTTACGCCGCTTAGGGGTAAGCATCGAAGTTCGGTTCGATTCGAATTCGAAAGTCACAAATTCGGTTCGATTCGAATTCGCTTTCTGGTAGAGAATGCTCACCCCTAACGCCGCTAGGATGAGAAAGGCACTGAAATGAACGTGCAAAGAAAAGAATTAGAAGTGTAGATTTCTGTTATTGTGCAGAGCGTAGGTTTGAGGCGGCAGAACTTTAGGACATTAAAATAGGTAAGCTGTCTTTAATTCAAATTTTCGATGGAACGACAACGATTCTGTCGGTGCCTATTTATTTTTTCGCGGTAACGCGCTCATTTACTTTTTATTATTTAGGTTGCTTCTAGACGAGTTAATGACAGATAAACGCATCAGTTAGACAGTCTCAGTTACTGTGTTAGTCCACCAAACAGTCACGCGCAAGCTTCTTATGGACTGCCTGTGTGTGTGGGAGAGAGAGAGAGAGAGAGAGAGACGGTGGAAACAGTTTTCTGTACTGAATTTTTTGTTCCATTCATCGGGAAATGATTATTTTTCTTTCGTTATTTATGACAAATTTGAAATCTTATTTATGACTATTTATGACTATTTTGCAAGAAAAGTCATAAATAAAGTGCCCTGCCCATACCACTGGCATAGCCTGTAATCTTGGACAGTATGTTTTTTATAGCACTAAACGAACTCAAGGACCTTCAACACATCTTGCAGATATCGCACTAGCTTATCTGTTAATACTGATCATTGGCATGGTTTCTGTCTTTTTAGCGTCCGTCCTCTCTGTCTGTTAGAATAGCTCCAAAGCCTCCAAGGCGTTTGGTATGGTTGAGGTCAGATGATTTCTAAGTTATTCAGACACGCGGGGCTTTCACACTAAACTTTGGGGGCATGATAGACTCACTGTTGTTTTAGCAGTCCGTAATAAATTGTACATTGTTATTTCTGTACTGCCTAGCAAAACGTTATGTATCACCGTGTAGTAGCTATAAATGATACGACTTCGATCGTTGACCATTCACCTTCATAATCAAGACAGGCAAATGGTTAGATGAATATTTGGTGAATTAACTTGCATAGCATCTTGTTTCTAAAATCTGATATCATCATAATTTTTGTTTCCTTAATAGTGCAGAGACATTATTGCAATCAACATTTCAGCATTTTATTAGGATAATAACATAACAGGGAGATTTTAAAGGCGAAATGTACCACTGGAGAACTGAAACATTTTGTTAAAGAAACAAGGTAATAACATAACAGAGAAATTTTAGTAACGAAATGTATTATTGGTGAAATGTGCACTGGCGAACTGAAACCTTTCGTTAAAGGAAAAAAGGTCGGTTTTGCGCTATCAGACGTGAACATGACCTTTGACCTTACACTCTATGCTCTATAGAGTGACGCAATAAACACCACATCAAACAAACTCTGTTATTAGATCTACTTGCATGTTTGGTGATCGGTAATAAAGTTATAAGAAAAAGCCATAGAAAAAGTCACAATTCTGGCTAGAAAAAGTCACAATTAATTTCTGGTGCCCGGAAAAAATCACAGAAAAGTCACAATTTTGGCTAGAAAAAGTCACAATTAATTTCTGGTGCCCGGAAAAAATCACAGTTTTGGTTAGGAAAGAAAGTCAGGTAATCAAACAAAAATATTCAAATCAGTCATAATTTATTCATAAACAATTATAGTATTAAAACAAAAATATTTTAAATCAGTTATTAGCAGGCAATACATATTGATGATACTATTTATATATGATGGCATTACTGGTATCGTGTATGTGAAAAAATCACGTTTTGTTCAATAGCGTAGGGTTAGGATTATGACTAGGGTTATTTCTTTTTTTCCTGTGACTTTTTTACCTAAGACTCTTTTACCTGTGACTTTATTAGCTGGATTCACACGGTCGGGCTAAGCATCAAGAATAAGTGCTTTCAGTTAAACGAACACAAATGTATGAAACAATATGTATGGATCAGCTTTTACTTAAGTGTGTATGACTACTTGATTTGCAAAATTATATGGATTTATTTAATTCAACTAGTATATAAATATTATGGAAATTCGATTCTTTTCCCTCACAACAGTGCTCAAAAACTGTTGAGTGTGTCCTTGTCCTAATTAGACCAATCAAGTAAACACTTTAATATAGTGAATAAACACGTTTGCTCTAATGTAATCAAATCAGAAGTGGTGGTTTGAGATTGTTGGTAACCCTTGGTACTTATGAACTCATCTAAACATATACCTGTCTAAATTATGCAAACTACCCTGGATATAAACTTCCTGTTTAGATTACACCCATATTGAGAATGTGCAGCATACAAAACAAGCAGCTACGTTCAGAAACCTCTGAAAATTTGCGAAAAATATTTTGCTTGTAGATATTTTAAGTACAATTAGTTTTTTAAGAACTGTAGCAAAATGACAGTGTTACTGAGTTTTCATGTTCTGACACAGATTGAGTTTAACCCTGAGTCGCTCTTATTTAGATGTTTAGATATCTAACAGCACATGTACGTTTACTTCCCAGGCACTTATTGTACGAATATTTTGTCATTTTTATAGGTACTTTTATTAGTACTTATTGCGTGGCAGCATAGCCCCTGGACCGTGTATTGCTGTTTTTTGGCTAGTCACTCGTAACTGCTAAATGCATAACATGTATAAGAAACTTAAGTCGCTGCAATTTGTTTCAATTTCACAAACCTTTATTCACAAAACTCACTACTCTAACGAATACCCACAAAACTCACGGGCCGAACTGTCGAGAAGCACGTATTTTTTGTTTGTTGTTATTGTTGTTTTGGTTTAAATAAAACAAATATTGGAATTAAGTGATGGTGAGGGACTGAGAGAATAAGAAAAATCTGTCTATAATACTTTGCAGTAAAATGTTTGATGTGGCAGCATCAATGAACTTCGCATTATGTCAGTGTTTGCTGTAAAGTTTTCACTTTGAAAGTACCAACAAGTAGGGTTTGCTTTGTCCTGAGTCTACAATGGTTGTCAAGACTACAATGTCTACTTGCTTTTTAGTATTAGTCGCAATTACCAGTTGAACCAAAAACGTGTTTCGCACATATTTGGCTCGCACAACCCTTTCCAAAATGTCGTATAATTTTTGTCACTGGCTGGCAGCAATTGGGTAACATGCCATAACGAAGCAGATCAAACTGCCCAGAAGCGATTTTCCTGGCATCACCCACCAATTCTCTGTGTAACTAAGTATTTCTTAACTTTGGTTGCCCATTAGAAACAACCAGCATTTGCTATGTTCGAGCTTGTAACAAGGACATTTTAGTCAACCGTGGAAAAGTATGCTGAGAATGTTAAAATAAAAGCAATATATCGGAACAGGCACCCACATCTTGGCTGTTGGGGCGCCACGTGGAAAGTCAAGATGAAACCAGATGAAGCATGCTAATTACCGCTTTTCTGAATTATTATTTGGCTGCTTGCATTTACACATACGTCGCCTGCAATTTTATTAACAATGCCTTGTGTGATACCTCATAGTGCTTTTTATGAGAATGTGTATCACTTCGTCAGTGCACAAATCGCCAATTGTACACTTCGCCAATGGTGAATTTCGCTAGTGGTACATTTCGCCAGTGGCATAGTTCATCAGTAGAACAGTTTGCCAGTGGTACAGTTCGCTAGTTCTACATTTCTGCAGTGAAACATTTCGCCAGTAAAAATTCTCTACTATGTTACTACATTTTTCCTTTAAAAAATGTTTCTGGTCGCCTGTACACACTTATATTTATATATATATAGCAGTATAGTATATAGTATATATGCATATCTATATATATATATATATATAGCAGGGAAATTTTACTGGCTAAATGTGCCACTGGCGAACGCAAACTGTAACACTGGCGAATTATATCACTGATGAAATTTACCGCTGGTGAACTGTACCACTGGCGAAATGCATGGATACTTTTATGTTTTGTACTTCTGCAGATCACTTGCTTCTATTGAGTGAGTAATGTAGTGCTGCCGAAATTAATAGATTTTATTAATTTGATTGTGCGAAAGGCTGGTCTGAACTCATGTTCACTCATTTGTAATGTTCTAAAGACTTCTTTAGATTCGTCAGTTGAGCAACAGATCTCACACAATTAACACGTTTTCCATCGGAGGTAAAAACTAGCTACCTGGTACTGCTAAATAAAAACAGTTTGACATTTTCCATTCGTTTATTTATGAAGCTGGGCAAATTCCGAACATATTTAGACAAATGAAAAACCCACTTGGACGATGATTTTTAATATGAAAAACAGGTTATTTTCGGGAAGAAGGAGGCGTATGACAATTCTACCTAACAAATGTTTGTAATAATGACTGTGCGATATGCGCAATTATAAATACAAATGTGTATTTAATATAAATAATATAATAGTGTGCCTGGTATCTTCATAATGGTTGATTTAACAAACAACTCCCCGGTCCCAGGCACTAGTAGGTTAGAATCACAGTATAATCTATTTGTCAATACATTTCAAAACAGTACACAGGGTTTTCCATTGAGGTAGATTGAGAACATCTATCTTTCGAATTTAAAGCACCAAAAAGTAATCATTTTGCGCAAAACTACTGCAAACATGTAATTTTCGTAACTGAACATACCGTTTAATTTTGGTTAATAAAATTGGTTTTCTTTTGTTAATTAATTCTGTGATTTATTGTAAATTCTCACGCCATCTCCCCTTTTGCAAGATAATAAAATCGTCTGATTAAATGCTTGAATGGTATATAAAACTGACGAAGAAGAGAGAATCATCCCTTCCTGACTTGGACGCAGTACGTCAAAGTTTTTTCTTTCCTTAGTACGAAAGTTGTATTAGGTAAGTGCACAGTTGGAGTTATTAAAGATGGTTTTATTAATATTGAGAAACCGTGTCTTTAACAAGCAGGCGTACACAGGCGGATTTTCCAAAATAGTTATTCAAGGTTACGTGTGTTGAAGCTTAATAACAAATTAGATTAATACAGAGTAAAATGAATGGTGTTTTGACATTGAAAAATAGCGCCTATAGAAAATTCTTCGTATGCCTGAGAGTTGCATTTGTTTTCCTTTTTCTCGTGATTATATTTAACAGTTCAGCAATAAAATTCCCTTCAATGAGTATTTTAATGGATACTCAAGTTAACTTAGACCCGAATAGTTTTGGCAACATTGAGGTCAGTTAGCCTTATGTGTATGTGATCGGGATCGATTACTCACGCATTCTATTCTTTTTAAAACAGCTGGTTTATAAGTCATCATGTGTGACATCAAGTTCTCAGACACCATCTACATCACTGAGGTGGTGCAGGTGAAGCCGGAATTTTACATGGAGTACAGGAAAGCCGTGAAGGCGATGATTGATGCTGAGCCTGAGAAGGCCACACCTCTCGTAGGAATGTGGGAGCTGGATCAGGGTGGACCTGCTCTTACCTACATTCTACTTTTGAGGTTTGGTGAGTACATGAAGTCAAACTTTTACGTCTGATAAACTATTATTACTAAAATTTTGTTTTCATATTTACGCACTTTATATTTATTTAACTGCAATTAACTATTGCATCGCGCAGCTGGTAAATCTCTATGTAACATATCAATAGCAGATAAATAGCACTATGTTTAATTTTAGCAGCATTTGCCGAGAATGAATTTTAGTATTGTGTCCGTAGGGTTTCCAATCCCAACGAATTTGCAACCTATGTTAATGACAGGGAATGATAAAAATTACGTTTGCTATTTAAGGTTTTACATCCAAAACAATTTGTAACATATTCTGCCTTCAGTATTCGTTTCAACGTTGTTCTTCAGTCTCACATTGAATTACAATATTATATTAACGTTTAATCTTCAGCCATTTCAATCATACTGAATTTTTACACTAATTAATTTTTTTATCCCCAGCTTCTCAGAAGGAGAAATTGGAAACACAGAAGAAGCTGCATGGGGAGGGAACCTTTGAGAAATTCATTACTAAGATCGGTCCAATGGTTAACCAATTGAGTCTGAAGACTTATCGTGCATTGCCTGGGTTCGAACTGCAGAATCTTTCAAAGGGCTGTAAGTTGTTTACTTAGTAATTTACTTAGAAGGAATAAAGAAACGGGTAAATGAATCGGAGTGAATGAATAAGTTACAACAAATGAATGAACAAACGAACAAACAGATAAATGCTTGCATAAATAAATGAATGAATGAGTGAGTGAGTTAATGAATGAATGAGAGTGAGTTAATGAATGAATGGTGAATGAATGAATGTGTGAATGAATGAATGAATGAATGAATGAATGAATGAATGAATGAATGAATGAATGAATGAATGCAAGTTAATAAATAAGAAAACCTGAGAAAATTAGGTAATTGAAGAAAAAAGAATGCAAGGAACACGCAAATGAAAGAATGAACTCGACTAGTTAATGAAGAAATTCGGCACATATAAGGACGAGTTAAAACCAATTAAACTGTGTGACGTTCAGTATTTAACTGTATAAAGACTGTCCTTTGTGTTTATAGGCTACTACGAGGCCGTCCGATATGAATTTTCTGACCCCAGGGCTCACAAATGGGCGCCACAATGGTGCAACATCCAAAAGCAAGCCCAGAAGCATTTAGAAAAGTGTGGCGGTCATACAGTTGGTGCCTTTGCCTGCGAATATGGTGCCCCAACCGGCGGTCGTAAGTATCTATTTTCTTTTACTAAGTTTAATAAACAGCCATTATTTTGCTGCGTATAGCAAAGCTCCGCTTACAAAGTCCTACTTGATGCGCTGTTAAGAAAGGTTCACAAAGCTCAGAATGATCACAAAACGCTTTACACTGCACTATAATGGCTACAGTAGATAGGCACTGCACTGCAACTATATCAAGTGAAACTGTAACTATGTAAATGGGTTAGCCCATGATCAAGTATAGTGTGTTCACATCAGGCACAGCTAGTAAAAGCAAACACTCAACTTAACACGAACAAGTAGCTACAAGCAAACATAATTTACAAGAAATAATAATCAGTGACACTAGATTGTAACATCCTTTTACTATAAGCTGGTTTATAGCAAAAAGAATATTGATCAAAGATTATAATTATGACGGTTTTCACGGTTTATTTAACTCCCTCATTTTGTTTCAGTTTTATACATTGTGCAATATCCTTCTCCCGAAGTTCACATGAAATGCTTTGACGCTGTAATGTCAGATAAGACTCTGCAGGAGAGCAGTAAGTATAGACTTAACATGATCTACCATAAGTGATAATAGTTACATAAAACTAATAAATTAACGTTTTGCAAGAGTTGGTACCATTAAGATTTTGTTTTTGTGGCTTTCAATTTAATTGCTTGTTTTCAAAAACTTACAGTGGATATTTGCTTTATTTCTTATGTCCTACCGTCGTGGGAATCCAATTGATTCTCAAAGAATCCATCCTCTTTTTACAGCCCGCGAAACCAAAAACTTGTTATATATCTGAGCAGCACGTAATAATTACAGTAAAATGTACATTTGCTAAAAGAAATTTGCATGACCATTTGCTCAAATACTTTAGTAAAACCGTAGCATTAAAGAATAGTTTAATGAATGTTTATAAATTATTACTGCGTAGATACAAGTTTTTTAATCATACGTAATTTCGGAAGCAACTGTTCCCTTCATCAGATCTATGTGAAAGTCCTAGGCCATAAAAACTCCGTAAAAGTTTCCATATAAACGTGATGAAGGAAATACTTATATTCGTAAACGCTTAGCTAGCGGGGAATAAAGCCTACCTTATTTTTTCAGTTGACAAGTTTGCTCCAATTTTGCGCCACATCGAGAACTCTTGCCTGAAGCCATGCGAGGAATTTGGCTGCTTCAAGTAAACCTGTCAGCGGTGCGCAGTTACGGAGGGACGTAGTGAAATGAAGTCTCGTGTCATTAGACATAATGAGTTACAATCATGTTACCACAAAAATTTATAATGATGATTTCTTTTTATTATTAAAGCAATAAAACTGGTGTTAATTTTTTTCTAAATTTCTAATAGCTTTTAATTTTTAATTATAGTCCTGTTTTCATAATGAAGTTGTCAGTTAAAGTGAAAGCTTAATTGTGCTATCGCAATGTTGACTCAGAATTTTGATTTTTCCAACAAAATGGTAGATGTGACATGGCCGAGAAAAAATTGCAAAAAAGTCCTGAGGTTGCACCAACTGTAAATGAGAAAAAAGAAACATGAAAGTAGTGAGAGTGCTTCGACTACAACAAAGAAAATAAGAAACACAGCAAGTACTTCAAATAATAGATTAGCTGCAGCGCAGAAAAAGAAAAAGAAAAGTGGAGAAAATGTGTCAGTTGGTAAAAATAAAAAAAAAATGAAACACTGGAAACACAATTGAAGGCATACATCTTCTACTGCACAAAAATAAGAGTAGTGAGGATGAGCCAACTACAGCACAAAAAACGACATAACAACAAACACACAGAAAATACTACATCAGCAATACTGCTGATTTCCTGGTTAAACGACTAGGAGTTGAAAATAAACTAACTCTGTAGTTCTTGAAAATAATAAATTATGATTTATTAAATGTATTTACATTTTTGCTCAGTACAATCTATAAATAATAATTTACAAATGAAGTTGAACTTCAAGCATAGTTATTAAACAATAATAATAATAATAATAATAACAGTTATACGTATTTACAGAAAAAAATCCTATTGCTAGCGAACTACGCGACATTGACATCCATATTTACATAACGTTATTTATATAATAACCTACTTAAATGTAAACAATAACAGCAAAATTAACTAACAAATACTTCAATATTAACATATTTGAATAAACAGTATTAAAATATTGTTGACAAGTGGATACAGGCCCTACTTAACTTAGTAAAATGTCAAATTAAATTGTACATCTAATTTTACACCATGTTCAAAAACATGATGTTTAGATTTCCTGAAAGCTTTAATGCAAAAACTGATTAGGTTCTCCAGTGTGGAGAAGAATTGGTCAATTTATTAAGTGATTTACATTTAAAATTATACCTAGAGCCCATCCACATGCAATCTTAGACAGTTGTTTATTAATGCAATTTTCTTGTTTACCAGAATAAGAAAAAATTAAATGTGAGTTTGAGATTTTTGGTTATGAGGTTTAACAAGCAGGTGCATGCATGAACACACATATTTAGGTTATAAGCAAGGCGGCAAATTTTAATACGATTATGAAAGAATTTGAATTTTACTGTTCTACGTTCGCTTTTAAAAGTCTACAGCTAATGTACTCCTACTAAAAGGTTCAGACGGTCGGTTTTTAAAACAATTTAAAGCAAAACTACGTCAGCACACAAAAAACTACCGTCAGTCTATCATTCTCTAACACTGAGGTGACGTTAAACGAAATGAGAGAAAGATTTATTGAGTTCCTGACAAATTTTGTCCACACTTGCGCGATCAGCATCGGACTGATTGATGATGTCATCAACGTCTTCCGCGCATGAGCAGTTGCCGTCCGTATCAATGCCTGACGTCACAGAAGCATCGTCATATTCGGAGAAAATTTCCGCTACGGGTTCGTAAAAATGTTCGTCCGGATACGCCAACTTACGGATTTCCGCGTGAATAGGCAAGTGGGCATTGTGCGATGCTGACATCTGTGGCCGAGAAGGGGAATATTGTGCATCAGCCGTCGCAAATCGGCGAGGTGTTTTCGCCAAGGCTTTCACCCCATTTTTCGTGACGACGTATTGTAGTTCCTTGGTTCCAGGTTTATGTGGAACGGAACAGTTAGACAAATGTGCCATTCCGGCTTTATTTGAAATGGAACGACTAGACGAGTGTGTCGTTCCGGTAGTGTCGTCTTGACTGCTCATAGATGTCTGACTGCTCGGGCTGACACTGCTCGAACCATAAAAACCGGCTAGAATAAAACAAAGAACCGTTAGTTAGAAAAGAAGCCTGCTGCAAATGTGGATAAAATAAGCTAAAATTTTAGACAACCTTTTGCAGCTAAAAGAGCTAAAAGGTTGTGCACATAAATTGTTTCTAAACAAATATTTGAACATTTAAACATTTTAACAACTTAAACAACTTAAACATTTTGAGAGTTAACATTTTGTTCTTATGTCACATCAGACAAATGCCACAGATTATGGGTTACGTAAAAGGGAAAAAATTATTAATGAAAAACTAGTATTTATATAAGGATGAGTGTGTGAAAAATTCTAGGGCGTAATGTTAGAGCAAATGATAATTCGCAAATATAATATAATTTAATAACGAAGCTATCTAAATTAGTAATTTATTAGTGTAACTTAATTTTAAGAAACTACGTCGAAATAAATTTTAACGGCGCTAGTAAATAAATTTCGAAATAAATATTAAAAAGAAAGACGAGATTTCGCTGTGACTTTTGACTAATATGCAGTGCATAAACTGGTAAAAGCTGAATGTACCTCTTTAAACTTAAGGAATAGAGGGAGGCCGTTAAGGACTCAGTAGAGGAGCAAACGCACGCTTCCACGTGAATTTCGTAAAACCTCTTAAAGTCACTATAAGAAGCGTTAAGAAAGGGCCAATTATGTAGAGCCAGCATAAAGTAAAAATCAATTCTAATTTGTGTATGAAATCTGGTGGTTTAGCAAAATCTCGCCTTCCTGTAACATCTATGAACTAAAATACAGCTAGAGAGAAATTATAATAGTGCAACTACACCTGAGAATCACGTAATAGAGGTCACGCAAAGGTCATGATCATCGGAGGTCGGTTACGCAACTTACCATCACCATTGTTCTTACTAGACGCAGTCAGCAAGTGAGAGGGTTAGCGTGAAGGTAAAAATAGAACGAGTGTATTAGTACGTAAGTAGGTGAAGAAAAATAGTAAATAACGTATACATGCATAGTGAGATAGGTCTCACATGACGTCACAACATTGTGCAATTGTGCAATAAGGACCTTTTCTAATGAAATATACAATATACGGAATGTTCGATTCAGAATCTGTGGTTTTGTCTATCATAGTATGTTAAAAGAAAGCAGCAAAAAAGTAAATATATCTATGATAGTTTAGTAGTCAGTAACAATAGATTTAGAAATTCAATACTTCTGATAATGTACGTCCAATTTCGGAAGTTGTCATCACTAGTTCAGACATTGATATATTTTCAATAGCCGCATTTGTGCAAAAACAACAGCACTAATAAATGGTCAACAGAGTCAAATTTTTTAAACTAAGAAGGAAATGGGAGAAAGTTGGGGTTTGGCCTGGATTTTAAACTGAGATATTTGGATTAAAGCGCAACGCCAAGACAATTAGATCACACAGCTCCTAATCAAGGGTATTCATTAGTTAAATATTAATTACTCACTAACTAGCTACGATTTGCTTTTGATTCGTAAACTAATAGAATTGAATTAAAGTATACTTTGACCATATGAGTACTAACATGAACAGCATTTTTAATCTGACTCAAATAACTTTATATTTTTAAAATACAAATGCGTGATGCAATTGTAATTTATAAATCTTTTGAAGCTTGATTTCAATTACGAGGTTGTTGGATACATAACACATTAGATCTCTAAACTGAATAAGAAGCCAACAGTTAAATCAAATGTCATGCTATGCCACCATACTTTTGACTTAAGACTGATACTCTTGTTGAAATGTAGGCCTATGCAGAGACATCTGGGTGCGAAAGTGCGAAACACGCAAAGACGACCGTGTTTTAAGAATTCAGTGCACGTGCGCTTTATGTTAGTAAGAATCAACACATATTTACCTTGAATTACCTTCACTCGGGTCGCTTTCGCTGGAGGTATATCCTCCATTTGACGGCACAGAAACCGGAAGATAGGTGACAAATTTCGTTCCAGACGTGGAATCGCTGGACGACTCTTGGACACTGTCAGCATAGCCAGTGTCCACTGACATACTGCTGTCACCGTTGCCGTTCTTATATTCCTAGAAAACGTTCACATTTAAAGTTTATGAAAATGGCTCTCTAAGTATGGATAATTAAGAAAGTTAGACATGTATGATTGCTTTTGAAGCAGTGAGATATAGGCTGTTTACTTACTGGAGGAATGGCAGCAGCACATCGAGGATTTGGTGTTCTCCTTATTTGAGGAAGGCTTGGCAAATTTTTGTGCTCAACGTACTCGTTTTCAACACGATTTCTCACTGGAGGCATGACCAAACCATTACATCCCTGACCATGAGGACTCTGTAACGCAAAAAATGTGGTGTTCAAAATTAGGTGTCAGTAGATCTTGCACGTCAAGTATACCAAATGAGAATAAACACAAAGAGAGATTGGCAGAAGGATAGATCATTAAACAAAAAGAAATAAATCTGTGTGAGGAGTGGAAAAACATAAAAAGCAAGAGAATGTAAAGTGGAAAAAAGGAAGGTGAAGAAAAGAGAAAGAATGACGAAAAAGGAAAAAACGGCAAGGGGAAAAAGAACAAAAAAGTATGTAGCAACCACCAAACTTTGAAAGCCAAAAATGTTTAAATGAAGCAAACTATCAAATAGATTTAGATGCACAACAATTACATTACAACTGAGTAAACGAAGAAACCAATCAACTAATTGATTAATAAGCCAGCCAAGCAACCAACAATCAACCTTCCAACAACCAACCAACCAATCAATCAACTAACTAAACAACCAATCAAACAACCAACCAACCAACAAACAACCAAAAACAAATAAATAATATACTGTTTGGCACTTTCACCAGAAATAGACTATTCCTAAAGAAGACTTACTGTAGTAGTTGAGCTTGTTTGAGATGGTCCTCTAGAGTTGAACACCCAGCTAAAGTTGCCAGTCATACCGGACTCACACCGGTCTTGTTCACAATGACCACAACAGTCTCCAGTCTTTGAACAAACACTGTGCTTCTCATCGTCAGCACTTTTCGGACTCGATTTGCCCGACTTCCCACATTTGGGAGACCCACCGTTTGGATCTATTCCGATGTTTTTTTCTACTGTACAATCACCAATGTCACAGTCTGATGAACTAGATGGTAGACGGCGCTTGAGTCCCTGAAATATTCTTTGCGCCTCTGAACGAACATTGTAGGCATGATTTTCGCTAGATTTACGCCTATACATGATTATTAATGCTATAAGCGCGAACACAAGTAAAGCTGATAAAGCTGACATTGCAATTATTAATGTAAAATTTGCGGTAAAGAAATTCACTGATAGTTCTTCTTCGCGTTCTTCATTATTAATACGTTGAAGATACATTAATGTCTCATTGGCTGTCATGTTGTTTGGATGTATGATGACATTGAGTGCTGCCATTTCCACGTTCTGGGGTGTCCCCTTGTCGCGTACTGTAATAATCAGCTTATGTAGTCCCACCCACTCTGGTTTTAGAGGTTTACCAAGGACAATGTCGCCAGACTTTTTGTCAATATTAAAAATGCTGTAACCGTTACCATCCATTATATCGTATAAAAGTTTTCCATTATTCCCCTTGTCCTCATCGTAGGCAATAATGGTACAAACAAAGGCTCCAGCAGTGGAACTCACTGGCATTGAAACAACATTGTCACTGCCCGAAGGAAATGTTATGACCGGCAGGTTGTCGTTGACATCTTCAATGATGACTGTCACATTGGCGGCATCGAATTTGTCTTCAGCGTTGGGATTAGTGGCAACAGCTACAAAGGTGTACATTCCCAACTGCTCACGGTCCAGTTTCCGGTTGGTGTAAATGCCACCAGTTTTGGGATCAATGCTGAACTCGGAGACGGCATGGTTGAGGGAGTACACAATCTGGGCGTTTTCATCGATGTCTGCATCTGTGGCACGAACGCTCCCAACGAAAGAAGAAACTGGCTCGTTCTCTTTCAGTATGAATCTGTAAGATTTCTTCTTGAAAATAGGTGAATTATCGTTTTCGTCTTTGAATGAGATGCGGACAACACTGGAGGAGGACAGTGGAGGCTGACCGCGGTCATTAGCTACAACAGTAATATCAATAGCATCGGTAACTTCTCTATCAAACTGTTTTCTAGCTGTAAGCACGCCATTTTCTGGATTAATGTGAAAACCAGCATCATGTGGTGGTTGTACTGAATATACAATCTCCGCATTTTTGCCAATGTCTGCATCTGCTGCCTGCATCTGCATAATAAATTCACCGATTTGGTTATTTTCTGGTATTGAAGCCGTGTACATCGACTGATTAAATCTAGGTGGATTGTCATTTTCATCTGTCACTTCAACTTTAAGAACAGCTGTGGCACCCAAGGATGGAGTGCCTTTGTCTTCAACTCTAATCGTAACATTGTACTCTGGAATGTGCTCTCGGTTCAATGCTTTGGCAGTAACGACCATGTACTCATTAAGAAATAATGGCCGTAGAGTGAAGTACTCATTTGATGGAGGCAAAATTTCACCTGTTGCATGAGAATTCTCGCCTCGGTCTGCATCAGAAATTGACACTTTTGCGACAAAAGCCCCAACTTCTGCTTTCTCTGAGACAAGGGCATGTGTCTGTCCACCAGATAATAAATTCACGTTGATCTTTGGCTCATTATCATTAACGTCAATAACGTTAACGTTAACCAGAGCCACGCTGGACATTGGGTCTTCTCCTTTATCTGTGGCCTGTACATAGACGTGGTACGTATCAGCCACCTCACAGTCAACTTCGCCAATTACAAACAGTTCTCCCGTTTCGGGATTTATTCCAAACGTATCTTTTACGTCTTGGGTGTTTCTGGGAGACAAGGAATACTGCACAATGCCATTCATACCATCATCTGAGTCATCAGCATACACTCGCAGAATAGTTGTACCTGGAGAAATATTTTCTACAACACTAATATCGTAACTGGATTTTTGGAATTGAGGTGCGTTATCATTGGAGTCGGTTAATCCAACAATGACAGTCATTTCACCTTGTTTTTGAGGTCTTCCGTTATCCTTTGCCACTATGCGAAGCTGAAAAAATAAGATAATTAGTGTATATTTATAACAAATTTTGTACTAAGGTTATTTGGTAAGCTGATAGTGAAACGAATTACTTATCATTAAGTGCCTTGCTCGAGCTAAAGGTCTATTTTCAGTACGAAATGTATGAATGATTGAATAAATGAACGAAAGAGAGAATGAAAGGGGGAGACATGAATAAATGGAACGTAAGAATGCGAGTTAACCAATTAATCATAATTAAGACAAAATAACTGGCGATTTAGTATTTAACGAACCTTCATAAGTTTACAGTTATTAGTAGTATTACCAAAATTAATGATTTTAATTTTTGAGATGCCAAAAGAACCTAACCTAAATTACAAAATCCACATCTTTCACGCTGTAGATGTTGACGCTTTTACATTTTACATACTTGCAATTATGTATGTAAGTATTATGCAAGCATTACATAAACTTGCGATTATGTATTATTATAGTATGTAATCATTAAATTATTTTTCTTCTCAACATAAACATAAAAATATCATTGCAAATAATTTATAAAAATGCAATTGTAAACAAAATGTACATAATTTATTGTACGCGAACATGTCCCTAAACCCTGAATAATTATTTAAAACTTTCTTGTTTTTGAAGCTGCAAAATCACGAAGGTCTTAAGATATTTTCTCCTTGAATTTGCCTTGAATTTTCTTGTAAAATATTTCCGTCCCTTAAATGGACTAATAAAGAAATATTAGTGGAGGAGAAAGTGCCTTTCCTGCTATTTTACTAAAGAAAATTTTCAAGTCTACCCGAACTTTTATTCATTTTTTCTTCAGCATAAATGAATCTTAGAAGATTTTATGTTGAATTTATAACCCAATTTTATGTAAGTTTTAGATTACAGTAGTTGAATTAAACTCGGATCCGCATACGATGACGTTTATACATGAATCACACAACTTTCTGAAGGCGTATCTAGGGTGGGCGTGGTCACGATTAATGATGTCATGCACCCTGGACAATATCAAATATCGATTAAAATGACGCATCCAGTATTTACCGAATTATTTTTTCATAAAAATGTCTTTGATAAAAACCCTCAAGCATCAAGCGCTTATTATCCCCTCTCACCCTCTTTCCTAACACGGTCATATAAAACGAGACAAAAAGATCAGTAGCATGAGTAACAACATTTAATGGCGTTTATATGGCTCGTGTATGTAGGGAATTTTGTCTGCAGTCCGTGAGTTTTCAAGTTTGATGCTTTACAGTTCCATTATAATCAAATTGTTGTTGTAAACTCAATGAAATCCTTCGTATGAGTCAAATGCTATTTGTTCTGTAGAACGTGAAGCACTCCTACAGTATGTGCCCTTCACAAATTGCTTTTAGAAATTTTTTTAATTCTGGATATTTGTCTGTTTTTTTATTTATAGGAATTAGAACTCTATTGTTATTGCAGATCAGCAAAAATTAATTAATTTTTGTCAACTTTTATAAGTGCTTAAGCAAAGGCGTTTTCTTATGTTAAGAAAACCTGTATCTAAGCGAAATATATTCGCAAATGAATAAATGCATGAAAAAATGGTATGAATGAACGAATGAAGGAAAGAAGGAGGAATGAACGAAGGAATAAGCCTTAAGTGAAACATTAATTTTTACTCTAACGCCGCTTCGAGAAGCCTAACCCATAAACCGCACAGTGCGGTGCTGCCACCTATCACGTAAGACAATTTTGATATAGGCAACGCGAATAGCTACTTTTCGAGTGTTCAATATCATAATGTTTTTTACTTAATTAATTATAATATCTGAACAGTAAACAGATACTACAAAGACAGAATGCCCGAACTTGAACGTTGCCAAAAAGCAAAAATACAAGTAATGTAATTACCCTGTGAGGTGCTTGACCTGATTCCCGGTCCAAAGGTGAAAGAATTACAAGATGAAGCTGAGTTCCAAATATATCCTCGCTCACTTTTAATCCAAACTGTTTACTAATCGAATGAATTTCATATGCTTGAACATCATTAACACCCACGTCCTTGTCGTGAGCTGTCTCAAGGTCAAAGGTGTCACCGACCGATGCACCCTCTGATATGGTCATGTGCATCTCACTTTTTGAGAACTCAGGAGCGTGGTCGTTCACGTCCAAAATATCTACCTTAACTCGAACTATTTCAAAATACTGCATTGGCATGAGCACGATTTCAAAACTGTATACGCACAAAGGCTGTTTAGCACAGAGTTTTTCCCTATCTATCACATCTGCTGTGGTAATGTTTCCCGTACTGTCAATTTTGAAGATTTCCGCCGTATTGGGTTCGGCCAGAATGTTAAAACTGACCCCACTGACACGGTCTGATATGTTTAGCACCCCCCTCACGTTGGTGACGAATGTCCCAGGCGGTTGGTCCTCGTAAACTGAAGCCACGATTTCAGCAGTCCAAGCCCGCACCAGACACAGCAGAAGCAGAAGGCAGGTAGACGTCCGCCTAGAGGGCATCTTGACTAGCTTCCTTAATTTATACCTGCAATCAAGTAATAAAATCTGTTAATATTTAATCTGTACAACCATAAATATCGACCCGCAGAAGTATGTGATTCTTTGAATATGTGCAAGGTTATATGAATGCACGCATATAATGATAATACAGCTCCTCGATTTCGTTATCTTGGCAACTAATATGATAGCCATGCCTCAATAACTGCTGCATTATGATAGTTAAAGATGTAGATTGTAAGCGAATGCAATACTACGTGACACTGAACAAAACTTTTTGCAATACAAAAACTAGGCTGCCTATTGTAAACCAGCAAGTGACAACTGCTAGGTCAAAGGCTTATACGATTGTGTCATCTTGATTAAGTTTCAATAAGAGAGCTCAAATTATCATTTCCACGTGTCTATTCGAGGAGTTTTATGCAACAGTAGGTAAAGCTTAATTTCTCAGTTAAAGAAAAAGCTCCAAAGTCCAAGCTTCTTTCCAACAATAAAATATTAACTTCGCACTAGTTAAACTTATGGTTTGAACGATTGAGAAACCATTGTCGCTCAAATGAAGACTTGCATGTCACACGATGTCAACCGGATTCGAATGATCGACGCTAAATCCAGGATGATAAATTATTTACTGACATATTCGACCGCGGTATAGGACTGCTGCAGAGCTCCGCAAGGCGCTGTAATTGCACCTCCATTCTGTCACTCATAAATCCTATCCCAGCGGCTTATACAGTACACCCCATCAATTCCGGCATAAATACTATAGGATTATTGATAATCCTGGTAATATATACCCAAGAGGACGAGGGTTGACATTAAACAGGTTAGATATGAAATCCCTGCATGCCTACTGAACGAGTTATTGATTGAATAATAGTTTTATTCGTATAAAATGAAATAAACAAATTTATTTTCTATTCATTTAAAATGAAATAAATAAATTTATTATGTGCAATTAAGTCAGTGAAGAGGTTGACAAGGCAGAAAAACAGATTAAACATTTACGAAATCCCGTAGACATGACAGTCTCAAATATTACTTTAATAGCTTTTCACTTCTCAGGTTTGGTGGAGTAGACGCGAAAAAATCTTTTTCTCCAGTAAAAATGATTGTTACCGAAAATTAGGATACGGGTATATCCGGGAAATCATCAGCGTTTTTAGCACACCTGATTAGAGTTAGACATCAATTAATAAGCCAGCATCCGACGAATTAGAGCAGAAAACACCTGTTAAAATCTTATTCGTGAAATCCTATTGATTGTCGCGATTCGCGAGAAAACCTGTTTTTCCCTAAAAACGCAGCTGTCATTCTGTCATTTCTTAAGAAACACTTATTGCTTACTGAGCGATCATTAAATTAACTCGGGATGTTATATAACCAGCTAGAGAACGAGACATATGCGTCATATTATTATAATACACGTATAGGAATAATGTAATAGCAAGTTCATTGTTATACGTCAAAATGTTCTAATTTTATCGTCTACAGCTGTTACACATAAATAACAAAAATCCAAGCGCACTATATTTAATATTAAATTTGCAGACAACTAAATTATGTGGAAATTTTTTTAGCAGTTACAGTGCAGGCAAATAAGAACCAGTTTCTAAAGAATTTGCCCTCCTCAGATTGCCTGCCCTTTTCATTCATTCATTCATTCGCTCATTCGACAGTATTATACGTATTGCAATACTTATTTATTATTAACATGATTGAATTACTAGCTTAGTTTCTGCAAACGTTTATTCATACTACTAGTTCAAAGTTTTACAAATCAACAAATTTTCCAGCAAGATTATTATTACATTATTTCACTATAAATTACAAATCTCAAATCATGCCTAGTGTATAACGAGGTAATTTCAGCCAATTTGAGCAAACAAAATGAGATTGTAGCAGCAAGAAAATGATATTGGTTAAAAATGCATACTAATTGCCATCAGTAAACACGTAGATTGATGCAACGTGAACTTTTACAAACACAAATGTGACTTGTATATTGCAATAACTTATAAAAATATTTTCACTATTTCTACGCCTGAAAATCACGCTTGTATTGTAGTAGCTAATCTGTTGCGCAAATTTTGAATGTACAATGCTGTAAAGTAAGTTAAGAGTGTTTCGACTTTAAAGACTACAACGCAAAATGTCAACAGATTACAAACTTACATCATTGGGCTAAAAAATTAACTTTCATTTTCTTTATCTTCAAAGCAAAATTGTACATGTTTCGTTTTAATTCTTTATATCTATCGTAGTTTGTCTCTTTCACGTCTTATACTAATTACGTAAGCGCAACAGAAAGGAATTTGGATTTATCTATTAAACCAGCAAAATATTTTTAGCACATTATTAGAATTTTTTGTGAGGAGGAATGGAATGTATTTATGAACGTTCCTAAGCTGCGGTACAAAAGCATAAAAATCACTCATTTCTTGACTTCTGAAATGTTTTTAACAGCGCGCGCTTTTTACACTCCGACACTCTGAATGTCTCCACGTTCCCAAATAAATTAAACAAAAGAAGAATCTTCATAAATATGAGAGCGTGGTCGTCCATTTCAATCTTATAAATTAATCCAATTCCAAAACTGATGTACTAAACATACAACTTTAAGCCTGCTTCACAAGGCCGACACAAAAAAGCAAACAAAATTGATCAAACCTACATTTTTAACTTTGCTATAGTCACAACGACATCACTACAAAATGTTTTTATTAGTCTTCTACGATGAAAAAGTCACAGTGATAGTTGAAAATGTTATTCCACAAGATTCATGGTAAAAAAACACTGTTCACAGCGCTACGAAATGAGAGCTTCACAGCTCGCGTGTTGCACTGACGACTTCGATCCAAGAATTGCACCCTGCGCACGAACAGCTAACCCAGATCAATGCAACACACAATCATCAACCAATCAGAATCTGCACAGAAATCCTTTAACTCTTTTTCCATTGTACTGTGTCCGAAAATAGGCATCCCGATGGTCACAGACCTGCTGCCGGCCGGACGGGCATTGTCCGAATCACGAGCTACAATAGCCGCCGGTGTTAACTCATTATCCACGGCAGATGTTGGCTGCCAAGATGGATCTGGAATACTCGTAAATAAGGCCACCCAACTTCTTAAGGAAAACCGGTGATTAAAAGTGAAACAAAAGAAACGGACAGCTGTCAGATCTGAACCGTCTTCGGACACGGGTGGCGGGTGATGTCATATTATATCACCTGCGCAGGGTTTTATGAGGCACGTGTCTTAAAATAGGGCGTACAACAATACGTGCAGGCTTTACTTTACTATTGCTAATTACGGGTAATGTGTTTATACACCACAGACAAAAACACATGGAAATTACATACGAAAAGCAGGTGCTAGGAGACTTGGTGGTTCCTGCCATAACGGCGAATCGTTATCTGGCAAAAAGCAGCTAATCAAAAAAATTCACCTTGCTTTCGATTGTGCACTTAAGTCAAGAATTGTTGTTGCTTTGGATGTGTGAACGGCTGATGTTTGACAACAATAGAGAGACAAATCAACATGTATTCTAGATTAAAGCATAGACTCTGCAATGAGGCTTTTGCTGCTTAGTGCTTCACTACATACTCCGAAGAGATAATTTTGAAATTCTGACAGAATTAAAATGCAAAGCTCAATGGCAATAAATATGAATAATTGTTAATAGCTAAGATCTTTTAAGATGTCTGCTATATTATGTTGATTTCAGCTGATGAAATCCGTGAAGGATGAAATCTTTCGAAGGAAATACTAAAGAATTATTTGATACCTAAAGGGCATTTTGCCTTCTTTGATCGTTTATGACTATGGTGAGTCTCAGAAGAGCACTATCTTATTCGCAAGCCAATTGTTAATAACTGTTTATCTATTCAAGAACAGATTAATAAATAAACCAAAATTGGTCAATATCAGTTGTGTTTGGCTGTAGGACAATATATAGCTACAGGCAATGTGTGAAATCGGGTACTCTATAAAAGGCTTAGGCATTTTATGCAGTGCCCAAACAAACCAGGTAAACTGTCTAAAATAATTTCTTCTATTTATTTTAGGCAATGTGTGAGTATGGGAACAAGTCATTTTTCAACCTGCTTGATAAATTCGCTCGCTCACTGGTCTTTAGTGGTGTGTCGTTCCTAATCCTTGGTGGTGTTGATCACTCAAGAGAAAGATTTCTAGCGTGAAACATGCATTGACCTAGGCAGGATTAGAGACTTTTCGATGGTGCAGTTGAGGTTTTCGAATCTCAGTCTTGCCCTGTTGCCACTTTTCGTCTCCTTTTTTGCCTTCAAAATCCAGGGTTCCGTTATCGATGGTCCGATGCCAGTGGTAATGCCGCTAGGTTTGGTTTTCGATTTGAGTTTGTTTCCAGTTTATTTGAATGTGATCTTTTGCTAGTTGTGAGATTAGTGAAGAGAATCTGATGAGGAAGTCTGGTCTCCCGCATTAATGCGGCATGTCATGACCAATGAAATGATGGCGAAATGATGGACAAATAACAAAATTATCCGGCGTAATCAATCCCAACCTCAATCGTCCCAACATTTTAATATTATTATTCAATGACACCTATGTAACTGGAGGATCCACAGCTATATCACTGGAGGAAAATGTTTGAAAAAATTGCGACAAACGTGTGAAAATTAACAACAATGCTATCTCGTGTAAGGCACGTTATAAGTTAGTAACTAGCAAGCTATAAATTAATTTTAAGGTTTGGAACGAGTTTAGATTCTCTCCAAATAAAAATTTGACTCACGTCAAGTATGCAGCGATACAAAACTGTGCCGCTAAGGAATTGACTGCATTAAGTTTATTGAGTTTGCTGCGGACATGTTGTTGTAAAACTAGTGACAAATCTATACGTGAAGCCTGGAATCATTTAGGGACGGCTGTATGGGAAAACCTGTCTGAAGTAAATAGCGGGTAATGGAGCGTAGCGCTGGGCTTCAGTGATTCATCTAACATAAAGCTATGAGCAACTAAAACAAATAGTTAAATACGCGATGTGGATAAAGACAAGGTTGAGGACGGCATTCTTATACAAGACAGCTATTTGTGTTACATTAGAGCACCACGGCAGGCAAAAATAAAACTGCAATCTAGCGTAAAGATTTGAAAAAATTACCACCTAAATACGTGGTATAGAAGTTTGGCATGAGAAGAGTGAGAAAAGCACCTCGTAGAAAATACAGCTAACTGTGTTACAGTAAAACTCCAAGGAATGTAAAACAAACCTGTAAGTATGATCAAAATCTGTTTTCTCCAGAAACCCTTAAAACATCTTTCTCTGTCTGTAGATGCTCACTTAACAAGCCTGCCAACAATACACTACACTTTCTACTAGCTATAATAGAAGGTCAGCTGAATAGGCCGTCCATTCCATACGTCTAATCAGTCTGTGTGAAAAATATCTGATCAATAGACTTTTATTCGGATTAATGACAGTGGATTACAACCCCGCCTTTACGCAGACGATCCGGAATGAGTTGTCAGAGCTACAATGAGCCAAGAAATAAAGTGGCGAATTCAACCATTTGATTAAATGCGCTTTACAGCAGCCTTAGGGATGACATCTTGGCAGACGTGACGTTGCTCGTGACGTCACAAATTTCCACATTGCATTGTGGCTTATAATTGGTTAATGCGGTTATAATTGGCTGATCCGTTGTATGAAGGTTTTTAGCTTATAAGTACTCCAGGGACGAGTAACAGTGTTACAAGTGCATGAGCAAGATGTTACAACACCTGCTCTTTATTTTATACAAAGCCACTAATTAAAGTTAATAGAGGGGCCTTTGTTCAATTTATCACGATATGATTGCCTAATGCTTGTTATGATTTATGAATTTGAAACAGCTACCTTAGGATAGGAATTCGGAAAGTGAATGAGATTTTGTTTCTCTGTACTACGCTCACGCTCTCACCTTTCCTTTTGTAATTAAATTGTTGTCTTTTTTGTTAATCTAAGTAACTTCAAATTTTTTAGCTAATTTAATATACACGCCATGTTTTGTTTAGCACCACCTAGTCTCTCTTTATCTCCCACCTCTCTCTCTCTCTCTCTCCCCCCCCTCTCTCTCTCTCTCTCTCTGCATTGTCTAGCTATCTATTTATCTATCTACATATCTATTAATCCATCCATCCGTCCGTCCATCCGTCCGTCCGTCCGTCCATCCATCTATCCATCCATCCATCCGTCTTTCTATCTACCTATCTGTCTATCTATTTAGCTCTTTCTTCATCTCCTCCTCGTCCTGCAAATAGAAGGCTTTGCCTTATCTTATTTCGAAAATAAACGAGATTAATAAATAAACAAATCTATTAATTTCTCCCTCCCGTTTTCTCCTTTCTCTTATCCTCTGATTCTTTCCCCAACTCTCAATGGCTCTCTTCAACCCTCTTCATCATCTATGGACATCACATTCTCCATCTCGCTTTTGTATCAGCATTTGTACCATTTCGCTTTTCGCTCCATATTTCATGGTTTCGTTGCATTGAAGCATATACAGTATTGAATTATATATAACATTCGCTTTAGAATGCCCCAATTCTAACTCTTCTTAATGCACCCCATCTTTCTAAAAATTCCTTTGGGATTACATTTTATGCAGCTGAAAACTTACTGTGATAGGCTTGAATATAATATTCCAAAATGTACTATAGTGACCTTTATCGATGCAGGAGATATGCAGTTAGCCAATATCTTGGTTCAGATCGTTTTGTTAACTGTTTGCTTTATTTGGCTCAATGTAGCAAAGGGAAATGCAAAAAAATATGCACAATTTTTATTGTGAAAGACATTTCGAAATGCAGTACAAATCTATTTCTTACACATTTAAACTAATAAAATGCCAAGAGTAGTGAAACACGTGATACTGTTTCTATTATTAACCATACGTCATAATATAATGTTCTGGAATAATAAATTCCATTCTCGATTTGCATTAGCGTTGTCTTTACCCGAACTAAAATAAACGGACAAAGGTTTTATTCTACCGATGACCACCCGTGAGCGTAGGTACTGCAACAGGTGTGCGCAGGCATGAAAGCCTTAAATAGAAAGGTGCGGTGCTGGTTGTATAATTAATCAATTCTTCCGGGAGTTTAGGTGATTTTGCTCGGGTGATTTTAAGTTAACCTGCCCCGAACACGCAATTCGTTGGTACATTTCAGAGACTTCGTCTAGTTTTTGCAAATTACGCTAAATAATATAATGGTTAGAATCGGTCGAAATGTAGTTAAAAAATAACTAATACAAAGGAGAAATGGAACAATAAAAAGGAAACGTTTACAGAAAATGCTGTTTCTTCCAATACAGGTGAACGTCCTCCTCGTTGAGATTTGGCTTAATAAGAGAGCTACTAACGCCTAGTGTTGATATTAAAATTGAGTCTATCGCTCATTATACAAGTCATTAATAATTACCCGATATTCTTTTTCAAGGTAAACTATGTAAGGCTTTCCGTGCGTAAGTCAGTTTCTGCCCTATAAAATATAAAGACAGTGTCCACAAATTTCTTGTTCTTTGATCTGTGTTTGGCTCGGGTCAACGTATTAACCCCAAATCTACTTAATTTCTCGGTTCAGTTCGAAAATGATCGGAGTTGCTCGATTCGGATTATTCCGGATGATTTTAAAGTGGCTTCGGAAGCCGCTGGACTTTATTTGTTCGGATTTTACGATGAGGTTTTCATGGTTGGATGGGCACAGCTAGCGAGATTGAACAGGCTATGATCAGCTCTGAAACCCTCTCAAATACGCATTGATTTAGCTTTTAAATTTTATTGTGACATTAATTCTATTCCGTCTGCGTTTTACGCCAGTTTTACGATCGGTTCTAAGAAGCGAAATTGGAACCTAGAATTGTACTACATGCTTGAGATACTTCCGTTTCGATATGTCATATCTTTGAGTACTTCGTACGAAAGTTAAAAGTGTCTCACAATCCCAGGAGGAATGGACCAAGTAACAGAGCATTACATACACTCTTCTGTTAATTTCGTGAAGTGGTTATAGAGGGATTCCAGCACTTAGTCAAATGCAAGAACTAACGCCACCGTAATAACGAACTGAACAGTTTACAGTCGCGCAAATTTTGCATTTAACACGTTAGAATTGTTTAAAAAGGTTCATTTATAAAGCCTTCGTAAAACGCAAAGCCCCACCCAGCACAGCTAGACATATGAATACTGGAAAACCAGTGTTTTATTGTTCAGCAAAATAATGATGCTATTTTGCCTGATCGAGTTGAATGCAAAGCTCGTTTCTGTTCTTTGCTTTGACAGGGTTTGATTGATTAACTGCAGAAATATCTCCACTTTACAGACAAGAAATGAACGGAAAAGAGGAAACCAAGTAGAAGTGAATAGTTCTTTACTTTAAGAATTCCCTTTTGTAACCGTACATTTGTTAAAGTTGAAAAAAAACTGAGCATCTTAAACTACTTGAGATCCATTGTTTTTTTCTTATACTATATGATATACTTAGTATTAAATAAGCAAAGAAGAAGCACCTTTTTCCCACCGCCCAATTCACTCGAACCTTGATTTTACAGCCTTGTGGGTCTTCATGTAGTGTCTCAACAAAATTATTGGTTGAATCAATCGACTGAGTAAACTGCAAAATTTGAATGCGTCTACAGATCACAAGTATTACACATACAACTAAGACATTAAATACAAATAGCGTGTTTTGATTTGCAGGGCTGGTAACAGACATGTTTTCTGTTAATCTAAATCTGACAAAGAGATGGTAGCCATTGTTAGAAAGAGTGGTATTGTTCATATGGAGCTGCAACTTCACGCAACTCTTATCTGAGCAGGGACAAATAATTTCTCGCATCTATTATTAAACCTGTACTTAGCTGGTAATTAACCAGGTAATCAAGGTCCGCTGAGTAACTCATTACTCCAGGATGGGCAACCGAAAATAGACGCAAGCGCACGTACGTACAGGTCAAGGAACTTGACTAACTGGACTAGATCGGGACAGAAGTCAAAATTGATTTAAACAAAGCAGCAATGTGCAAATATGGATTGTTACTGCGATTTGTATAATTTTTGCCACGCTTTTTGCAGCACTCTCTTCTGAACAAAAAAGAAAACTTAATCGACATTATCAGTATCAATATATAGTCATCACAAAGACAGCAGTCATCTCTTGGTGTTTGTATCTGTACTTCTCAGAGAGGAGAAACTAACAATGAACTCAGCTGGCTCCTTAAACCCGTTAAAACTTTTCCATTAATACTAAATTTCGAAAGTTTGTATCTTAAAAAAACTTCGGGTGATGAGCTAGTCGTTTAGGACCATCTTCATCATCATCATCACCATCACCATCACCATCATGATTATCATCGTCGTGCTCGTCATCGTCATCTCGTCGTTGTCGTCATCTTCATCATCATCATCACCACCGCCACCATCATTATCGCCGTCATACATCATCATCAGCATCATCATTGTCATCATCATCATTATTATTATCAACAATCATCATCATCATCTTCTTCTTCTTCTTCAAAAGAGTCATACAGTAAATCTCAAGGCCATCATGCATCGATCAATGGCTTCATTATCAATCACAATTTACAAGCGAGAGGCGTTAAATTACTTGAACACTGAATTTATAATGTTACAAGATTTATGAGACCTATATAAATTTTACATCACACTTTACGGTATAACAACTTTAGCTGTCTCCCACTGGGGTCGCCGAATGCCTCCACTGCTCCCACCTTAATCAAATTTCCTCTAATTTGTTCAGGTTCTCGGCGGACGCAGTGACGGTTCGGCTTGCCGAGTAGTCGGGGTATTAGTACCGGACCGACATTGTACGAAGCCGTTAAAATTACGTCGAACGTGATATGTTTTCTACTTTTCCAAATTCAATCAGAAGTTAATCTCTGTAAAAGCGTGCAGTTGCGCAGCTGAATACCAGCTACATAAATATTACTATTAAAGATTGAAAGACTGAAGTTGGAAATCGAAAGAACTTTTGAAACAACTATAGAGGTCACTAAATAAGTTTAATGCAAGTTGTGCATGGTCAATGTTAGGATTCGTGATTAGCTGATTGTCCATCACGATTTTACCAATAAAACGTGAGTATTTGAACAAACAAAGATGCTATTAGGAATGAGATATTGATACGAAACACGCTTAATATGTCTGTTTTTTAAAATCTAGTTTGAAGGCTGTTGCTTTTGTCCTTTAAACAGCTGCCTGAAGAAATGACAAGCCATTTCTTAGTGAAGTAATGAGGCTTTTGCTTTAATGCAGGTAAAATACGTCTGAGTCAGTCACCTATATTGTGCTTTTATTTTCCTAAAGAGTTCTTATTACCTAATTAGCTCACCAAGTTGTTTGGCTTTCTATGCAAAACGGCAAAGTTTCCTACTAAATGGCTTCATCCTACGCTGACGTCACGTGATAAGCGTTTATGTCATGATAATGGCTTCCAGTAATGAATTTATTACCTCGCATGCTAGCCAAGTTGAAAGTGTTTTTACCGAGCTTTGTTATTGTCTTCACTAAGAGGCCTTTAAGATAAAAGGAGACGCAGTAAAAATAAATTACTCATAAGTTGATTCATGAAATTGAAAAGCCCACGCTGACTATAAAGTTTGTTTTCTAAAACACGATAAACAGGTGTCTTGATCATTAATCTCACAAAGATAAATGAGCCCCTCACAAATCTATTGCAGATCAAATATATCTCTCTGCCTTCCTTTCTCTTTTCTTTACTCTCATTTCTCTTCTTTTCTATATTTTTTTCGTTCTCTTTTCCCTCTTTTTTTGGTTAACATCTTATCATAATTTTTGCTTCTGTGTGTTTTAAACGGATGGATTACATACTTTTTAGTTTTAAAACTAATTTTTACATCCGTCCCATTTTCTTTCTCTTTTTTCATCTTTTTCTTTTACCTATTTTTCCTTCTTTTCTGCTTTTCTTTTTTATTTTTCTTTTTTCTGCTTCTATCTCAAAGGAGACGTTTCTACAGGGATTATAGTATATAGTATGACTTTTTCTTGCTTCTCTTGTCCTTTTAGTCACCTTATTTTTCTGACTCTTTTTACTTCTTGCAATATTATTTTTGCTTTCTAACAGAGACTCGAACTTCTCACACTCTGACGTCATGTCGTATCGTCCAACTTGTCTCTTACAGTGATTGATATCAAAGTGATCAAATGCGAGCAGACTAGAAAACTGGAACAAGTTTGCGAAAATTAACTTTACTCTTGAAAGTTTGCAGAAAGGCTGATATCTTGAATTTCCGGATTCTAGAAAGAACGTGATACTCACTATCTTGTTACATGTCACACTACTTTGCTATATCACTGGCATCATGAAGTCGAATCAAAACAAAATAATTTTCATGCAAGTGACGACAGAACGGACATGATTTTACTACTCAAATACCGTATTTCATTTTAATCATTTACTTAACTTGGCTAATATTATAATGAATCTTTTACCTTATTACAATGTTTGTTCAGTAAATTTATCAGAATTTTGTGTTTGATCAGGGTAATACATCAAAAGTTAACCAAAATACTGTTTACAGGAAGATGTACAGAGCAATGCAGCCTATGAATGAAAAAGAAACGTAAACCAGGAAAATAAAAATTGTTCAAGTAAGGTGAATAAAATGCACGCAATCTGGTAAAACAAAACGCATATTAAATTTTATGTGATATTTAAATTTGATTTGTATGTCCACTTGTCCGTCTAATACTTTATGTTAGCACTCAGACATCGCACGTTTCGTTGATATATATGTTTAATTTCATACTTTTGAAGAAATAAGATTAGCATAACTAGGTACAATTAAGTAAGTTGAGAGTAGAAACTAACAGTTTGTTTTCGTAGCTAACTGTTTCGTACTGTAAGATTTTATATTAGATGACGCAGAGCCAATCGAGAACCCCATGCGCAATGCATTGGCGTCTTGTTTACGAAACGAACTGATGCCTAGTGTTTCATTATAAACTTGCATAAGTGCCCAACGTTATTAATAATGACACATATTAAAGAAAAGGGTGTACTGTGGACTTAACGCGCGGCATTCAGATTACAAGAGATTTATAAACATCAGTGCTCTAAGGATCTCTTATTCTAGAAGGTATAGAGGTTTCATGGTGGGATTTTCCTTGCGTTGTTGTTTTGCCTTTTGGGCATTCTTTTCAATTATTTCTGACTGAAATTCTTTACCAGAAAAATGTCTCCCTACTAACTATAACATATTTTACTCCAGTTAAGTAGAACAAGAAAGTGCCTCTTATCATTAATAAGTTAGTTGTAATAATTTCGGCTTTTAGATCTGCACTTAAATACTTTTCTCTAACTGTATCGCTAGATTAGTCTTACATTGAGTGGCCACTGACCGTGTTTGGGGAGAGTTTTAAAAGTGCGATTTCACACTTTATTGCTGTTCGGATGCAGGAACCCAGTTAAAAGATCTTTACTGTAAGGGTGATTATTGTAAGCCTGTATGCTGAAGTGATTTAAAAAATACGACAATCGTAACTCAGACGATGTTGGACGACGAAAATAAAAACATACGGTAAGCACTAAATCACAGTGGTCGAGCTAAAGTCACGTCGCGTTTCGCTGTTAACAGAATTTTTTGTACATCTTTAAAACAGTTTTATGGTAAGTAGGTTAATGCTTTGCATGCTCGTTGTACTTAGCAAAGGGCGGACTCATTTGTTACCTTATCATCAATTAAGTAATGCCTATTAATGAAATATAGCTGGCAGCTCAAGCTGAAGCTTTTCACTTAGCTCTCTCTCTCTGTCTCTCTCTCTCTCTCTCTCTCTCTCTCTCTCTCTCTCTCTCTCTCTCTCTCTCTCTCTCTCTCTCTCTCTCTCTCTCTCTCTCTCTACTCTCTCCACCCTGTTTCTCCTCTCTCTTTTTTCACACCCTTTCTCTCTCTCTCTCTCTCCCTCTCTGTACATCACTCTCCCCTCTTTCTCATTCTTCTTTCACTTTTTCTCTTTCTTTCTAAAAAAAATTATTTTTAGCAATTTTTTATTCAAAACAAGTCACTCGGCACTCGAGGTAAGAAATGTTATTAGAGAGGTGACCTACTAATTTCTAAGCTGAGTATCACGAATAGGTCGCTAAAAAGTATCTCCTGGTATCGACAGTTCTGCCTAGAAAACGTCCCAACGCATTCAGACCAAATTGACAGTGCTCACACAGGCTAAACGTCCTACATGTTGTCTTATTCAGACGCCTTTCGTGCTTAATTAAATTTACATGTAAAAGATTGACACGGTATAGGCTCTAAATTAACGAAAAATTTTGGCGAAAGCGGTGAAGCTACTAAATAGACATTCCTATACAGGCTCTGCAAACAGCGACTGTTTGCATATGTCTGTTGGCTATACACCATGGGTTGAGCAGAACTTCTGATTATGTTTGCTTGAAGCAAATTGATGATGGATAAATACGTCAAAACAGGTGCCTTTTTCACTAATATTGACAAGTTTGAGAGACAAACGATTGTGCATGCGCTTGGGTTTTGAGGAATGGCCTGACGTGTTTTGTGCCGTAAGAGTCACCCAAACAATACCAAATTGCATACATGTTCAGACATTTTGACAGAAGAATTGTTCTGCAGACAATGGAATGGTTGTCCTAAGACACACACACGAATATGTTTTATGGATAGAATGAAATAAGCGCTCTTCATTTAGCAAGAAACAGCAGAGAGAGTAGGACACTTGGACACAACATTCTATCTTGCCTTATAGCAAATCGGAGTGTATTTTTTTAAAACGCATACTGTTGCTAGGATTTTTATTTTTAGCTTGGACTATTTTTTCGATGAGTTAAACGATTGCGTCTTAACGTACGTATCAAAATAAAAGCCTTAGTTTTGGCGTAAGAGTCCTGCTTTTTTGTTTTAGTTGTTACCACTTCTCGTTAATTTATTGGCCATCTAAAAATACCATGCATATCTTTTTTATGCAATTCGATACTCTACAAATCAAAAGCCAGCACTCAACAACAGAGTCTACTACAACCGAATTCTGCTTCGTCATCAGTAGTAATGTCCCAAGATGAGATAATGAACCAGCAAAGGCCGCATGCATATATATATAGAAATTACGCAAGGCGGTATTTTTGAGACAGATGTAAACACGGCTGGATGTTGCTTTTTCGCCAGTCATCCAATCCCACCCATTCATTTGCCAACCAAGTTTAGTTCGGCTTAAGTTCTTGGCACTCGGCTATCTGCTTTAATTTTAATGTAACTTTCTTGGCAGTTATCGTAACAACGGTAAAAATAATTAGCTATGAAAGCAAACACAAACGCAAATGCTGTGTAATAACTAATAATAATGATGATCACACAGCAAATTCCAAATAAGCAATATCAGAATTCTGTCACAACCGCCATTACGTTTACGATAATATATTTACAACTGACTGGGATAATCGTCAATCAATCCCGTATAAATTACGTTATACCAGCTGGCTGATTCGACTTGGGACAAAGGTCAAGACGGTAATTGACCATCCGAGATGAAATTCACATTGAGTTAACTATCCCCAGCGGGACAATGCTAGTCTGATTAAAGTGTTATTCCAGCACGGCAGACACTTTGATGAGGAAGATGAGTCCCTTACACTCGGATAATTTCCACCAAATTGCGTCTAATCACAACCCTAGTGTAGTCGCCTCTTTCCGGCCTAAGCCGTACAACAGTCAGTAATGACTGGATGAGATAACTTACGGGTGACGAGCACTTGTGTACTGAACGCGACCTGAATACTGCACACATGTAAATTCAACATGATGTACCTCATCAAAATTTAGATGTTGCGCCAGAGATGCTTCCTAATATCTAACTCGGAAGAACTCGAGCAAAACTCTAAAACGTATGGGATGTGAGATGAGGTAAGGTGAGATGAGAAGAGATTAAATGAAATGACGAAGAAGTGATAAGGCTCAGATGAGACAAGCGGTGAGACGGTGGGTGGGATAGAATAAGTTGAGGTGAGATAAGATAAGTTGAGGGATGAGATGAGATGAGCGATGGGATGTAGTGAGATGAGCTGCGTGAGTTAAGAAGAGATGAGATAAGCTGAGAGGCGAGAGTAGCTGAGGTGAGGCAAGGTGAGGCAGGGGTGAGGTAAGGAGAGTTAGGGTGAGATGAGATGAGATGAGATGACAGCGAGCTGAGAGGAGTAAGTTGAGCAATATCGTAAGAAGAGATATCAGAGACGAAATTAAATGAAATGAGATTTGATGAGATGAGATGAAACGAGATGAGACTGTATGAGATGACTTAAAAAATAAGGTAACTTCGCCAGACGGTAAAATCCCTGGTCATACCAAAGACTTGAACAGTGGTACCTGCTTGGCGTGTGGTATTTTCCTGGCAAAAAATAGTGGGTGATAATAATCCTATTATGCAGTTTAGAATTTAGAGTCAGCAAAAAACTCTTTGGCTTATGTTTCTTTAAATAAAGATTATTATTATTATTATTGTTGTTGTTGTTGTCGTTGTTGTTGTTGTTGTTATTATTATTATTATTATTATTATTATTATTATTATTATTATTATTATTATTATTATTATGATTATTACGTTAAAAAATAAAGTGAGATAATACGCTGCCTGACAATACTGATAAACAATCAATATTTTCCTGAAAACGTTTTGTCCTGAACGTTTTCTGGCGAAAATTTGTTTTTGAAATGTTTGCTATTTACTACTCTGGAAAAAGGGGCCTAACAAAAGAAAATATAAATACAAAAGTGTCAAGAAAAGTATTATTAATTATTATTAATTCTTTATTTAACGTGGATAACACTTTAACCAACAATTACAAAACTATTAGTTATTTCCGAAGTGGTCCACAAAATAAAATAAAGGGAAAAACATTACAAAAATATTGCACACTGGGAGCATTAAAAATAATATGTATGTAAAAGTAAGGTTTGTGTAGATACAGGTTATGAACGAAAAATGATTAAAATCGTGCGAAAACACAATTGCTGAAATACAGTGTAGTTTGCTTTAATAGTGCGAAAACATTTATGCAGCTTAAGATATTTCCATTTCTTTGAATGCATGGAAATATTGTATTTGTAAGTCCCACGGGCAGGATTTATAATGCCCTTTAGTGAGTCCTTGGCTTTCCTACATGTGTATTATAATTTAGCAACTATTGTACTGATCGATAATGTTACTCTTTAACTGCATCTAAAACTGCCAATGTTAGCAATGTGCTGCAGCAATAATGTTCGAAAACCATTAGCAGAAACTAGAAGCCTGCACAATAGTAGAAAGACACGTAGGTGTGGTGCTATGCATCATGTCTTGATGTAAGGTTTTTGTTCCCTTCAACGACTGTCATCAAGTCATCTCCGCTCCGCTCTCGCTCTTATTGCATGATAGTTTTAATTAGCGACGCTGCCAGTAGCTGCAACAAGCTTAGTGAGACCGTGGAAGTACTTAATGATGTGAAACCCTAATTGCAGCGTTTAATTAGACATGCACATGGAGTCTGCACACTCACTGTTCAACGTTCACACGGAATAATACATACGTATATATATATATATATATAGAAAGAGAGAGAGGGGGGAAGAGGGAGAGACGGGAGAGGGAGTGTGAGAGAGAGGGAGAGAGAAAGACCGAGAGAGAAAACACAGAAAACGATAGGACAAAGGAGAACCAAGAAATATAAGAAGAAAGCCGGCCAAACGGATGGATTGCTATCAAAAAAACTGACTTAATGAATAAACAAAACAAAACAAATAAAGAAGCAAACTTTCAAAGAAGCAAATAAACAAACACACGAACAAAAAAACAACAACAAACAGAAAACAAAAACAAACAAGCGAACAAAAATGAAACAACAAACCAACATAAAACAATTTAATGCAAGACAGGAAAAATTCAGATCCAGATCCGAGAGCGCAACGCTGTTTACACCTGACTATACTTGGCGGAGTGTGGTTAACTTATATCAATACTGGTGAATTATTAAGCTCAAGTGTGACTAGCCATTGCGCGCAATGCTCATGGCTAATTAGAACTTGACCGTGCCTGGTCCAATGTGGATTACTCGTGCGTATTTGAGCAGTGTGCCCTAATTTTCACATTTCGATTCCTATCTCGGCTTGGATTCTTACATCGGCCCTTAAATAATTCTTGTTCGAGCATATCACTTGACTATGCTAGGCCCATATTAAGTTGTCTTTCAAATGAACTGTCGTTACATATTTAGCGTTGCATGACTATCATAAAAACTGACTGATATCCAATATACTGCACCCTTTGACGAAAGTCACCGTTCATCACACCACTTTCCAGGCCCCACACCCCAGGTGTCGATCATGTAAGTTTCGTGACTCTAAGACTCTGCGGGATCGAGTCAAAATGAGTTAAAAAGTGGAAAACTGGATGCTAACGTGATGATCAAAAATCATCGTCAGGGGTTCTCCTAGTTGTGCGACGCTAGCGCTCGCGGATAACATTAAAAAAAGATATAACAGTTCCTTTTCGCCCATTGTACATGGATGATTTTGATAACCCATTCAGCTCTACTTTTTCTATAGACTACTCTCATTGCTCGTTGCGTAGAATGGTTATTGTGTTCTCAACGAAGTTTCCTAATTTTTGCTTGCAGAAGTGGTAAGACAACACGTGACTGGCCACTTCTAGCAGAAAGAGATGACGTAATGGACAGGTTTCATTGTCCGTTTGGTCCGTATTTCTTTGTTATAAATGTCTGCTGAATGGGAGTCATTGTTAGTCGTCCAACCCTAAGAACTCTCCACGCTCAAAAGTGATGCAATACACTTGGAAAAGCTTTTCTCTATTTTTGTCAACTGGAGCATGCGAAGCTCCTCGTGTTTCTGGAACATCAGCAGAGTCATACATTAAAGATAAGAAAACAGAAAAAAGCGAAATTAACGTCGTTAGGACGTCTGAAACATTAATTTTAGCAATATGACACTAAGATATATTCATTTGAACAGGCGATGCATTACAAGATCTAGGATAGCAAGTTACTTGCCGCCTATTTAACAAGTTACAAAAAAGTGAAAAAATGCTTAAAAGTTCAACCTTTAATAAATTAAAATTGAAAAAAATGGCTATGGGGGATGGTAAGAGATATTCGCAAAAAATGTGTTTTTGATTGGCATAGATTTGATGCAAATGGAATTTCAGACGCTCCATACTTAAAAATAATTACGTGACATTAAAGATTAATAACTACCTTGGCCGCGTAGTGTCAGTACATAAGCAAAAAATGTGCTTTTTATTAACATAATTAAGGTGAAATCGACAATTTAAATTGGTTAATGTTAATATTTAGGTAATGCAGACCACGTTTAGCCAAACCTTTTATACTTGCGTCTAACAGCACATCGTGTATGTGACATGTGTGATGCGTTAACGTTTCCATTACGACTTCTGAGGGCTCTGACACTGATGGACACTGAATCTCCTAATATACGAACGCGTGCTCGAAGCAATAAAAACGTCCTGACGTTGACATTAGTGGTTTCATATAAATACTACACTTATCTGCCCCTCTATTTGCATGTAACAAGCGTGTATTTATCAATGCTTATCGCCGACAGTGATGCATATCGTGATGGACTGTGTATAATTCAGCGGCCGGCGCGCTCAAATAAGATAATTAGTACGTCTGTGTGTGTACACTCGGATATACTGTTTGATATATGCAAATGCAGGTACAATGTGGGATGTGAGTGTGTGCACTGCCTAGGCAAACATTTAAGTGATACATTTGGGTGCGTGCTACAGTTATTTTATTAGCATCTATTATAATACATGACAGTTCCAACATAGATCTGGGAAGAAATACATAGAAAAAGAAAGATTGTACAAAAAAGAAAGACAGGGAGAGGAGAGAGAGCGAGAGAGAGAGAGAGATAAAGGGAAGGGGAAAGACTCAGAAATTCCAAGTACTAGTTGTGATATATTAATGAATTATGAATTAGTGAGAGATACCACGACTCTGACTCATCAACACTTAATTCCTTATTTTACACATTACTAGTACCCACTACTGCAAGTGTCACATATGGCTGATATTATTAAACATGATTAATATCGCAGATCCTTCTCTTAATTCCCCTCCCAGCGTGACTCTTCATAGCCTTATCAGCACGTTATCATCAATGCAAATAAGTAGAGAAGCCCCGCTCTCCAGCCTTGCAAACCACCGCCGGCCACAACTATCCGCTCTAAAACGGGCTTCAGTTTAAACAATAGAAATATTGATTCAATCTACGCGAAGCCAGGGGGCTATTGTTGCAAAAGGGTTTCCTTCTTGTAATGTTGATGACAGATGCTACCGTGCCAGGTTGCACCAAAGAGTGTAGTAACACATTCTCCATAATCGACATCGACCTGGTTATTGGAATCGTCGTTTGCTTATTATTGAATATAAGGCAAGCGTGGGTACTATTGACATCGTCAGAACAGCTTATATTTCCCATGCGACGCATAGACTCTTGGCTAAAGGAAAGGTCATGCAGTTGTAAATCATACCAACCAAATGTATTAGCAATTCTGTGCATGATTACGATAACACAGGCCAGTCGTAGGTCGCAAGAAATTTTCGCGCATTTTACTGTTCTGTTTGGTCGTAAAACGACAACGACGACCACAACAACGACAACAGCAGAAACAAAAACGTGAACAAAAATAAAAGCAAGTATTAAAGCCAGAGTTTAAATAACAGTACTGCTCAAGCAAAATCAAGACTAACTACGACAGTGACAAAGACATCACAGCATAAAAATTTAGGAAAGGAGTTTAAGTGAAATGTCTTCAGGGAGCAAAACATTCAGTTCTTTCATACCGTGCAACTCTTGGCATTTTAAGAAGAAACAATAGACATTGCCTTTACAATAGCTTCTATCTACTCAGCTCTTAAATTACAACCAATTCCATTAACAACATACTTTTTGATAGCTGCGTTTTTTTACTTTTTACTTAGTTATTATTCCTTGCTCCGAACAAGGCAAAACGCTTTTTTTGTTGAAATGAATATGTTTTACAAAATCGCGGAATTATATTGTCGGTTTAGACTTTTTTTACATTCGCAAACTGTTTTCTTGCGTGAGCATGTGGTATTTGAACAGTAGCACTAGCTCACGTTCCCGCCATGCACCTGTTTAGGTCAAGTTACACAGGGACGCTTCTAACAAACATCTGGATTTACCCCATCTGCATCCCAAATGTCAAGTTTTTTCGTCTTGTTACTAGTCAAATATTGTCTTGCACGTGTTTTTATGGGCACAAGAGAGTTGGACGCGTAAACAGTTATGCAGAGAGACGCGGTGGACAGAAGACGAAGACACGTGTTGTTTGCGATGAAAAGATTAAGAAGCACACCAGACTGATGTCTGTTTTAGAACAACGGCGTCATATTAGTATAACTCTCAGACCAACGTTATTCTCTGTCACTTTGTGCATGATGTAAACATATTAGGAACGTATGAACTTATTGTGATGATAATAGCATGCAGCTTCATTTTAACTATTAAATCAAATATATTTCACTCAAGTGATATCTTTCATATCATACATCACAAAACAAGTACGCTATGATAGATAAAATGTATTAAAAACTTTTTGGGAAAACGATTTGAATGACGTTTCCATTACTGGATATAATTCACAAGTACTTAAAGGATAGGACATGTCACTTAGCATGTTGGGTTTATTTTACTGATATCACTTAAACTTAAAAAGTTATAACAAAGAACCTTGCAAAAAGCTGTCTATAAAGTACAAAGTTAATCTGTATAACCACTACAGTGAAATATTCAGACGCAGTGGCAGCCACAATTGAGTTGAAAGTAAACACGTTGCTCAAACGCTTTCTTTTTGTGACAATCGTTATCTATATAAAAAATAAGTTCTTTGTGGTTTACAAACAGTATGATAGTTGATGCCAAAAAAACTAAACTTACTTTTACACTTACTTGCTTATTTAGGGTCATCTTCACTTATCTTTAACAAAATAAAACATCGGTTGACCTTGACCTTGCATGGTTATGCTTGGGTTAGATGTTATTGGATTATTGGGTTAAATTGGATTATTCTTTTGTATTTATTGTTGTTTCTTTCATTGAAGAAAGTCATTTGAATTACTTTTTCGGCTGAACCATTGAACGTTTCTAAATTACTTCCGTGAGATCCTTCGACAAACAGGCAGGAGTCAGTTTCTTTCAAACTGGTGAAATTCAATAATTTTAATGTGACTATGCCAGGCAGTTCTAGATTGCTATACTGTAGATTAGTAATTGACAAACACAGGTTGGCAGCAAATTCATTATTCATGACTTGCTGAGTAGTGTGCAATTCGCAATGACCTTCGCAAGGCACTTGCGTTACAACACAAGTACTCACACAGAATTCTGATACACAGCAGCCGCACAAAAGAGTTTGATTACTTGAACTCATTTATCGAAATTAATGGTTTCAGTGACAACACAGATGACATCTATTGTATTAAATGTGCGGCTGAATTGCACATTATATCGTTCGTCTATTAAGTTTTTTACCCTGGTGCTTTGATGTCTGGAACATTTCCAATCTTTTGTAATGCATCTAGAGTAAATAGAGACTGGAGTTAGTATCAAGTGTTGGCAGAATTTGATCCACGTTTCATGTTGAAATTCGCTCAAACTTGACGCATCGCTCAAAATCTGATCAGTTTTATTGGTGTAAGACAAACTCCATTTTCTTAATTGCTTGGCTTCAGTTCTTCGACATCCATCATCTACACAGCCGCTTACAACGGTCCATCAAAACCCACTGATAGAGAAAGAGGCTGGAGATTGCCTGTACACTACTCAAATATCGTCTTTAGATTGCCGCCAGCGCTAGCCACTGTGTGTGTGTGATAGCCCATAATTGATCAAATCATTAACATTTCTCCGTCGCTGTATTACGCTGACAAGCGGGTTCTCCTTCGTTGTATGTTAACTTATATGGGAAATGGAGAGGCCTTGTACAAATAGGCTTCCTACTTTTACGAGGCTCCCCACTTTTACAATGTATTGAAACATAGACTGAAGACATCACAGTGAGCTATTCTTAAAGATGAGTCACAGTAAAGGCACTATTCAATTGTATTTCTCCTTAAAGATGTATTGCGTTGAAGAATCGCATCAGGTACACTAATTAGCTGACCCTTTTTTGTGTTTGATGGTCGTGGTTGTTGAACTCCAAATTTTGATCTGCAGTGCTCATAGAGAAAACTGCTTAACAAAGTAAAAGGTAGTGTGCCTACAGACGCAGTTAAAAACCGCCAAAGCACTTCGCTTGCTACACGGCGTTTTTTCTACCCTGATTGTAAATGCCGGCTAAACTCCGTTTTGATTCAACGCCGGTTACCCAAACTTTTTTATGAAAATGAATATTAATGTCAACCGCACGTTCCCGTAGTATACGCCATTAGAAAGTTAATTAATAATTAGAAACAAAGACTCATAGTTCTACTCTTTTGACAGAAAATCATGTGCATGTCATGCGCATGGGTACATCAGCAGCAATCTTTATCGAAGAGAAAAGTGTGTTCAACTTTATTCACACGTGTGTCAGCAATTAAAATCCGCCCAAATGCAAATAACAACTAATTATAAAAAACTTTTTTCTCCTTTTTCTGTGCGACATGACATACCCACGTTTTCTATCGCCAGTAATTCAGATAATCTCATTAGAATAGACATTTTCATGTTTTGCATCTAGTCATCATTACTAATAATAGATTGTTCACACCACAAGTCGTTTACAAACCTGATCAACTGTATTGCTTAAAGAACAAGTAGCTTTATTCACTTTAACACAAAACATGAGACCTTTTTCAGTGAAACTAAAAATGTTGGTTTCACACGATGCTGACCAATGATACACATGTGTGACATGAGGTACTGAGCGATTATAGCAGAAGACAAGGCATCGTAAGTGACAGGAACTTCAGTAACGATGAAGCAGTTTAGTTAGAAAGAGCAATCAACTGATCCCCCGGGAGAAAATCATGTGCCTCACAGAGCAACATGATGAGAGAACCAACTCTAATTGAGATGTTGGGTGATTCTACACGCCTAGCCTTTCTACGCTCTTGCGGATGAATTGACCGAACGGCTTGGCATCATCAGATTCTTAAATGTGCCAAATTTGTTCTCGTGCTAGTTTGTAGTCTCGCCATTCATGTATGCAAAGTGGCAGTGAATAAAGTAATGACGTTGCTGACTATACGAGAACGGGAGCAGTTACTCGAATGCATGGTTTAAATTAAATCTGAGAGAGTTGGAAGTAGTTAATGATGTTAGGGGCGCTAGATATTTGCGGTTTGCATTATTTACGCACTACGAGGAAAATTCGCACCTTTTGACCATTGGTGAATGTCACATCGTAGCGTGTTGCACAGCGGAACCAGTTGATGATCTCCAAAATGCAGCTGTAACCGCATCATGCGCTTTCATCATGCTATATAATTACGCAAAAGGTTCTGTAAAATGCACAAGATACCACAAGGCATATTAGTATATGATTATTATAGTAGTTTATACGAAGAATTCTTATTGAATGCCATTTTTATTTTAGCCAAACCGGAAAACAAAATAAAAGCAACGCAGGAGGGTAAACTTTCATACTAGTTTCTCCTTTTTATGCAATTTTCAAATAATAAAACAAAAAAATGAAAGAAGTTGTATAATCTCAACACTTTCAGTTTTGTAGTTTACTACATTTCGAATAAGAAACGTGTGTGCAAAACGTTGGTGGGAGGAGCTTTGCTGTCTACAATTGATTTTAGATCAAATAAGCTTGGTGGTATGGAAGGTGTAAGTATGCAAGCATTAAAACACATGTGTATGAAGACTAATATAGCAAATTCAGAAATTACTAAACCAAGAGAGATGCAGAGTGGGGTCGCATTTGGAAAAGAATGTATAAATCTAAAATTTTGATGATAGTCTAAGTTAATTATTAAGCATTTGGATTGGGTGAATTCTATACTGACAATACTGCATTACTTTCGGTTGCACTCTGGAACAAACAGTGTTACCTATCAGTTACAGACCTTCATAGACAAAAGCGTATCGTGTTCTGCAAAATTAAAATGTGCACGAACAGATTTTTATCAAGGAAATTGTCATGCTAAATATTGAAAGCCTTGTTGCGCATCCATTAACCAAATCGATGATGCCTCGATGAATAAAAATGTCCGGGGAAGCTGTTTTACAACGAGGTCGAATTTCAAACATGATTTGATCAAGAAGCCACGGTATTTTGACAATCGCTGAATTACAAAATTTACTGGGGAATAAATTACAGACGAGTATGAAAATTAGTTAAGCAAGCGGAAATCTTCGAAGTTTTACTTGCGCAGAGAAGAAAAATATGAATTTTAGAGAGTAGACTTACTACCACAGGACGAAATTTAAAGAAAATGAGTGCTAGAATAGTTACTCAAGAAGAGCGGTATATAACTGAATTTGAGCGTTTTTCAAATTCAATGAATTCGATTCACTTGTCAACATACGTAAGTTGCACAAAGACCTGTTTCCGTAATAGATAGTGGGGAAAAATGTATAGGCTCTATACACTTCGTATGAAATGCCACTATTAATCCCACAAGTTTTTGATTTTGGAAAACACGCTATAGGGTATAAAAAATTATGAAATGAAATTAAGAAGCACAAATTGAACAACAAAGAAGTAAATTAAGTTATTTAATACCAAATAAAAGATTTTCTAAAATCTTCAAAATCTAAAGACTTGACTGTACGTGTTTCTTTCCAAATTTCTTTATACTCGTAACACAGTTGCGATGCGATACAAGATTTGTATGACATGTTCTACCTACTATATAATAATGCCTCAACTGCCAGAGTAGTTTAACAATCGTAATTACATATATGTACGAGCTTCTCCATTAAATTTTGTGCGAACTAATGGGAAGCCAAATTATAGTCTTCATTCAGATAATTTAAATATTAAATATTTAATAATAATTTATGTGAAATCATCACTAGTGTAGAACTTGAAAAATTTGAATTATATATTATGTAATTATAGCGCAATTATAAACTTTGTTTTCGCCAGTGAGTCAATCATTTTACGAGCCATAAATACAATATTACAGTTCAAATCAAGCAGCAATCGCTAACGATTAAGACAGCAAAGTTTGCATGCCAGGTTTGCATGCATATAATTTTTAACCATTTCGTCTATACTTTGTGTGCTCATTTTGAAACTAAAGTATTCTTTCCAATATTTTCGCAAATTGTCTGTGGAATTCTTCGTCATATTGCACAGCCTCTTGTTACTACTATGAAAGAGAAAATGTGGCTCCGTTCCGTGTTGACAAATCGGTGTTCGTTTCTTTTAAGCCCTTTGCTGGCGCAAATAGTTCGGCCTTGTAGCGATTATTGCTTTGAGCCATTAAGAACCATATAAGAATAATTTCCGCATGTTTGATGAATTAAATATATTAGTAGGAGTGCTAGAATGATGGAAGCTAATCCATGACTACTTGTACAAAAGGGAATAGGCCTACATATGCATAAAAATAACATGACTGACTGAATTCTTGCATGAGGATAGAACAAATGGAAAGGAAGATAATGGACTAAAAAACAAAAACGCAATAATGCGGTGCGACTAAAATGGCGATTGTTGTGAGAAGCGCAAAGCGACGTAAAGTAACTTAATGCGAACGGTTAGCATGATTGCGATAAATGTAATCTTAAATATATAGCATAACATGATCCTAATATAACACAATATTATGGACCACACTACACCAGAAACAACAGACGTAGTGTAACATCATCTTAAAGTGTTAATCATTTTAGCTTTGTTTCATGCGAAGCTGTGCATTACACATTTACAGCAGACAGTAGCAGTGCAGGCTAGTGTAACAGAACGATATAGAAACATGACACGCACTATTTCAAATAGTGCGACAAGACTGAAAGACTGAAGCTAATGTACACAAGTATATAGCTTATCTTATACATCGATATAATAATGAGATTTTACAACGTTTTAAATTTCTTAATGCCTTATAAATGGTCTGCACCTATAATGATTATAGTGAAGATGCACATGGTTAATGTAGGTTCATAAAGACCAAAATGTTTTCATTCGATTCTGGTTAGAGCCGTATGGAAGCCACACACACACGCACGCACGCACGCACGCACGCACACACACACACACACACACGCACAAACACACACACACACACATATATGTAAAACAAGAGCACAACGCTAATTAGAAAACAAGCTTCTTCAGTGCCCAACTGCGGGTGACGTCACGGCTCCTATAATAGGCTAGCTCAATTAGGCATATTTGATGAATAAGCCCGGCGTTTTGTGGAGACACTTTGTAGTGCTGGAAAACCTCTTTTATGACGCTTTCAGACAAATTTATATAAGCGCTTAATGTGGCGGCATGCACAGACTTGACCTATTTATTATGTTCGTAAAAATAAGCGTCTGGTTTGTCGAGTTAATTAGAAATGTATTAGAAAGCTTAATTATGACATTACTGGGCCAGAATAAAGAGAGTATAAAACAGTCCCACGTTGATTCATAATGCTGCAGACGTATTGCAGTTTTAATACACAAGTTTGCATCTTAACTGGACGCCGGCGCAAATATACATTATCCTGATTTATATTCGAACTGCTTAATGCTGCAATTGATGGAATATTCCAGAACATTATCCCATGCGAAGTGACTTGATATGGAAGACCATAAAGTTTTAATGTGCTATAAGGAGATTGGCTTCAGCGAGGAAGAAGAGAATGTAGGTCTAACGGGCATCCAAGACGCGAGTGGACAGGATTAGAGGTCGATTGCTTTTGGGACCTTCACCAGCTGTTTTTGTACAAAAGGAATTTCGACTATTACAGCCAAGCGTTCTGTCATGCGTCTTTCATAGGATATATTCACAGAATATATGGTTTATGTAAGGCAGTTCATTTTTCTTTTCTATTTTTTGAGATTTGTTTATCAAATCTAATTTTAACGATAATGAGCGGGACCAACATTAGATTAATTATTCTAGCGAAACGTTTTAAGGCCGGGACTGGTAATTGTGCACATGTACTTAACAAAAAGATGCAAACTCCCACAAAACCGAACAGTTGTCTCTTTCAAAGCAGTTTAAATGGCAATTGCACGAAATGCGGCGACAGATTTAGCAAAATGTGCAAACATATCTGAGAAAAATTCAACTTCCTTGTTTACACAAACAACATCTATATCGTTTGTCACTCGTTAAACTGCGGTTAGAACTCAGTTGGGACTCCTTATGAAGCAATTTTAGTCAGACTTCAATATGATCACGTGACATCATAGCGTTTCGCATTATCAAATGAAACTTTATTTATATATTGTTCACACAAACTGATTAGTGACGTTTGAGAGAAAGTACACGAGGAGTTTGGATTCTGCAGCTTGCTGGGAATCTCCGAGTGTGCTGTAAACGACAATGGTGAAACTTTTATTTGTTTTATTTTGTAGCTTATTTTAATATTGTAGTATCATCAACATACCCAGACGCTATATAATAGACCTCGCCAACACACTGAGGTCTAATTTCTTTTGAGTAAAGTTGTTGTGAAAAGGTAAATTAACATACTGAAGAAAAACTGATGACTCCAAGTCGTAGTAAGAATTTACGTACTTATATAAGCCTAATATTCGCTCAAACAATTTGTTAACTCAAACAACAGAGATGCCTATTTTTCATTATCAGTTATTAGATAATATTCGTGATTAATTAATTAATTAATTATATGTATATTACTTCTTTATTTAGTTAAGAATGACTATTTTTAATATAGTATAACAGTATAGTAAAATTGTACAATAGGCTGAGAATAAACAGTACTTGATGGCAACTATTAACCATCCAGTAAAATTTATGAAAATGTGTGCTTTGTCAAAGATCTGCCCGGATAGAGAGGACGAATAAACTACGTGTTTTTATGATCCGCGAATATTCCATCCAACACTATAACGGTGTAACCAACTTAGAATAAAAGCGCAATGTAGACATGCTTTAGCATTAACAAAACACACAGAAAAGCAGCTCTTAGGAAGCACATACCAAAGACTGTATTTCTGTGATGTCACTGACATACAGCTTAAACGATATTGATTTTTAGTACTTTTTTTGAGACGAAAGTGTTTAGTTCTGAATATGTAGGCGCTAGTTCTAGTAATATTATAATTTTATAAGTTGTACTTGGCTAACAAAAAGGGTACTTCTACAGGAATTTCAAAAATAATTTTTTTTCGAGTTTGCTTTCACATTTCGCTTTTTTTCATTGTACTTCCTATTCATTTAATTTTGGGTTAGTTTTTCGAAAGTAATTTTTGGAAAACTACTTCAATTAATTAATAGCTAAAAACAAGAAAAACCTTGCTGCTCTTCTGACAACAACTCAAAAGTTATTGCAATCTAACAAATTGAAAAACGTCATTTTATGATCCAAAAAGCAAAATATTTTTAGCCTACCCATATTAACGCATGTTGACAGCCTAGAGATCCATCAACCCACTATTTTTGAATACAAGATGGATTAAAAATACTTACCAAAGATTAGGCAAGCTGTTGACGGCGATAAAGCGGTAAAATGTCACATACGCGCGGCAAGAATCCTCTCACTTTCCAAACATTACGATATGAAAACAAGAAAAATACCGTCTTTATTGAACGCCAAACTATAATAAATACACCGTTTTTTTGTAAATGTACTAATTGTTTCAACTGTTTTGCATTGAATGTTCAATATCAATGTTTGAAAACACGCTTATTGTCTCAACGTTTACTGTGTTTTTCAAGTGTAAGAATTTTGAACAGCCGGTAACACATGATCACACCAGCTTAACACACGGCTGAGTGATACGCTTGGATTTGTTCTTTACTCATATATCAAACATCTTGTAGAAAACGCTCTGCTGTCCCTGGAGGCGAGAGGCGTATCACGACTATCACTAGATGACAAAGGCAACCCCCGCAGCTTGTCTGCTTTTCGTACCAGTGATCTCCCTTATTATTTTACGACTTCTAAAAACTTTAATGAGCACGTGTGACGCAACAGTTTGTTTTTTTGCCACAGAGGTCGTGAACGAGCATCATGCACACTGCAAAGGTCTACCACTGATTACAACGGTGCTACAGTGATTCACGTGAGATTTAAACAGCATGAATTTGGGTCTTATAAATGTGTGAACAGAAAAGGCTTTCATTATAGAATTGTCATCAGAGGTAAAGGCTTAATTAGGTGTAGGTTGTACAGTGCTGATCGCCATGTGTGGTCCCAGTGAGCGTTGAATGTACTGCGTCTATAGAGTATGTTATTAAATAACAATCACAAAACAAGCCTAGCAGTTCAATTTTGCAGTTTTCTCCATAGAACCACAAGTAAAATCTCGAGTGAGACAGAACATCACCTAATCATAAAATCGTAATTGATGTCAATAAATCACAAAATTGCCAATAACGAGATTAATAAACGCAGAATTTTCATCATTCATTAAATTGGCGCGCGTTTGTAGATCGAATCGATGGATGTTTATTATACCTGCTTCTGACTGTAATCGAAAATTCTCTGTATAACCGTGTGCGTTATAGTGCAACTTTTCATCAAAACTTACAGGCAATGAAAATGGCTGAATGGTCACGGTATCTGATTTTGCAAGTAAAGTTAAGCAACGATCCTCTCGGTTATTAACTGGCTGGACGACAACTAGGACAAATTGCGTGGTTCTATCTGCCTTACAGCCTTCGTCTATTTTCTCGTTGAAGAAGGATGTACACACATTAGAACCTGGCTAACTTATCTCTGGCTAGTTCAGGCCTCATTCTAAGCCGATTGTTTTTGATAATTATTAGACAGTTCAAGTACTGCTGCGATTGTCAACATAAAACCGGCTTTTATTGTGCCGAACTGCACAAAAAATAAAAATACCGTTAATTCAAAAACACAAGTTATTCATGAATGGATACTTAATTAAAATATACAAAGCACAAAGATTAGATACAACAACAGAAACAATTATTCTGAATGTACAGCAGCACATAAAATATAATTGATTACAAAACACAAGTTGTTCATTAGTAGGTGCTTGATTGAAAAGACAATGCCCAATAGATAATTTAAAATACAATTATGGTCAATTATACATACAATCAATTAGAGAAGAATGAGAAAAATGTGTAAACCTGTGTCTTGTGTAAACTTTTCAAATTTCAAACTTTCGCATGAAAGGTTGCACCGTGGCGTGCACATTACCCGGATTTTCCGGCTGTAAACATTATTCCTCGACTCGATAACTTCGTACTTTCAGACGACGTTGGGCAAATAAATTTGTCAATAGAATATCGATTATACCCCCATCAGGGCTCAGTTACATGGTTTATCTAGTGCCTGATATCTGTCAGTGGTTTCTGACTGTGGGCTTCAAACATGTGCAGCAGATCAAACATTAGATATGCCATAAAACATTTGCTGAGGAAATCATCATGTTGCCATTATGACGTTCTCGTCAAAGATTCAGACAGATTGTTTTAATGATATTCGGCTTTGGACTTGTAAACGTTTTGATCTAAATTCTGCCTTGATGAAATCGTGCTCTAATTGAGTTCTGATCTGAGAGTTATTATTGACGGCTTAACTTACAGTTTTATGACTGTTGCTGCTGCTGCTGCTGTTGCTGCTTGTGTGGCTGACGGCCAATCATAATGTTAACAAATAAGAAAAAGAAAAAAGCAAATAAGAAATATAAAGACAAAGTACAGGGAGGAAAAGAAAAAAGTGAGAAACGAAAACAATAAACGCGGCGAAAGAGAAATGAGAACGAAAAAGAAAACAGTGAACAAAAAGGACGCGAAGAAGAAGATGATGGTTACATCGGGGGCACACCTCACACAGTAACTGCAGTCAGTGCAGTGGTTGTGAAGGTGGCCGTAGTGAGAAGGATGATAATGATGATGACAGTGGCGATGATGGCAAAATATTTGACTATATTTTACTGAGCATAGGAGTAATTGTAAACACTAATTATTATAACCTTGTGCGTGTATCATTTTAAAATCAAATTCATTCAGACAAGTTAATAGCACATAAAGTACTGTAAAACGGATTTTACTTTATGCATTAAACTGTTGCTTTGTTGACTGCATTTTGCAGCAATTTAATTTCAACAACAATTTAGCTAAAATGCATTTTATTGCTGACGAGCCGCGGCGCGATTATATTTTATCCTCTTATCAAAAGTGCATTAAATGATTAAAGCTGCATAAACATTCAGAAGTTTATAAATTATATTAAGATGTGGTCGAGGAGCGCAGAAACCTCTCAAGAGCATAACCAGTTTCATCGCTGCTTGTTTATTAATAAAATTCATTTAACGAGTAGCCCAATTTTGGCGACTTATTTTCTTCATTAAAAATACTAATCAATCGCCAGAGGGGGCGACGGTCGCTGGAATTGCTAATTGGCAAAAATGTCAAGCTCGCTCTGGGTCCCAATGATGACACGCATGCTAATTAAGAGGAATTAATTTGGATAATTATAGTTTTATGTGTGCGCTGTTAATTGCGATGACTAATCAGTTATAGGTCAACTTCAACTAGGACTACTAATTAATATCGAATAACAAAGATGCACTAAGTAAGAAGGCAATCAAGGAAACTTTGTATAGTCGTATTTACAGCAACACTGCAAAGCAGCTTTCGAATGTGCCTTTGAGAGTTTTTTGCAAATATTTCTTGATTGAAATAAAAGCTTAATCAAATTATTTTTTTCAAATTCAACTCATTTCACGTCAACCCAACCTCAACATCTACACATACTCAACCCCATATCATCTCAACCCAACCCTTCATTACCCAACTCACCCGTCTTTAGCTCCTCTTACGTATATTGCAAGTTGTTTTTCATTTATTATTTTTTAACTTTCCTATTATAATACATCAATGGACCAAAGTCAAGAGATCAGTCTGTATGCAATAGTCTTATAACTTGACTTTTTTACCCTGTTTACCTTTCCTTACTTTTCTTTGGTCTTATTTTTACTTCACCTTGTCGTGACTTTCTGTTTCTATGAGATAAAAATACATCTAACGATTCATTCTGTTTTATCTTGTCATTGGAATAGGTGTTTTGTCGATCACTCTCTTATTAGGTTCTTTAGCTATATTGACTTCTAAGCATGTCTTAATTATAAGTACTGTCTATTATTAAAAACTGCGTGCATGTAATACATACATGCCTGGGTAGAAATCTGATCATTAATTTAGTCAAGAAGAATTCTATACAGAATGATTCGTGTGAACGCACGAATTCGACTGCATAGTTCGAATACAAGTGCGCAGGTTTAACTAGTTATTTTCATACTAAGGCAAACTGACCAGCGACACCATCGGTTAAGATTTTTAAAAAATAATGGCAGAACTAAATTAAAACTTTTTATTTAGCAATTAATTATCAATGTATATTGTGCTCATAAATTATATTAAAATATACAGTTACCTAAGAAATTTTGAGATGATGGAGACTTGTTCTATGACACTCGGAAAGTCATTTTTATCATTTAGCTTTTTCATTTTTATCATTTTTGACAGTAAAGTTTGGGTCTGACTGTGAGTGACTTCGTGGAGCTTTTTCAAGGTTTTGATTTTTTTACAAAGGTATTTCAAGTTGGATCTGCATAACACTCAAAACAGCACGGGAAACAATTAATTTTATTGGGATTTATGACTTTTTTGGTCATTTTGTATAGCTGACTACTGCATTCTACTTGATTTGGCACATTTAAAAATTTATTACAGATGATAAAAATTTGTAAATCTTTTTTCTTTCTTTCAAAAATCTCCACCGCTGCATCTGTCTGTCCGATTCTACAATAATAATCGTCCCTGAATGATCTCCGTTAGTGGTTGTGTTATCTGTGGTAGTCAAGGAAACTCCTTCCCCTTTCCAAAGCATGTAAAGTCATTATAACATCTCTATTCAAGACTCCCGTCGTTAAGATGTGTTTGTCTACCAGCGTCTGACTCTGCCACAGGTGTATGATGACCCCCTGCCGAATCGCTAACCACTATTTTATACCTGGTACCAATTTGTATATTACACGAGTGAATTATGTTTCAAATATTACCAGAGATTTATAATACTTGTATTCTGAGTATATTACGAAGGAGCTATAAAGACTAGTATTCTCCCTGCCCACTGGAGTGAAAGTTATGTGAAAGCTCCCTGAGTTTTATGGATGTACGTTCTCTTAAGTCGCGTATAGTAACATTTATTGTAAATTATATGGTTAGGCTTAGTCAGGCTCCTTCTAACTGGTGACAACAATAGATAGCCCAAACCTATCTAATTTAAATACCAAAAAATTAGAATCTGTTAACGCTATTCAAACTATATTGAACTATTGATAAGTAAAAATGGTAAGTAAAAGGTAAGATAGCAGCTGTAATGGCACAAAGTGCCACTGGTAGAGCCGAAAACGGCAACGGTGGTAACAGAAGCATCACTATCGCAAAAGGAGGGAAAGTAGCAGTAAAAGAGCTGCTAATTCACTATTCACTATCGTCGTCATAAAATAAAATCTGGTACAATAGCCAAAAGTATATTTAGTATCGACCCTTTTCAGTCGAGATCGAAGGGCAAGAAGCTGGGAAAAATAACAAAGATTCTTATATCGCACAGGAGAAGATAAACAGCCACAGGCGCACTCAACTATAGAAACATTTTTTATTGCGATTCTGAGAGGGTTGCGTTAAGCAAATGCGATTCACCGCAGGGCTGTTACAATGTTCCTTGACCTCCGCGCAGACGAATCTGCGCAGTGGCACTGCTCATTAAGACGAATAAAAAAATCGAATTTATATCGCAAACTAATCGTGTCGCTCGAGTTCACTGAGTTCACCCTGGAAACTGTGATTGAAATTACCGATCTGTCGCCGTCATTAATATCATGCATAGGCGCAATAACGTACACCATCCTTGCCCAGTGCAATAACGTGTACCATTTGTCCAGCACGGCAAATTTCTCTATCAAGAGTTTCCAATATCAATCAAAAAGTCACAGATTTTTACTAAACTGGTTCAGGGTTCACCTGCTTTCGCTGGAACTAATTATTTCCATTAAATAAAGTGACGTGTCTTAAAAATGATTTCAACTTACCATCACGCTTGGTAGCACTTTTCCGAATTTTCCGGCGTTTTGTAACAATTAGGCACAGCGCTGCGCGTGCCAAGGCATTGAACTAGTAAACTGTGACAAATGTGCGAAAGTCTTGAAAAGGAAAGGGTTGAAGAAGTGTTGAACAAAGGGTCGAACAATTGTGTGGAACACGATCTCCATCGGCCTGTAGCAAATCCAGCTGTTTAAGCAGAAAGAATTCTGCCATTTTGTGATTGATAGCCTCGATAATGTTGCACCTTGCAGCAGACAATTTCACTATAACTCATTCATAAACCCTGCAGCTTCAGCCGGTATGACATTTTACCTGTGAGATAGTTGATAACTGCAGGTTACGTGAAAAGAATTTCACTTAGATTTCTACTTGTCGTAATTCAAGCTTCAAACCAGTTTTCCGGCATCGCTTTGTGTATTTTTTAGGCTCATTATATTTCTCACGACTTTAGTTCTTACTGTCATTTACCAAACGAGTCGACACATCTTGATATACAATAATTACATACGACCACAAATTTTCCACATTACTAGTTTAGGATGTCCCACAATTCTGGATTGCTAGGTTGTGATAGGGATTGTGAAAATCAGCCATCTTAAAAGTGTCCGTCTTACAACCATATTTCATATGCAAATTAATCTTGGAATCACTACATTATGTAATACACTGTTTAAAAGAATTCAGTTATCAGTAATATTTTATACGGAGTTTAAAACGAGTTTTGAAATGGGAATAATAAATTGAAAAATTAATGCCCTGATTCCATGATGAGCCTTTTATTATAAGCCAACATTACAAATACATGTTATGTTCAATAAATGGGCAACAAAAGAGGTTTAATGGAGCACATACCGATGAGCAAGAGGCGGTGAGATTGGACTTCATGTCAGGGTTAAAAGTGCGATTTCGCAATCACAAAATCACGTTAATACATGCCTTAAATATTGAATCGCGCAGGGGTAGAATGGTGAAACATAGTGCAATGAGGTATTCCATATCATACTGCACCTCGTTATGCAAGACCGCTGCTATTACTGTGGCACCAATTACTGTGCTTCACCACACTCATAGAGTGTCTATTACTAGTTAGTGTTACTTCAATCATTGTAACTACCTACGTCACCTCGCATTATGAGTGACCGCTGCATTATGTATTAGAATTTAGAAAAGTTAGGCAGAAAAGTGACGCGACATCTTACGTCAGTGTTTGTCACTAGTCAGGTTTACTTCAGTCATTGTTACTAGCTACTGTCCCATTACGAGTGGACCGGTGCATTATGTATTAGCATTTAGAAAAGTTAGGCACAGTGCAATTGCCCTCGCACACAATAATTAATTAAAGGTTAAAATCATGTTGTGCAGTTTATCAGGGGTTTTAAGATGTTGGATGTGATACATCCAGTGTTTACGCGTCACTTTTTGAACGTGCGTAACAACGCAAGCGCGTTCACCTTCAAGTAACACTATAATAGTAAATCTCTATAGGCTACACGTATTTTTGCTCCTGAAAATTTTATTAGCACAAATGCAGCCAGTATGTTGCATAATAGAGGCAATTTTCTATAGTTAATTCAGCATTCCTGTCAATAATTAGCACAGGGTTGAATTGATTCGTCTTTGCGTGCGTGTCACTTGTGAAAAGAATGGCATTTTTTATGATCACACAACCTCAATTCTTTGCGCTTATGTATTTGATTAGGTGTACAGTTTATTGCAGGGACGTTGCTCATATAGGTTTTAAAGGGTTAAATTTAAATACCTTTTCTTTTTAATTCTTTCTCACCATCATCATCATTGACATCTTCATCTTCACTGATATCACCATCATTAGCGTCATCATGAAGATCATCATCTTTGTCGCTGTTGTTCTTGTCGTAGTCATCATCGTCGTCACCATCATATTATCGTCATCATCGTTGACATCATTATCATCATAACTATAATCAGCACAACAATTTTTACCATCATTACTATTATCACAATTATTTTCATCTTCTTCATCGTTGTCGTTGTCGTCATCATCACCATCATCATCAAGAATGAGAACTTGTGCTATCTTTAGGGTCAGACATTAAACCAGAAAGGTGATAAATATGTAGATGCACCTTATTGCTTTGCTACGTGAGCTCTGTTGTTAAATTTCCATGTTTTTGCCTGTTTTCACCTATAACATGTGAAAACATATTATTAGGCTAATTGTAAAATGGTCAGCAATAAAATGTCTTACGGTTATTTTCACAGCTTGGCAAGCATAGCGGGGTCTTCGTCTGATTGGTTGTGCTTGCAGCTCAGATTAGGCCTAATTTTTGTTATGTCCAGAAACGCATAGTATTTTCGTTAGTTTCATATGTGTGAAAATAGGAAAAAAGAAAAACAACGGCATTTACGGTTTTTACTAAAGGGGCACTTTTATTAAATTGTCTTGCGCGACATGCCAGAATGACATGTCAACCTAGCAACTAAATTGTTATAAAAACTATTATTAGACGTGCACATGTTTAAAAATATGCCTAACGAAGACAAGTTGAAAGCAGTAAATGTTTGGAATTGGAACAAAATGAAATAAAAAAGAAAACAAAAAATATTCAAGGTACATTTTTATGCACGTAATTATACAAAACGCTATATAAATCCACCACAAAACGCATTTAGATATCACTTTATTATGCAACATTTTTGCAAGTTACTACACAGTACTAAGCACTGCTTCTGTTGTGGTTTCATATGTATACATGCCTTGCCTGCCGGACCTACTGAATTGAAACTTGTAGTAGTTTGACTATTCCGGAAAATCAAGAACTTTCTATATACATCATGTTTTTGTACAATATTATAGTTTAGCACTCTGCGTGCTGGTATAAAATGCTTACCGGATGATCTACTCATATTTGTAGAACGACCAGTTCTTACATAATCAACAATAATCATTTGAGACGAGATATGGAACTGGATAGTATTGGCTGCTGTCGAATGAAGTATAAACATCACCCTACAGCGAGAGAAATAGACTATGCTGTATGGTAGATATGTAGAAACGTTTTTCTGGCAATGGTAGATATGTAGAAACGTTTTTCTGGCAGTAAATCTATCCATTTATTAACCAGTCCAAACATTGCTTACTTTTGGTGACAAGCACGCCAATTAACCAGTTAGATATCATATGATCAATATGCAGTCACCGTCTTTGATGCTTTGGCTATTTTTTAGCAGCGGCTCCAGCTGCTTTTTGTTTAACTCAGTCAGCAAGCAGACCGTTATAGAGGGCGCTTATAATGGTTTGTAAACAAGGTGCCCATGTAAAAGCCCCGGGCTGTGGACCCTTGAATGCCTACTGTCCTCGTTGTCATCAGTGCCCGGGGCCTGACAGTTGGGGGTCCATCATTACTCAGAGTCATAAATCTCATTGTCACCTTTTATACACGCAGTTTGCGTAGTTCGCCAGTTTACTGTTTTTCCTGGCACCTGGTTTTGACAAAATGCCAGAAATGCTTTTTTAGCTCTGAATAACTTCAGCTTCAGTCCACACGAGTGGATTAATTAGCTTCCATACGCCCATTACAGCGAGTTAGCATTTATAAGCACAATTAAACTGATAAAAGATTGCAGAACAGGGACGATGATACCTATAACCACCTACTGTGGCAGTGTTGTGGTTTTCACTTAACAACTGCAAACTAATTTAATTACTAGCACTTAACAAGTTGTTCTATTAAGATTAACAGCGATAATTTTCCAAAGATTTTTAGCTGGTATTCCCTCTAGAAACATCTTCTGAACACATGTATTGGTGAAACTCTGTCGTCCAGATCACTAAAAACTTGGCTGTGTTCAAAATAAATGCTTTTACTTCAGTCCCAGTCTTTTCCGGCACAGTTACAGCTTATTCGATCGTGTTATCGCCTTCTCGTGATCGCGCGGCCATTTTTGCCGTCAAATTTCCTTACAGATTTCACGCAATATTTACCACACGAGGCGAAATTGCCTTAAGATATCAAAACGTACCGTTATAAGCTCATTAGACTATCTGGCTAACCATCAATTTCTTTTGTCTGCAAATCGTTGCAAAATGATTGCATTTCATTAGTAAAAAGGTCGAATTTGTTCGATCCGGTGCGTCCTGCTCGTTACGAATATTAAGGGATTATTGACGATGCAGATGCATGCTGCTTGATGATGCACAATCAATTAGCATTCTTAATTGCTAATTATAATCGTTCAGCGAGACATTTTCTCTTAGATTTATGCGTCAGCTCGATAGAAAAAGAAAAGAGGACGCAGATAATTTGAAATTATGCCTCCACTTTTGCTATTATCAGGAAAACACAAACATTTGTGTTAATTATTGAAGAAGTAGGGATTAGTCACATGGTCATACCTGTCAATAGTGCCAAAAAACTTTTCATTTAAGCAAAATTGTCGGTAAGAAAATTTAAGAAAAGTTGAAGTTATGACGCATGTGGTAAAGCCAATGTTTATAACGACAGAGAGAAAGAGAGGGGGTGAGTGAGCGAAAGGAGAAAGAAAAAGAGAAACGAAAAGAGCAGATAAGAAGTACGTTGATCTGACCATCAGCTCTGAGTCACTTATTGCTGATAGGAGGACTGACTATTGCCTGTCATTTTCAAAGTATCAAATAACGCTGAACATCCTCAACCGATGACTTCGCGGTAACATTACACTCGTGATCCAGACGGCAAGGTAAATTCGAAGACTTACTGATGCAGTAACTCATCGATTCAACATCCATAACTGATATTCGAGATGTTGCTATAACGATTGCAATAAAATCTGAATTCACTGAAAGAAAAGCCACTCATACATTTAAGGTTTAAAACCGTCTGTGGATTTTAGCATTCTTTATTCCTTCTACAAAGCTGAGTTCAAAAAGGATTCTAAAGTGCTGTAATAAATAATAAAATACAGCAAAAGGTTTTGTGTGGTATTATGATTTATGAAGGATTTGCAAGCGCAAAAGATAGATGCTCCTTTATTGACTTCGCTGACGGCTACTGTGATAGGAATCACAACTCTAACTATGTAAACGAAAGCCGTGTTTTTTGCACAGGCATGAAAGAAACACCAAACGTTTGTTTCAAATAACACAAACTTCAAAATAACTACTATTCTTTCTATAATAATTAGATAATAATAATGATGGTGGTGATGATGTGATGATGATGATGATGATGATAATTATAATAATTAATTTAAAAAATAAAAGTAACAAAATGAAGAAATTACTTAAAAATAATACCAAACAGTATTTTTGGCCAGAGAACAAAACTTAATAACATACGTCCATAAGAGACTATTCAGACTAATGGAAGACACTACATTATGTTGTCTCTGATGTCTGCTGGATTTTATAGATTGGATGCAGTGACCAGACCATTCAAACATAGATAGATTCCTTGGATACACAGAGATGGCAAATATGAATGTTTCTTCAGACATTGAGCAAACTCTCTTGATGTAGTACGTCGAATTCGGTAATTAGTAAAAAGTTGGTCTACCTGAGAGGTTTCTAGGTATTTATATGGATATTCGATAATTACGTCTGTTTGTTTTGAGTTGTGCACGTGATATATGCTCTTTGTTACCTCAAGGTGTAATAACGACAACGGTAACAGCAATGGAAACCACAAGCCGATAGTAATAGCATCGCGGCGACTGTAAAGCAGGCAACCACAGCAGCAGCAAAATTAAGAATGAAAACGTCAGCAGCAGCAGCAGCAGCAGCAGCAACAGTAATAATAACAACAGCAACTGCAAAGCAGAACAGTGGCGGTTAAAGCAGCAGCGATTTTTCACCTGCATTTTAGTGGCAGCAGCTGCTTAAAATAGCAAAAACGGCGACGTAGCAACAGCAGCAGCAGCAACAACAACAACAACAATTCACTTGCATTTCTTTCCTACTCAGAATCTTTAAAAGTCTCTGGATTTTTACTCTCGCCAGTCGACAAAGAAGCAACAACTAATGCAATCTCCATCATGTAATTAGATGAGAGGGCACAGTTACTGCGTGAAACAAGTGCCCATAGCTAAAGAGCTATTTGTCATGTTTGCTGAGTTTGAGCTCCTTACTGAAGATCATTCGATTGTGAGAGATTTCCACAAAAGTCCTTATTCATTTATCTGCTTGTATTTAGGAAGCGACAGCCGTGAGGTCAATTCAAGTGTCTGTGGCAGATTTTTCGCAATTTCTTTATTTTAGCGCTTTTTGTAGATATGCTCAATTGCTCATTCATTCGTCCATTCGTTTTCACACACCTTTTCCCCCACTTATGTATTCACTTATTCTTTCGCTCACTCGTCCGTAACTTCCAGCTTTCAGTCTTTTTTTCGGAGTAAGTTTTTGTCATGAACTACGTAAGCTTACTGGTATGTCAGTAACCAAAAATTTACACGCAGCAAAAATTTGATGATGTTGTGCGATTGGACAGATGTAAAATGGGCTAATGTCCTACACAGGCTAATATAGGACAATGAGCTTTTAGACTTCACTAAAAATAGTAATGTAGTATAGGCACTCTTTTTTTCCTTTATTAATAAAGAAGAGAAAAACAGTTTATATATCATTTTGCTATTTTAGGAAAGCTTGAAGCTCATTGTCCGACATTAACTCATTTTACCATATACATTAGTAGAAATAAACATCACCTCCATCATGTCTATCACTATTTGTTAAAGTTTTGGAACTTTGGTAACTCAGCTAAATTACTTCAAGGAAACAAGTGTTGTAAAAACCAAAGTCTTAAAGTTTAATGTGCTATTTTTAACACCATTCTGGCGACGCGTTCAGAAACTAAATAGATAATTCAGTATCGTTAGCTAATCATGTGGCAGACGCAGAACCGCCCCTAAAACAATTTTGTGTTCTCAGTCAGACAATTAGACTCACAAAGCCAATATGAACTAGACGTTGTTTGGCCGAAACGAAGCACTTAGGAAACCACAAACTTCGTCTAGGCGCTTATTGCGCTCACGCTTTAGCCAGATTTGTTTTACCACCGCAATCATTTCATCTACAAAGCATCAAACAACTCAATCACCGAGGGAATACCGGCTTTATTTGATAAGCAGACAACATGAAATTCATCATTTCCGGTCATTTGTATGTCATCGGGTACAAAGCCATTACACGCAAAATGTTTTAAATTACCGCAAAAAATCATCCCCATTGACAATAGATTTGAAAAATTTCTATTGGCAGCTTGGCGTCTTAGACACTTCAAGGAACAAAACCGGACCGTCAATTTCTACCAAAGTTATTTCCTCTGAGATTTCCAAAGCAACGTGCACTACCACCATTGTCGATTTAAGCCTGTAAATTTTCCCAAGATTGCCTAGAAATTTCGTGCGGGAAGATGACAGGTTATTCTTCTTTTATACAGCAAAGCATTGTGTGCCGCAGCGCGATATGGAACGTATTTAAGAATGACTGCAGTGACGGTGCTATTTCGATTTTACTAAGAAAAATTATTTTTGCAGACGACGTGAATCAATGTCAAACGCCATTAGACAGAATAATAGTCGCGCTAAAAGTGTTGAAACAATATGGGAAATCTATAAAATAGCTGAGAAGTAGACGACAAACAAGGTCATTCTCTTTCACTTTACACTCTCCACGCAGAAGATTATACCTTCATGAAATCTTATAGATGGCAACGGTTAAATTAATGCATTTTCGAGTTAGATGAATGGCGCTACAATCAAGTTCAGTTTAATTCGCGTTCTCAAGTTTCGTCAGTGCTCATTTAAAGTCCATTAAGACAATTATAAACGTAACATAAAATTATATCTAACCTTATTCACTTACAAAAAAATTAATAGTTTGAATTTTGTTGAGAGTCACAAGCCTGAGAAACAAGCTTGTTTTTGCAATTTAAATGAAGAAGTACTTCAATCTTCTTCGTTAATTCAAAAGCTTAAAAACAACTAAACTGGAATGGATACTATAATAGGATGAACGATCAATGGCCTGAGACCTACAAAAAATTTAAAAACAAAGAAACGAAGCAGAAAAACTGATAACTAAAATATTTAAAAACTCTGCTGCAGAAATTTTAAAATATACCAAGGGTTTCTATTGATAATTTGCTATTGATTATATTGTGACGTAAGCGATAATTGCTCCCCTGCGGAAAACGCAGTGCGGATGTCACGTGGTTGACAGTGTGACACATTTGACATTCATAAGTGGAAAAATTGTGGAATCATTAAGTTGAGACAAATTGGCATCGACAGTGGTGACATAAGGTCGACGAAATTTCACTATCAAAGCGCGCGGCATTACTATGCATGGTTAAACTATTATTAGAATTTGTACTAATCAATGTTACACTTGTACTTATAAAGTTAGAGGGATGACTCCTCAAATACGTCTGATTGTTAGCTTTGATTGTAATTAATTCGTTAAGTTGAGATTTGCTATGACCGTAACACATGTAAAAATTTTGATCCTGTGGATGTATCTTGGTTCGATGGAAAGTGATTTGACGCAGAAGTTTTTCTGTGCCTGCTTCATCCAGTGCAGAGTTGTACGCCTATTACGTATAATCCACTCATCTACCTATGCATATTACCCTATATTAGCAGAGTAAATAAAACCAGATTCAACGGTACAGAACGTCAATTTTTTCAAGTATTTCAAGCACCCTACCACTTCCGCACCAACAACACCAGCCCTTCACATACCATTCAATGAAATGAAATGCATTGTCCAGGGACGCTAGAAGTTGTCTGGCAAGCGATGGTCAAGAATTCAATTTTCATTCTTACACAAAGCGCGCGCAGAAACTAAATTAAGAAGTGGTCAATTGACCATCTGCCCCTCTGGAGTTGAATTCGGCAGACTTTCCGGTGCGTGCTTCTATAATAGCATCTTAAGGGCTGTTAATTATCACCGGCCCTCATTAAACATCTTTAATTTTGAATACACAGAAGCACAATTTTCTTTGTCAAAACGACTGTAATAGAAATGCAGTTGTTATTTTTGGACCCTACCCTCTTTGCAGGGATGGTTCTAAACCATAGACCGTCGATGTTGATAAAATTTAATCTTTTCATCCGTTCATTTAATAATTTCAGTTCTAAGATTTTCGGTACTCAGTAAATTTTCAGGATAATTTGATATTTGACAAAAGATATCTGCCAGTCCAATATTTATACAACTCGTTTTAATATAGCGTATTATTCAGTTACAATTTTTTAAATCTATTTTGTACGTTGCTCAATATTATTACTTTAATTTAGACAATAAATTTTCGCCTTTCTTCTGAAAAAATTACTAAACTAGCACGCAGATATCTAGTCATATTTTCACCCCTCTGCGGTCTCTGCCGATCGTACCGCTTTGAACCCGTGTCTCTCTGCTACCATTTTTGAATCTCGAGCATAAAAGCACGTGGTTGTGCAGTGTTTAGATTAAAAACACTTAGATCTTGACAACATCTTTTCAAGTTTACAAGGTATTTTGTGAAATACATTCTGTTCTTCATAAATATTAAGTATTTTTCCAGTAAACATGACGCAGAGCGAGAAAACATGCTAAATGGAAAAGGGCAAGCTCCCTGACCGTTTACTTACGTACCAATGTTTGCATTAAAATAAAAGAGAGTGTGCACGTAAATATTTTTTAATTTACAAGACACGTGCTAATGAAAGAAGAAAAAATATTGACCGCACCATGGCATTCTTGTAGCAAATACAGGCAATACCTTTTATAAGATAGTAAGGGAACACTTTATTTTTTATCTACAGTATTTCAAATTAGAGATTAGAATATGCTTTAGTTCAGTAGTATAAAAAGGTGAAAGATCATTTGTAATTCGAGTTAATTATAATGGACCAGTGTTTATTTTATATCAAGACTACAACACTCGTACGGTAAATTGTTAAATTAAGCTCTTGTCCTATAGAGTTTCTTGTCTTCTAGAACTTGTTTTCATTTTGGATGGCAACCATTCAAGAATGGCACGCTTAGGCAAGATGTTTTGGAGGTCAGCACCACAAAAAGGTAATTTCTCCTAAGTATTTGTCAAGTAATTTGAGTGAAGGAGCTGTAAGTACTGCCAACAACGCCGACTCGCTTTCATAAGCCATTCATGGCGGGCAGGTTCTTTGACAGAAGCAGACGATTTCAGGTGTTTGTTCTGGAGTTGTGTTACCTGTCGCTGTGCACAGTTTAACGTAGTGCGCAAATAAACTTTGTTTTGTTAAGAGCGACTAACACCTGCCGTAGCCTTGGGCTCCCCATTCAGAGGTACCATCGTAATAACTTGTCTTCACGTAAGCGACAACATCATTTTGACCATTGAAATGTTTTTCTAATGCTTGTTTGAAGAACCAGTCAAATACCACGCTGTTTAATGTGAAGCAAAATTACGAAAAAATGTGAAATGTTTAAAGGCAGTCTTGCATTTCGCCAAGGGCTAAGAACAACTGAACGGTTTAAATAATGTTGTCTAATCCCTAAATTTGCATAAGGTCAAACCATATTTTTGCTAGGCTGTACACACCATTTCAGCAAAAATTGAGCTATAAACACTATAGTTACAGGTCGTATAAAAACAGTTTTCTATTGTATCAAGGTTATATTGCAACATTGCTTCGTCTTTGTTACCATCATTTTAACTGCTCTCATTATCATCGTCACCATCACCGCATTCGTCATTATAGTCATCGTCATCATAAAAGTAGTCACCGCCATCATCGTCGCCGTCATCATCACCATCATTATCACCATCATCATCATCGCCATCATCACCATATTACTGCCACCAGCACCAGTAGGATCACGGCATCACCATTATCATCGTTAATGCTATCACTGCCATATCCAAATCGACACAGCCATCGCCAGCTGACACTAAATTAATTCCAGTCTTCTTAAATGCAGCGGGTACTGGTTTGAGTTACATCAATTATGCCTGCAGTAACTCGAAATTGCAGGAACATACAGATTATTACATCAGACAGCATAAGATGCATTAACACCTCTTCGTTAATGGTCGCACGCTTGACAATTAATGGCGGTGATATCTGATTAATGAGATGTGGAAATAATTTCCAAAGTTTTTGACATGGATCACATTACTTACTCCATGTTGTGAAGCATGCTTTTGTATCGCATTTACACGTTCTACTCACGTTACCCATATAAAAACTAACATAAATCAGGTGCTATTTGGTTTTGGTTTATTGTTTAAATACAGTTTAGCACTTAACGAGAAAGAATCTAGCACTCAGTCGCAGGGCTCGTTTAAAGTAGATGGTTGTAACACGACCGGGATCTGTCAAAAGGTCAATACGTAGGCTACATGCAACTTTTAATCAGAATGCTGAACCTACAAGGTTAAAATTTTACATAACTTCCAAACAGGTCGGGAATCGTATCTCGTCACAATTTCTCAGAAATATATGTACTGTTCAGGAACATTTTATTTCAACCAGTTTGAACCAGACGTGGTTAGTAAAACTTAATGAGCTGGAAATTTAATTTTGACAATCACAACCAGCATGCACGTGTAATTATGCCTTTGTATTTAAATTCCCAGTTGGCTATTTATTCATTTATTTAGTTACTTATTTATACCTGCTTTTCTTTTTTCGTTTATTTATATAAGCTTTTTTACACTAAATTGCTTACTTACTTATTTATTTTTACTACTGCTTATTTATTTACTTATGGGTATTATGCTTTCACAAGCTTAGGTTTTTGAAGCATACATGGTTAGTACAAAAGTCTGCTTTTGTATGTTTATGAAAGGCTAATCATATCATTTTTACTGAATGTGTTTATTCTTCAGTTCTATAACTTGCCTGTAACTTGGCCATGCTCTTAAGTCCCCAAATGTTGGTTCCAGAACCTCTCAACTCATCAAGAAAAAACAGGACAAATACTCGAGTTGTAGCTCTACTAAGTTTTCTTTGGCTTCTGCGGTGATTGATTACCAACATTCAAGACGCTGCCTAGTGATCGATCATCAACATTCGAGACATTGCGATTATCATTATCATCGTCGATACTCATTAATTGAGTCTGTTGAGCGTAAATAGGTTTGCACGCTCCAATATTCCTCAATGTTACCAAGTTTCCTAGCTCACAGTATTTTCAGTTCAGTTGTTTATTGATCACAATAGTGCCAATTTTTATTTGGACACTGAAATTACGTAACCTGTATCACAGGATTCCCAAGATTAGGGTATAGATTATAATTGCGTTTTAATTGTTGTTTAATCTAAGCTAACTCTACCTGGGTATTAAAATAATATGAATTTACACCTTTGGTGTTTTTAAAGCTTTTTATTAATTTCAGTTTTTTGATGCTGAATGCTTCCAATATTTGGTTACTAAGAACGAGGGCTAAATATGTACATAAAGAACAGCATACTTAAAATTTTAGTTTTTTAATTAAGTTTTTTGTGTAGTTTTACTTTGTAGATTTTTTATAAATTGCATTTTTTCTTTTAAATATTGTAACATGGCTAATATTATTGTGGCTAAAATAAAACGTAAATAAACATAAATAAGATTATTGAAAGGAAGGAGGGATGAAGAGAGCGAGAGAGAAAGAGAGAGAGAGAGAGAGAGAGTGGGGTATAGGGAGAGAAAAAAGGGAGAAAGAGAGAGAGAAAGAGAAAGAAAGAAAGATGAGGAAAGAGGATTAAATGGTGGAGGAGAAAAAGGGCAAACACTGGAAAAAGGAATATAAAAAATTCAGAGGGAAAGGGAAGAGAGAAGGACAAGAGAAAGAAGCGTGAAAAATGAAAGGGGAAGAGGTCATCATAAAATGAAACAAATAAAAGAAGAGAGGGTGAAGCTATAACAATTCTGCGCCAAAATAATTAAACGAATGTGAGCCATATGGATAAATTATTGAGGTCTGTCTGATGTATGGCAACACTTATAACATGCAGAAGTTCAGGTCTCTTTCCTTTGTGAAAATCCTGTAAATGGAACACCATTCTTCCTGCCCGGGAGCGAAAGGAAGCGTTATAATTCACGAGAGAGGTGGTGACATGGGGCATATGTCTAGAAACTGTGAGTTGTTTATTGGCAGAAGTATTACTGGTGCCGTTTGCAACTTGACATTCGGCAATCTCCTCCTAAACCACGAGTCAATACATTCACCGCCGTCAGCATTTACGACGTTTCATTCCAGATATAGGCACCAGTAATGTGTCACCCAGGTGCAATATTCTTGAATTATTATTGGAACAGGTACGCTAATCAGGACAGGTAGATAAGTTTTCTTGGATGGCTCAGCATCTGGACGTGATTTTATCATGTCCACAAAGTTGCCTGAGGCCTCGATTGGTCACTTGTGTGGTCAACAGTTGTAGAGTTGTCCCTACACTTTAGTACAGCGTAGATTTCTTGCAGAACCTACCAGGCTGAAGCATTGTATCATCAAATTCCAGGCATGTTTGATTTACTGATTACCAGCAAGGGAATTAAATGAACAAAGCTGTAGCGATTATCTGACAAAGTTAGATTTCTGTAATCCAAAGCACTTTCACAAATTTCTTAAGTGAGTGCTATTGAATCAGCTGTTACTGACAATAAGACAATACAGAGATTTTAGAGTTACAAATCCGTCTTAAAGAGAAGTAAAGAGGTGAGGGGTTTAGTTCATTATGGTGTACGAAAAAAGTAAAACCACAACAACAACAAAGGCAAAGGTAAGATACAGAAACGATGTATTTTGAGTCTGTAAATATGATTTAGTTCGGAAATACGAAACAAATTCATTTTTAAAAAAATCTGTCAAGAGCAATCATTGGCCAAGTCGTTTTGAAAGGCTATAAGATAAAAAGATAAAAAGGTAAAGTACAAAAAAGAGAAGCAGGAAAAGAGATTAAAGTAAAGCACAGTGGCTGATAGCATTTTAAAAACTTTTGATCAACTTAGACAACATTTCAGTTTTAAACTCTACAAAAAGCCGATAAATACGACGCGAGAGAAATGTGAACTTTTTAAAGAAATTTATATGTACTGCAAGATTATTTTTGTTTATTTAATTGACAAAAACAAGTCGTACATCAGTGGTTATAGAATTCGTTCATTTACTTAATACTAGGATTAAGGTGCTACCGGAGTCGCTAAAATAATGTTAACATGTAATAGTATGTCCCAAGACAAATCTAAGAAGCCAATAACTGAAAGTAATAAATTTGTAGCATTATAAGAATTGAGAAATTAGACAGGAGTTCGCACTTCAAACAATACGCTATACTTATTACTTACGCTCCCTATACCCACTCAGTCACCAGAATTAACGTTGCTCAACTCAAGTTTAAATTCGGAAGCAGTAAAACTCGTTCTTTCTACAGTAATTACGCAGAAAAATTCAATAATACCTCTATTCATTTGTCTTCATATCATTATACCGTATGAAGCTTAATAAGCAATAATAAAGCATTATCGCGTTTGAGAGGATAAAAAATTGATCATTAACTTTATGTTTATATAGTAATTTATCACTCTGAAAATTGGGTAAAGGTGATTTGACACAGCACATGATCACAATAACTACGTTATAAACTACAATGTAATTTTTGTCACAGAAACATAATTATTGCGCGTAAGTTTCCATAAAAGATTATCTTAGTGACAGTTTTTATCCACGTTGTTATTGATTTGTTATATTTTGCATTACTTAACGTAAAGGTATTTAATTTTGTATTAAGGAAACAATAATTTTTTCTATGACTTCGAAATTATTGGTGCATAGTTCTAGAAGGGAACAATGAACCAAAGCAAAAAAATATTTGCAACTTAAATACCATACATCGGACACACACAAGTTCGACGGTGGCTAAATACATCAACTTAAAGTCGCGAAAAAGATTACGCTGAAACAACCGCAGTTCAATAAGCATGTCACACACCCGACATTAACTCTGCTATGTTTGAGTGGCCAGAGTTGATCATTTGTGAATGATGAGGCTGGCGAATATTGTATGTTTTACGCACGTTATTTAAACTTCAAAAACGTTCTTTTTAGAACTGGAACTATTACGACACTCTTATTAGCATATACTTGCTTAAAACGTGTGTACCTACTGCATTCGATAAAGTGAGAAAAAACTACCAAGCGAAAGCATTCCAGAAACCTGCAATTTTTGCCACGGTTCCCTAGGCGACGGCAAAATTGAAATAAATCAGCAAAACCGCCCTGAAATATGGGAAGTCAAAGAGGTCTTTGGGATAGGCGGAGCCGTTGATGATTATGAGTGATTCGAGATGTAATTATGGGCGGAGTACCCCTGTCAGAGTTAATGTGAACAATACTTGCTAACTCTCTGCGTTTTGTTACTATGGCTACGCTGCCTTTTGTCGGTTTTGTTCAAAGCTTGTTTTTTTTAGAAATGACATGAATAAATGTATGCATGCCTCGCTGAGCTGTCATTAGTATATGTATCGTACAGGTGAGCTACGTACGTTAACATTTTCAGACGATAAACGCAGCTCGTCGTCGTCTTCGTTATCACCATCACATCCATCACCACCATCATCATGAACTTCATTATTAATTACCCATCTAAAGATAAGGTTTTGGTGACCTGTGTTCTCGATATCCTTGTGCAACGGTGCAAGGTTGGTAACGGCTGGGAAGCCGCTACCGTTGTCACTGCTAAAAGCAGCGAGGAAACTTTTATAAAACTATTGTCAGAGGAATTGTCCAAGAGCGAGAATTGTCTAAGATATTTAACAGTGTCTTTTTTATAAATGTCATCTGTAAAAGTACAGAACTTCTAAAAGGCTTGGAAAAAAATCACATTTATGTCATCGCCTGTCATGATGTTTTTTGCAAAGCAACACGCCAAAAGTTCAATACAGGAATATTAAACGCGAGATAAGAAAAAGAAGAACAAAAGTTATGAGGATAACAGAATGATGGTGAAGAGATGACAGCAAGAATGCCAACCAATACTGACAGTACATACCAGCAGAGACGAAACGGTGACAATGGTAGCAATAATAGCTACAATTACGACGAATGCGATTAAAAATACAACAGAGATAATGATGGTAATGAGACAATCGTGAATTAAAGCAGCTTTTGACGCTTATAAAAGCTGAAAGCAATTTTTCCGTCTCTGGTTTTGCACTTCTAAATTACGTTACAGTAAAGAATTTGGAAGCTATATTATTCTCACCTATGTATTTATTTAGTGACTATCCTTGTACAGCTACTATAGGACCACGTGACATTGGCCGTTGACGGCACCTTTAGAAAGAAAAACAATTAAGAAAATAAATGTGCTCCAAGCTCATTAGCAATTAGACCTGCTGATTATAATGAACAACTGCGATTAAAGCTGCCAAGTTGCACTTTACCAAATGAAAACTTATTGCAAAGGCGGTCACATTAACTCCCTCGTGAAAAATGAAAACGTCGAATTGTGTCTTTGTGTTTCACGGCTTTTTGGTCAATTTACAGTACAGACCACTGGTCATTAAAACGTTACACGTTCCGTCTAGTTAAAAGAACTTTTGCTAACTTGGTTTTATCAGTACGGTGAGTGGTTACACAATTTAGGGGGGGGGGGGTAATTGTACACACAAAATAGTAGCAATAGCGACAAAACGCGCTAAAATCAAATTAAAAAATCTGTGGATGCTTGGTTAGACTTCTGTGACTTTCAGAATTCACAAAAAGCTTTATCAGTCAAATAGCCTGTCTCTATGTGCCTCTAAAGTTGCCTGAGTGAAATAAAGGTTGCTAAGAACGTTTTAACACCCGAAATCTTGTAAGACAAGATTAAAATTACTCAGGAAGAATAAAAACACAAGAACTACAGTCCGACTGAGACACCACTTAAATGCCAGACAAGTCCAGGTCAAACTTAATTTTAAAACGAACAAGCGTTTAAACAAAACGAAGTGCGACACTGTTCCCTCCTGCAGTTTGAATTATCACATTTTATATGGGAATTATGGATATTTTAAGTTGACTGATGCGCTACAAGCTTCTTGTGCCAAGTTGGCCAACTGACGAATGAACAAACATGCAGAAAGAATATACTCATAATTACAATGAAAATAGTTGTTTATTTTAGCAATTTTGTGTTTTACGTGGGTACAACACAGTCACCCGTCAAGCAACCAAATAAGCGCCATAACAAAGTACGCCCATCTATACCCAAGAAAAAGAAAGTATTGCAGTCTACTATTCTTTGAATTTTTACTTCAATATCACAGATACACCCAGGCTCTTGGGAGTAACCGTGTGATAGTTTCGCGCACGCAATCAGAAGCCTGGGTTCTTGAGATGCTCTTACAAGGAAATAATCTTTTGGATAGCTCTATAAGATGCTTTAATCAAGCCAAGAAGATGTGCTATAAATCCGAGAGGAAGCAATAATGCGGTTTAGAAAGGAACAACTTGTCTTTTCTCTTGAAACAAGAAACATTAAACTGCTTTTACAGCTAAAACTTGAAATAAGCTCTCTGCTGGAATCTTTTATATGCCTTCGTGATGTAGGTTTTGAGAGAGTTTTCAGGAAATTAAATGGAAATAATAAATTATTCCATGTCCATGCTTCGTACATCCATTTTTCGGTTTTAAGCTCCCTCACCTTACAGTCTGTATGTATACGTAGTAAAGGCCAAGCTAAGTGTTATATAACTTGCTGTCTTACAGATTTGATTATTTTCTTGCTTGAAATAACTTCTAATTTGTTTTGGACCGACCCACTTCAGAGACCATTAGACTAACGGCCTTTTAAGGTTAGTGACAATAAGGTACGAACATGAAATAGCTAAACGGCGAAGGGTCAACTTTGTGGCACCTTCTTGTTTCGTCAAGAAGTGTCGTTGTTTTTACTATAGAAAATCGAGAACTTGGTTTACCATCGTAACCTGGGAAACTCATTACAAAATACTGGAATAACTAGATACACATGGATAGCAGGATCCGATATATTCAATTGACACGTTTAACGCTAGCTTATTACACTAGCATATCGTATTGATTAACTGCGTAATAAGAACTATTTTGCAAGAAGATGAGTGGGTTTTTTTATTTTGTTTATTGTGAATTAGCTAACTAGATAAGCATAGGTGTATCAGCACGAGCCTAATTAGCAAGACCCAAGGCAATATACATGTTTTTCAACGCCTTAGCTGTGATTTACTGTTTGAGATGTTTTCTTATTATAATGAGCTCGCGTTAATTATGCCTGGAAGCTTAAAGTGTCCACGGTGCGGCGTTCGGCCACTGGGCAAAGTGGTCTGCAAATGGTCAATTAGATCTAACTGTTTAATCCCTATTGTTAATCATGAGGACACCAGTGCTTTGTTATTGGAAAGCAGATGGTAAGAGAGCTTGCAGCTGACCAGTCTAGTGGCCAATCTCTATTCGCTGAGTGTCTAACTCCACGCATGATTTATATTGTTGATTTAATTATGTACCTAATTATTCAAATTATTCACACAGTAATTCTTCAAAAATAATTGCAAATTAGGGAAGTGTTTACTTTTGTAACGGCCGACTGCCAATATGTAGACAATATATGGAATAATGAAGATCGGCTAGAGTTAACTTAATATATTGTTCAGTTCGATACAACTTATTAATACCCTGTAAATTGTTGGTAAAGAATTGATTTAGTTATTGTTCCATAGATAAGTCGACTAGACAAAGGTTGACCAAAATGGCTCTTCGTCATTTTTAAACTTTTGGGCTATCTAAAAAGGATTGAGCCACTTTGAGGTCACAAAAAGTAGGAAACAGACTAACCGACAAAGAGAGCGTCAAGAGACCCTGATAGAACGACCCCTCAACTGACATTTTTTGAATCAAACATGTTTGAAAGACAGGAAATGTGCAAAATTTGGGACACAACCGGGAATACGAACCTTCTGCTCACCCTGCAGACAGCAGGCGGCGGACTATAATGTATCCAGCGGTTATATAACAGGACAGACAGGTAGGTCTTAATTAATCCTTATGGCTGGCCAATGATTAACATGACCTGTCATAGTCGTTGGAGTTGCCGTAGTCTAGCGGTTATGGCATCTACCGTCTAAGCGGAAGGTCCCAGGTTCAAATCCATATAATAATTTTTCATTACAGCTGTTCTACCAAATTCGATTCGGTTATTTTTAGAACAAGGATGCCGTATTTAGCTCCTATGTGTAGGATGAAGACTTGCAAATTTGTGACATACAAGGCTGCTGTTCTATATTTTCTCTTAAAACAAAGTAATTTATGTTGTCACTCAAATAAAAAGACACTAATTGTTGCGTGCTACATATACCAGCCTAACGTTTTATTATAATTGTAAGAGCAATAAAGCCTAGATCTGCAACCCATGGGCTTTGCTGGGATGACAAACGGCGCAATAACATAATTCTCTAGAAGCAAAGCGCAAAAATGGGATTCTATTGGGGAAACGCGCATGTAAAGATCATAATTAGGCTTTTATCCAGGCAGTTAGAGCAGTCAACGATCAATTATTTATCGTGGCCAAGGAAAACCGCTTTCCACGTGTTTTCACAAGCAATCCTTCAAAACTGAGCGGCTATTTTTCTTATCTGGAAAATTTTCCCTCGAGTTTTCAGACCAGGTTTTACGAAAAAGAGCAGCAAGAGAAATAAAATCAAGAGATTATTATTGCGGACTTGAGTGTTTATGTGAATGTGAAAAAGAAAGACTTCCGAATTTAAAACAACCAGAGCAATGCGAGAAAATATGTTAAACAGTAAAACTGAGATTACGCCAAGATAATTGGGTAAGAGAGAGAGAGAGAGAGAGAGAGAGAGAGAGAGAGAGAGAGAGAGAGAGAGAGAGAGAGAGAGAGAGAGAGAGAGAGAGAGAGATCGAGAGAGAGAGAGAGAGAGAGAGAGAGAGAGAGAGAGAGAGAGAGAGAGAGAGAGAGAGAGAGAGAGAGAGAGAGAGAGAGAGAGAGAGAGAGAGAGAGAGGGAAGAGAGAGGAAAGAGAGAGAAGGTGAAGAAAGGAAAGTAAGCAATTTTGATATATTGAGATTCACTCCATGTTTACCATTAGTAGATAGGGAACAGCAGTAACACCACCATGCATTTCCAGAGAATAAAAAAAGAAAGGGGATGATACTATTAAACAGAGTGGTATACTACTACTACTCTCTTCCTCTTTTCTGTCTCAATGTCTTTTTTTGTTTCTCGTTCCCTTCCTCTACCATTCATGTAGACTGGTACCCTAGTGACTATAATAATATAATGGAAACATAAGTGGTGTTTCTTTCTTGCTTTACACAATTACAGCGGTTCCCTTGCTAGTTTCACATTAATGAACCACACAATAGAGCAAACGAGTTGAGGTCGTCTTTTTCATAATTCGCATAGTCTATGCCCAGAGGGTCAATTATTGTGACTCACAACAAGTAAAGCTCTTCACTGAAGATTTCCTATGTACTTTGCAAAATTGTCATAATCAGCGAATTACTCCTAGGCTCCAGGAAGACTGGAGGAATATACTAGTGACGTCAGTGGCTCTAAAAAATGGCAAAACTGGGAGTGCCATATAACATAAGACTAAATGACATTACGCGAATCGAATTCACATGGTGAAGAGAAAAGCTTAGTTGCCAGGGTGCGTGCTTGGCTACGATAGTTAAACAGCGCCAAATCAATGAGCAAAGTGGCGATTGTTGGAAAAAATGCTGCTGCCGATTTCATCTCTGGCACTATTTTTCTCATTGAATAATCTAAATATGTCGGACACAGTGTCTCATCTCAGAAAATTATTCTTGATAATAGGATTCCGCTTCCGCCACAAGCGTTCAACAGTTCAGGTGCGATGGTGTTTCTGGATGCCGGTTTGCACTGTGGCAACTGAATAAAAAATTTACAACAATTTATGTATTTAGACATTTAAACAACATTTCCAGAATGTGGCACTGAAACACCAATTTTCTAAACCTCCATGGCAAAAACCGCAACTTGTACCTCAAAGTGGGACGAAACAGAAATCTGTTTTTTAAAAGGTATTCTTAAGCTTAACTATGCGTAGTTATGTTATGACTATTGGCTATACTTACTCAAAATAGCAGAACATCAAACAAAAGGTGCTACTATACACGTTAGGAGAAAGAGCACTCGGTTCTTGAGGAGAAACGAGTGTAAAGACGAACTGCAGCAAAATTAACGAACTCAAAGTTGATAAATACTGATATATTTGCATAGTGGAATTTATATTAAGGTCCAATGTTTGCATTGTGCCTTGAAACACAATCACGGAAGCGACATGAATCACTTGAACTGGTGCAAATTTATGAAACAGTTGATGACTAAGCTGATCTGATGAAGAAATTTGTGTGTGGGCAAGACATTTACAGCAAACCGTGATAATAGAGGCACAATGACAGCTTAATTACTGGTAACGTTTTAGATTAATCTTTTGCTAGTGTGTAACGATGGTTGTTGTCAGCTTGCATGGTTTCGGTAGGGTGGTTTTGAGAACATGACTTCAAGGCGAAACCTTCAGAGTAGGATACTGAGCATGAGTTTGAGCGACATCAAATGAACGAGTCTATGTGATACATTTTCCCCTTATAAAATTTGGGCTTTGGTCTTTGGGAATGGTTTTTTTGCCAAAAATCTCAAACATCTTCGTCTCTCACTCTAACCCTAATCAATCACAGTTGCTGAAAAACGCTCCAAAATTGTTTTCTAGATAATTCCTTTTTGTATTGTTTATGGCTTCAATGTTGGGTGTGAATTTAACTTAGTACCGCAGCTGTAGTGTTTTTAATACAAATTTTTGGGGCAGGAAAATTTCTGATACCATACGGTGTTACGATACAGCTCTCACGACGTCTTTTACTTTTAACATAAAACTATCTAAACTTGTAATAATATTGTTTAAATTAAGTGAAAAAGTTTTTCGAGGCCCGTGGGCGCTTCCTCTTCGTAAATTTTGCAAGAGCAATAGCTCAAGGTTGACATTGAATCTGGCATATTTTGATACATATCGTCTCGTTGAAGCTGAGTATTACAGCTTGAATATACAAATTTTCGAAAGTGTTCGTCAAAAAAAAGCTAGAGATAAGTTATAAGTTAGAATTATAAAAAACGTTCAAATACAAAAATATCTACTTCTTTTCGCCACAAGTTAGATAATCGAGTTGAGCACCGAGTGTGATAAATTCTGAATAATTTACACGAGAAATTAAAAGCAAAACGCTTATGTAAAAAATATTTTCAAGACGAAGTGTGAGCCATTCAGCCTCCAGTATTCACACTAAGGAAACGTTTATTATAGGCTAGTGTCACAACATTATTTATTATATAGCATCATAATATTATTTATTATATAACAGATTATTTATTGCTGTTCTGTAATGTGCTGTCAACACACTGTTTTTGTTACGTTATTACATTCCAGCACGCGTACTGGCAAAATCCTGCATTTGTGAGTTTACGACACGTAATGACATGTAATTAAGACACTATAAAGTGCTATTTTATTGCCTAAAGATGTGAATGAAGTAACGCATTGTTTAGTAGTTCCGGAGGCATGGTTTCATATTACCTACTTCACCATAGGTATTGGTACTTTCAACTAGAATACTATCGTCTTTCCATATTCTGTGGTTGCCCATGTTCAGTATGAATATCTGTTAGATCGGCCGCCTATCCAGTGATTTGTGTCTGCTAAAAGCATTGTCAAACAGGTATTCCAAATGTACATTTTTCTGTTCGTTTATTTATCCATACCCCAACTAGATTCATTTAGCTACTCCCAGGTGACCACACATTGCAGATTTTCGAACCAATCTAATACTAAGCAACCAACAGGATAACTCTTTGTCCCGGTGGTCAGCATAAGGCGTTCCTTTATTTTCGCCGCACCATCACAGCACATAATGCGGCTTATTAAATTCTGCGTGTGTGTGCTTTTCTTGGCGCTTTCTTGTTGTTAAAGGTTGTTGCGACCCCACGCTGCTCTTAGCCTGTAATTTACTCACGTTCAAAACTAATCCTTAAATTGAATATTTGAGGTAAAGCTTGTACAAAGAGTTCTAGAATCTAAAATCAGCAAGACTGAACAGAGTACAAATAGGTGCGAAAGGCGCCATCAAAATTGAAAACTAATAGAATAAAATAGAATATGTAGAATAGAACGAAGCGAAGTAGAGTGGAATGGAATAGTGAAGAGTAGACCCTGAGGATGAAGGATAATATGATATGACATGACATGATATGATATGATATGGTATGATGTGATGTGATGTGATATGATATGACATGACATAATATAACATGACATGACATGACATGACATGACATGACATAACGTAACGTAACGTAACGTAACGTAACGTAACATAACATAACATAATATAGTTTAACAGAGTACAATAGGTGTTAAACAGTACAGCAAAGGACAGCATAGTATAAAATAAAACAATCTGTAATGGCGCGTAGACAACCTGTAATAACGTACGTTGTCCATGCCAGCAGATGCCACTACTCACGCACGTTACGCACAATAAATGCCGTCTCTATTGTTACACTCAATTAATTATATTCGCTTGTAGTTCTTTTAATCATATGCAGGAAAATTACGTAATAATTGTTAAGCTGATTGAATTTGTTTGAACGACGGGCATTCGCACGATATTCCAAGCCGCAGAGACGTTTCTTTAAAAGAAAAATCGAATAAAACGTTCAACGTTAAATTGAGTTTTATTATTATCTTGAAATTGAAAGCAGAATCTCGCTCGGCCGATTACAGCCTTGCATTTCATCTCTTTGCAAGACAAAATCATTCATGCGCAGTATTAGCATCGCATTTAATTATTAATCGCCATTTTAAATTTGTTATCGCTAACCATTCGTTTGAATACTGACATTGGTGATGCACTCTTTAAACAAGTGAGCAGTCATCATAATTGCCACTAATGTTCAACATAATTATAATTATAAATAATTGTCATTAACTGAAGGTGAAACGTTTCACTCGTTTAAAATGATCTTCCGTATTCTTCCTCTTTCAACTCTCTCTCCATCTCTCTCTCTCTTCCTCTCTCCCCCTCTCTCTCTCTCCCTCTTTCTCCCTTTCTCTCTCCCTCTCTTTCTCTCTATCTGCTGTGTAACTGTGTCTATCCGTCTGACTGACTGCTAACCTACCTATCTAATCATAATTCTGCGCTTCTTTTACATTTACAAAAACTACCCATTTTTGCATAATTATATATAACTTACCTAGATGACACGTGCTGTACGCAGGGTGACATGTTAATTGCAGCTTGCTAAATAAAAATGTTTAAAAGAAAATCGCCGTTAATTTATCATAATCAGCAGTCATTACGTTGGGTACTACACCTATACTTTTTTGTAGGAGAGAAATTAATCTGGACGAAACAAACACAGCTTGCTATTATATGTGTCAGTTGTGCGTGAATGCGTGAATGCCAGACTTTATGCCTGCCATTTTTTATGCCAGACTTTCTCTTTCATGTTTCAGCAAAAAAAGTTTATATATTCGATGATTAACAAAGTAATTTTAGAGGAAGCCTGTCCAAAGTTTGTTAAGTGTAGGTTTTAAATTGATGAAAGTGAAATGATATACTTATAACAAATACAAGAAATGTCATTGATAATATAAATGTGCTATATATATATAATTTATAATATAATATAAATAACCCCAGTTTTAGTTTCAGATAACCAATTTTTCCTATGACATATCCTAGAGAATAGAAGCAGCTACATGTAAACACTGTGTCGAGGTCATTTAAAAATTTAAATTAAATTGGATTTGAGCTCAATAACGAAAAAAACTGTGTTGCTTAATTTTAGGGCGAAGTAACTGAAGTTACACATTGAAAATCACTTAGCAGAAATCATGCGGCCATTTAATACCGAACTATAACCCCGTGGTCAATAACAGTCTTCCATCCTGGGTCCTATAATTATAGTATTTTACGCGAGGTTGAAGCACAATAAGTTTATTGTACGATTGAGCTAGGGCAAATTGTAAATGCTATAATCTAAGGGTCATAAATATGTGAACCTGGATAAAAAAATTGCAGTTTCGCATTACAGTCTCACTTTTGCAGAAAAAAGCTGGCGTTGCACAGTTTGGTTTGGTTTGACTTAAGGTGGGTGTGGTACGTCTTCTATACAGCTTTCAACGGCAAAGCTTACTACTAATGTTGACTGGTTGTGGAAGGACCGGTCGTAAATTATTATTAAAAATCAACGAGCTTAATTCCTTGTCTTAGCTTAATGGCATTAAACAGCTACGATTCTTTCGAATCCAAAGTATTTACTTTTAAATAAGCGCAGTCCCGTTTGCAAAAATTTCTAGCAGTTATAGGGTTATTAGCCAAATTTTTTGTTGGTAAGACTGAATACGCCGAGTTTCGTTTTTGATGGCCACTAGAGTATGAGTTCATAGGTCTGAGTGGTCCTTAGCTGCTTCTGCAAAGAGTTCGTTATATCCGTCAAACTGGATCAACAAAAAAATCAGTTATCCGTAAAAACGATCCACTCGTGAAGCACGAAGAAACGAATTGCCAACAAAAGCAGTCTCAACAAAAATAAGCGAGAAACTGCCAGTCTATGTGAAAATTACTTATGTTTTTTATTCATTTCAATTTATTGCGGCCAACGTAATTGCTCTGCAACTTAAACTTCATTTGTTCTACATTTCCCAGAGCTGAAATGAACACGTTTAGATAATAAATGCTTAAAACCAATGCTGAATTATGTGACAATAAAATGCGATGATCGTTTAACTTAAGCACCGCTTTGCGTGCCTTTTGCCCTAAACAAAGCCAAAGAACCGAAATTTCTCCTTGTAATAATATTTACTCTATCAATATTATTTGCCTTTTGTTTCTTTCCTTATAGGCTATTTTGTGCCTTTTTACTACGTTCTGCGTGGAAAAAGGATTTTTTTGCATAATTTTTTTTGCAAATAAAGCCTCACTGATTTAAATAATTATAATTTTGAAATTTTAATTTTTTTTTGCATGCTATATTGTTAAAATATACACTATGTTGATTTGAATAACTATAAATAAAAGTTGATGAAATCACTAGTCAGCAACTTTATTGCTTTATATAATATTAGATATTAAAATTGCATGAAGAAAATTTTGAGTTTCTAGCATAAAATTTTGGCATTTAAAATAATTCTGTGGCTTGGTTCTTTTTTTTTTATTACAATTACGTTTTCATTTGCTTTTTTTATGTTGATGTTATTTTTATTTGTTATGATTTTGTTTTGCTTGAAATTCGTTTTAGTTAAGTTTTGTTAAGTATGCAACTGTTGTGCCTTTTTTCATTTTGTTTTCTTTATAAATAAGCATGGTAGCATTAGCCACCGTAACATGGGATGACAGCAGCGATGACCGTATGGTCTCTCTGTCATTCCGTCTCACAATTCATATTTGAAAGTTTCTGCTACTTGTTTTGTTATACCTAAAGTGACAATGAACTGTTCTATTCTATTCTATTCTATTCTATTCTATTCTATTCTATTCTATTCTATTCTATTCTATTCTATTCTATTCTATTCTATTCTATTCTATTCTATTGTAACATTTCACTCTTGATGTGGAGTTTAGCGGATTACTCTATAGCACTACGAAATAAGCAGATTCGTGATAAAACTGTATGTACATGCATCAATCTTAAGTATCCTACAAGCACTTCAACCAATCAATTCCAAACTCCAAGATACTTTTAAAAAGAGGCAAACTCTCGCATTGTTGTCCCAGTTGCTTTATAGAGAACGCTCGACTACTAATCAATAGAATGTCTGATAAACAATTTAACGATGTTTGCAGAAATATTAATTTTATTCCCATAGGAATTCCCGTAACTATAAAAGAACACTGTGTTGAGAAATATTTAGCTAGCAAGTCTTTGGAGACCCTACCGCCTTTTATTTATAAATTAAATTTCATCTTAAAACATTGTAAACTTAAGGCAGAAGCTCCACCTTGCACATGGTTTACTGAAGATTCTTTTTTATCCAAGTTGAAGAAGTATAAATTTTCTAAACATTGGTGTCCAAAATTAATGACAAGGTATGTCTGCGTGCTTCACGCCTAATGAATTGATAATATTGAAAAATATTGATGTTATTTTCTGATATGAAATCATAATATTAACATTCGGCTTTAGCTATGATGTTGTTCGCAATAAATGAGAATTTCGCATATGTTCTGTTTCACAAAATAATAACTTATCGATCGATTGCCTATTTGTTTGCTTTTTAGTGCTTGCTTGCTTATTTATTTGTTTGCTTGCCTGTCCGAGTGTCATTATCCTTGGCTTAGGTGGATACTTGCTTTCTGCTTGCTCACTTGTTTGATTGATTAAGTTGATCGACTGGCTGGCATTACTCGGCTAACTAATCAATTGTTTGATTTGTTGGTCGGTCGATCAGTTAGTTGTTTGATGAGTTAGTTGAGCAATTAGTCAATGGATGGGGGTTGGCTTTCTTTATTTTTTTCTTTCTTTCTTTCTTTCTTTCTTTTTTTCTTTCTTTCTTTCTTTCTTTCTTTCTTTCTTTCTTTCTTTCTTTCTTTCTTTCTTCTTTCTTTCTTTCTTTCTTTCTTTCTTTCTTTCTTTCTTTCTTCTTTCTTTCTTTCTTTCTTTCTTTCTTTCTTTCTTTCTTTCTTTCTTTCTTTCTTTCTTTCTTTCTTTCTTTCTTTCTTTCTTTCTTTCTTTCTTTCTTTCTTTCTTTCTTTCTTTTTTCTTTCTTTCCTTCTTTCCTTCTTTCTTTCTTTCTTTTTCTTTTCTTTTTTCTTTTTTTCTTTCATTCTTTCGTTTTTTCCTTTCTTCTTTTTTCCTTTTTTGTTTTTTCTTATATGAATGTTTCTATCCATTTCATAGCTGCAATGCTTGCAGACTTAAGTTGTAGTCGTACAGCTACAGCCTTTAATTGTCGGCATGGCTGTTCTGGAGTTGATACTTGAATAGAGCCTAGCTCTAACGATCAGTGATTAAAATTTGTCTTGGCATGTTTGACTACACTGACAAAGCTTTACTCCAAAACAGGATATGCTTGGTGCATCCTCTTAGATTTGCATTATACGTAATCATAATGAGAGTCAGTATGAATGTAAGCAAGTTGAATTAATGTCAGTGCTAATTAGGAGCAAGCTCTACTGAGTTAATGTTTATCTAACGCGGACTAATACACCAGTGGTTTGTTCACTTCAGTGGTTCAAGTTCGCTAATAAATCCGCAGCAAGACGCAATTAAATTAGAACTTGAATTAGATTTGCGAAATTTCACGGAGTGCGGCCCTAGTGATCTAATGCGCTAACTCCAGGGAATCCTTATATAGTTGGTGTGTACTCCGTGCTGCACTGTATTTGGCTAATATTTGTAAATTCAAATGAAAATGTTGCTCAAATGCCCAAATGCCCAGATAGGTCTCAGCCCAGATCTAGAACTTTTGTACCACATATAGTCAATTATTCATCTCTACCATACATTCTGAGTGGCCCATTTCTTCTTCTGTAGGTTAACAGTGTAACACATCAGGCATTAATGTTTTTTACAACTCTCGCTTAAACAAATATTTGTTTTTCCAGCATTTATCACTCTTGCTCAAAGCAGTAAAACTGATTACATTATATGTAATAACATTTTATTATATGGCAGCACGCTGTTTTATATCATAAAAATAACCGGTAATTACACCAAAGTTTATGCATTTTATTTTTCCAGGCCCGAGTTGTTACGTTCAATTATAATTTTTATGTTTAATTGCGTCCCAGCTGTTATAATAATAGTGCTTCAGAGTTCTGGGGGTTGCAGGAAAAATCATAAAAATGTGGCTATAAAATAATGAACTTGTTATGAAATTACACGTGTAATTGTAACAGTTTCCCACTGTTTTCAAGAAAATTCCGGAGATATTAGGTTTTACAACTATAATTATTATTGAATGAAATAGGAAGGTTTGAACACCAAGTGAAAGGCTCTATATTCACACATTAAGATTCCGATGACCCAAACCGGCACTTTTTCAAGAAGATAAACTGCAAAACTGTCAGTATTGTAGGTGGCTTCTCTTTTTGTGAGGGAACAATCCAACGACAGGAGTTATAATACTGCATCATTCAGTGCAATGATTGGGTAATTTTTGTGATAACAATAATCAGAATTCAAAGCTTACTAATACTTTGCCTATCTTAGCTCCGAAAGGAGTACCACACTTGCGGTGCGGCGTTTGGAAATTATATTGAGAAACATATACCTTAGAAAATCGTACATTTGCGTAGAAATTCGGGCTTACCTAATAATCACAATGACGAACAACGAGAGAAGGAACACAAAAATTCTGAACGTTGGAACTGAACGTGGTTATAAGTCTACAAATGCATGGTCGTATTTTTGAAATGAGCATTTGAGGCCGACTGACCACTTGAGAAGCATTCACTACCATAATGGGCCTGGTTCCCGATTGCTTTTACTTGAGCATGGTGTTGTAAGTACTACATTAATTTTTAAGAACAAAAGTAAATGATCCTGGTGTGAAACTTTGTACTGATTAACGTAATGACATTTTGTTTTGATGTAGTTAAAGTTCTGACAACTTGTTTATCATCCGTTTTTTTAGGTCTCTGTTAGTATGACGTTGTAAAATGAATAAATTAAAGGACTTAAGGAGCAGACGCAACATAAGCAATATTGAGTTTTTATTCAAAAAGTAGTGGTCTTATGGTGAACACTTACTGTACATGTAGATAAGAGCAAGCCGTGGTCTTAAGGTGGATCCCTGTGGCACATCAACACAACTGCATATATACATATATTGCAGTATGAATTGTTATTTTGCGTATTTTTAAAGTGAGGGGCGTAAAAATTTATCGGGGACGAGATTAAGGCCACTGTATTTGAAGTAATACTTGTATAATTACTATTGAGTGATTTATATTGAATATTAGTAAACATGATTGCTTATATTGGTCTAACGTCATTTCTGCAGCAAGTTGGTGTATGCTTCATACTGCGGTATTTCAAAATTACTATCATTCATTGATAAAAAAATGAATTCAAATCATCACGCCCGTTGCCCAATTTAGATTTTCCCGATTGTACAATAGAGCAATAAGAAAGCGCAGCTGTCTATTAGGAGTAATTTCATTCTTAGCAGTGATGAACAAACATACAGGAACTATTTACTGCAACACAATAGACACAGAATAAGAAATTTCGCGTAGTTTTCTATGAAAGAAGAGTAGAAATGGTGTGCGTTAAACACGCAAACTTAAAGAGGGGCGATCACGACAAGTTGACGCAGCTGCCTGCATTGCAAATAACTGTTCTTGTGATGATTATAATACTGCTTTTAATAATGCTTGAAGTAAGTTACGAGTGTGAAATGCTTATTAATTGGCAAACTGTCGGGGTAATTATGGTTAAAACACGAATGCTGCCGTTCAAATGCAAACGCATTGTCAAACCAAAACTGAAAAGCGCAGTTTTTTCTAGAAGCACCATTTAATATTGACAGGAAAAAAGTTGCCAAGAGAAAAGAAATAAAAAAAATCTTCAGTAGAAGCGTTACAAAATGAGGCCACACATCTCTCGAATTACAGATTTCGTTGAGTCAAGAAGGGCAGAAAGAGACAGAAGAAACAAAATTGACAAAACTTTGCTTAAAGGATCAAATTAACTAGATTAGTGGCCGGGTTTATTTACAAGAAAAAGAAGGATGACAAAGAAAATGGAAGAGAAGGAAAAAAGAGGAAGGCGAAATAAAAAAGAAGGAAATTTTCTTGTAGGCTAATGCCTACGTTGGGAGTAAGCATCAAGATAATATTGCTGAAAATGAAAATTTTGCAATCGATATGTCAAAGCATGGAGATCTTGCATCCATAAAAACAGTGTGACCTGTTTTTTTGAATCCACGCAAAGAAATAGCCACACATGAATTGATATAATTACGAGGTAAATAACGTGGCACTCACACAGAGTACCGTGGACAAAGTAAAATAGAAAAGCTGCTGGAATTCAACGAGACTACCTTCCGTGAAAAACGTACTACAAAAACTTAGTAAATTAATGCTACACGCCATTATACTTTTCTAAGAGCATCGAATAAAGAACCGAGTTTCGAATTATTGAAAAGGTAAGGTAGAACCAGGCTACGTTTACTAACCGCCCCCCCCCCCCAGTGCCATATCAGTATTGTTACAATTAAAATCAGAGTGGAGAGCCAATAACTCATGCACCATTCCAAGCCAGACGTATCATTCCCTATTTTGATCAATAAGTAATTTGCTAGATATTGATCAATTTTTGTGCTTAAATAGGAGTTCATGTTATTGCTAATCAGAATAATAATACCTGGATTTTGATTTTATCTCAAAAATACGTGGTAAGAATACTGTGCCATACAAATTAAATGTGACAATATCAAAAAAGATTGTTTTTGATGTATGCTTTGAGTGATAAACAAAACTAAGAAACAAAGCTTAACTAACACTTGCAGAACTTAAGATATACTTGCGAACTGTTGTCATCATTCCATTGTTTTAAAATGTTAATCCTACCATACTTAGGTGGGTTTGGCAATCGAAATCTGGTACTCGCGATGTAGAGAAACGTTAAGATGCGCGCAAATCCACGTAGTGTTTTCGTTGCATGACGTGGCTCAATGAGTGTTAAAGGTGGAGTCTGTGCTTTTGGCAACATTAGATTTTGTCCGTGGTGGCAAAGTGAATTTCCCAGTTAGTTATGGACTCTGTATCTCAGTTATTCGTATCTATCTCAATCTATGGTCGAATTTTCAATAAAATTCCTTTGAGCGCACACATCGCAATGATTTAAATAGACAGAAGTCCGTGAAGCCTGCCATTCTTCCAATAATGATTGGTGTCAGCAATTTCCAGTGCAATACAATTGATAAATGCAAGTTGGTGCCTCTTTTGTGAGCACAATCCGAAGGCAAAATTTTGAGCAGACCATGCTAAATCGTTTTAATCGTAGAGATGGTTAAAATTGCTTGATATTGCTGGAAAATGACAATGACCGATAATTATTGTGCTGGAGCCGAGAGCAACATGGGCTTTACAGAACACCTTCAATAAAACTGCAAGCACTTAAGTGATTACGTTTTTATAGCCAGAATTTCAAATACTGTAGCCAGCAAATTAGCACCAGTAATAACATACTACTGCTGGTTTATAGTGCGTTGGTAACTAGTTTAATTGCAGAGGCTGCAAAATAAGTCGAAAAGCAAGGAGAGATCGAAGATCTGGACAAAAAATTTGTGTCGAGAGAAAAAAGGGGTGGTAAACGTGGATTCTATATAGGAAACAAGCGAATTGAGTGACGGTCTATGTTTTACTATTGAGTTCGCAAACCTGTAACAGCTGATTGACAATAAATTTCAAATAAAATGGACTTATATTGTCTGGTCAATAATTTGTTTCGCATTTTTTATTTTGTTGGGTTTAGGCCTTCAACAGACAATTTTGAGTTGGGCATTTTTCATTCGGACAAAAGTTAGGATATAAGAGAGAATTTTACTGGACAGGAATAAAGCATCAAAATAACTGGCTGAAATATTAGGCAAACACAACAAAAAATTTCATTCCCGAAAAACATTAAGCAGCGACAAACTGATTTTATTTTCAGCCAGTTGACAACCTCTCTGTAAATATCTGTACACTTTGCCACTTTTCCTTATTTTTTTATTAACCTGTTTTGTTTTCACGCTAACGCTACCAACTACTCAAGTTAAACCTTTTTCTCATCAATGTATTTTGTTATTATCAGAGTAGCGTAGTGAATCATCGAAACTCGTTGGTTCATTAAACGCTAAAATAGCAGTTGTCATCGCAAAGTCACACTAATTTATGTGAATCATACCTGTACCGATGAAAAATGAAGGGAACGCACGAATAAATGAATGAATGAATGAATGAATGAATGAATGAATGAATGAATCAGTGGATAAAAAAGTGAAATAATGAGTAGTTTTACCGATGAATAAGTTAAGAAGCAAAAAGTAAATCGAAATTAATTTAAAAAGAAAGAAAGAAAAACGAAGAAAAGAAAAAAGGAAAGCTAGATGTGGAAAGAAAAATGAAAGGAAAGAAAAAGGAATGAGAGAGGAGAAAAATTAATTTTGGGGGTTGTAGAATTTATCAAATTTGTTCGGTAGATGGCACCACTTTACAATGCCTTGTTAGTTGTTACTTGCACAGCAAGCTACTTCATGCCTATTTTAAATCACGTATCTGCGACTGTGTCCATGGCCCCTGTTCACCTAGTGCTATATAAAAATAATTTGCGTTTTCAAACAATTTCAGGAATTCAATTTCTTAAGCTGACGTAGGGCAAAATTAAGAGATTAAACATTTTGGAAAAATGAAATAACATTTAATCAAGCAGTGCAGCAAAAGAAATAAAAAACTGTGAAAACTTTTTCGTTTCGAAAATGATATTTGAATTGGTTTTTCTCGAAGAAACTTCAAGTAAACAATTTTTCGTTTGCAAACGCGTGAAATATCAAAAAGTACGTAATTCTAAATACAATTCGGTTAATTTTGTAACCCCGAGATGGCGCCATAGAGCTATAATGTCAGTAGATTTGTGAAAAATTGCTTTTTAAAACAAAAGCCAAGTCTCTCGGAAGTTGGGCTTATTATAATACTTGAGAAAATGTTAGAAAGTTTCAGCAATAAAACTGTGATAAGCATCTCGTTTAATTAGTAAAATCAATTTAAAGTAGTGATTACTTTACGCTTGGGCGGGCGCTCATTTTAGACGAAAAATGGCGTCATCCGCTTTCCGTGCAATATAAACAGTTATACCGCCAGGTGCTTCAGAATCTTTTTTAACTTATAGAGTATAGAGCGAACTCTATAAACTAAGTAATCCTCCCGCTATATGCTCGCGGGTTTTCATGCATACCTGAAGAAAGTCAACAAAAGTCTGTAAATTAATTTTACATTTACACAATTAATGTACACTACTTACACATTTTACAATATAATCCTGTGGATTAAAGCTATGTAACCATTTTAACCTTGGCAATAATTGATCCAATGACAAATTTTTACATAAACTCAGTTAAACATAATGCTAGAATAACGGAACTTCTAAGTGAACTGTAGAAATTTCCCAACGCGTACCTTCACCACAGCTTGCCTTTACGGCATTCACGCTGCCCACCAAACACTAGCTTACGTCATTTTTTTCAAATATGCCAGCAGAGACGTTCGTTTGGCGAGAGATAAAAATATTTAAGTTTCTTTTATACTTTTAAGCAAAGCATTCTATGCGCATATATTGTGTGGTGATTCAATACTTTTAATTGTATATTAAAATACTATATAAGTGTTGTTCGAGGGTTGGTTCTTCCTTTAAAAACCGAAAGTTGGTACATAATTATAACTGTTGCACAAAAAGAAATAAAATGAGACGTGTATATTATACAGCAGGAAATATTAATGGTTCATTATTAGTGTTAATAGGGCAACTTGCAAGCGAAAAACTTCGTTAAGATGTGTTTAGATGTCACCAGTCCTATACAGAAATGTTTCTTTGTGTACCAAATTCTTGCCTAGTTAACATAATTATAAAGTCATACCAGTAAAATTAATATGCCAAACATATAGATAGATGCACCGAACTGTAGATATATCAAACGTGACCATGGACGCTGAACTGCACACAACGCAACTTGGGTAAATCTAGCTTGCTTTGCGCAAGCAATTGTATCTTACGCAATTTGCAAGCTCAACTTGTTCTGGTAACTCACTAGTTTTCACGTGTTGAAAAAGTCAATGCAATGTAATTAATAACAAATTAGGTGGAAATTTATATTTGCACTTTATCATTTAAATTTGCCCTTGTAAATTAAAAAAGTTTTCAAAAATTTGTGAATAAACAGCGGAATATAATTTGCAGAAATTTAAGTAACTTTCACATGCTACTGCACAATTATCTAATTATGTAAGTTAGCCATATATACAAAATATATACAGTGAGATTACATGCTTCTAAAAACAGAGAAATAGTACAGTTTTAAGAATACCTTTACCCGACCCAAAATAGCACGTTTAACAATTTAGGTTACAACTCAACTGTGCTATTACGTATCACATTTATTAATGGCAAAATGTTAAACACATATTGTGACAACATGTCACACGTTGCAAAAGACACATTTTGAAAACTTCTCTTGACAAATCTATCCAGTAAAGTTTAGTTCTTTATCTGTCTTTGGGAGCTTATGCCACTGAGCTACTTCTTGTTCAGTAATATAATCAGTTTGCGGCCTATAGGTAACGTAGTCACTGACTCTACGTGACAGTTTATCATCATGAAAATTATCTTCGTTATTCTGTTCATTCACAGAAATTTCTAGATTATCACTTTTACAGGCGTTTGTCTGGTCGTTGCTATCCACGAATAATGGACTATGACTGGTATCTTGAAATTCTTTTGCCTCTTCCAATACTGCATCTTCTTGTCGTCGTCGTTGTTGTTGTTGTTGTTGTTCTTCTTCTTCTTCTTCTTCTTCTTCTTCTTCGTTAAGGTCCAGCTCAGCATATGGTCGGTGGTCGACATAGCTCATTCCGGTTCCGTAACCTTCAGAACTTTCGTATGAACTCCGAACTATGATGTTTAAGTCAGTTTCTGTTGTATCAGATTCGCATGTACTTAACAACGGTTTTCGAGATGACAAGCTACCATGAGCTGTTAAAGAGCTCACTTTCTTCGATTCGTCAAGATGAGGTAGCTTATGAACTGACACCGGAGGCGCATTCGTATGCTCCAATTTCAAGCTGACATCAATTATGTCACTTGAGACATACTGCAAATTGTTAACCATGCAAACCTTTTTGTCAGATGATGCAACCATAGGTTTATTGTTTCTTTTCTTTGGTTTCCATATCATTGCAAGAATTGCCCTTAATAGGCTGATATTTTCCTTCTGTGACATTGCTATTTTACTAGAGTTCAGTGATTTATTGTCATGGTTACAGACATTTCCCTGTTCACCAATGACATTGCTGAAGGACTGATGCTCAGCATTTTGCTTAGTCTCCTCAGATTTCTCTGGCAACAGACTAGTAATGTTGACAAAGTTGGGAATGTCTTCTACACTGCTGTATTGGGCTTGTTGCTCTATGGTCTGCTGGTTTAACATGTTGTCATCAGGAAAATCTGCCACGTTGCAGAAATTTTCCCGAATCCTGCAAGACAGATGAGCAAAAATAATATTTATTATGTACTGTCAGAAATGCATCGATCTGCATTGCATGAATACCGTACGCAATAATTATCATCATATTCAGATATCAATATGAGAATAAGCCTTTTTACAGTTCCAGCGATTTATGATGATCGTGAAAAGGTCAAAGGTTAATTGAACCTAACAACGTATTTGTTTACACTTGACAACGCCTCGAGGCCCATGCTACTGTATTAGTAACAGTGCTACACGGTTGTAATTAAGTAAGACACGCTGGGTTCGCTTAACCTTTGATCTACAGCAAATGCGCGTGTGCATAGCGAAACTGTGAAAAGGATGGTTATGCAATTAAAGACAATAGGCCTCTTTACACTTATTATATTTTAGGCTGTTATAATAATTAATTGAATAATAATATATAATTGATTTGATAATTTTGAGCTGACGTCTAAAATTGGGCATTGTTTTCTTTTAAAGAAAAATTTTCTGCCAAAAAGTTCTACTTTTACCTTTTCATTTGCGTGAAGATAATGATGAGAATAATCGCTATGAAGAAGCTAGTTGAACCCATAACTATTATAATGATGTAAGTTTTGCTATCCGTGTGTTGAGCCATGTCTACAAAAGGAAAAGTTTGATTATTGTACCTCAAGAAACAACATTAGTTAAATTGCGTGAGCTGGATCTCCAAAGACAGTGTGTGTGTGTGTGTGTGTGTGTGTGTGTGTGCGTGCGTGCGTGCGTGCGTGCATGCGTGGGTGCGTATGTGTGTATACAGACAGACAGACAGAAAGAAAGGCTAGTTGAACAACGAGGCAGTCACGCAGCCCGCCAAATAGACAGGTGGAAAGACAAAATCGCAACATGCAACAAACTAGAACAATTTTAACCTACCAGTCTCCACGGAAGTTTTGTCTTTAAGCCATTGAATTCCAGTAGTTTTGCCATTGGGATCATCAATGGACAAACCTATCTTTACATTGCAGGCTGATGGAATGTCTCCAGTATATGATTCATTCACAGCTAGAGGACCTTGAATCCACTGAAGGTTGTCTACACATGCTTTGCTATTTACGCTTATACTACACCAGTAGATTGTAGTTGTTGCATTTTTGGTGGCTTTAGCTATTAAAAACTGAAATTTATTAGTACTGTGAATGTTCATCAAAAGTTTTTACAGTACAGCGTCAATATTAGTAAGATTACCATTCTTTATTATAATTGCAATAACAGTCTACTGAAAAATTGCTTTACAAATTAAATTGATATTAAGAATTAAGAAATTAGTTACTCAGTAAAAAATCAACAAGCGGGAAACAAAGTTTTCAAATAAGCTACTAAATAAGCACTACTAATGACGAACAAGTCTCACTGAGTGTCTTTAACAAAGTAGCTAAGCTAAAATAACAGATGAAAAGAACGACAAACAGCGGCTTTGAAAAACTCATCAGAAGTTTTAAGTTGCGGCATTCATGGTTCATAATCTATTTTCTGCTAATCCACAACAAAATCTATTAAAAGTAGTACAAACAGAAGACAAGAGTTCTTTATCCTAAGACATTTAATACCATAAAAGATAATACCTATATTAGCAAGATTTAGCTTTGATTGCCATTTAAAACAAATGATCATCCGTGCTTCGTCATGTAAAACAATGTGTGAATAAACAACTTTTCCCGGCTTTATTTGCTGTTTACTCGTAATTCGATTTTAGATTTGTCCAATTAATGTATTTAGTTCTTTATTCACGCGTAAGACGCTTCACGGCAAACGCTGCTATGAAATTATCATTAGAAATAAAAAAATATGGATTATTATCGTCTGTATACACTCAATTCAGTCCGAGTTACCGGACTGAGTTACCAGTAGTCACCAAATTAACTTGATTTCCCACATATACGACGATCCCCATTTGTGCTCCACTGGCAATTAGAGTAACTAACAAATGAATTTTAATTTAGTTACCAGACGTTGCCCATATCAGGAGCACCTCATCAGTTGGACAATGATTTAGCAAAGTGAAGTTTGAAAATGTCGGTGGTGGCAGCACTATAAAAATAAACAAAGCTAGTAGACAAACTAGACTAAGTACTGGTTTAAATAACACCAGACATACAAACTTAAATTAAATGTCATTTAAAAAAATGAATCTGCACGCAAAACCTCAATTCCACATGCATTTTAAATGAATATTACAACACATTTCGCAAGGACGAGGAAATAGCTGAGCTGATCACAGAGTACTTGGCTCGAAATTAAACAACGCCGGAACTGAGGAGTAAGTGGATGAGTAACTGCCAAGAAATCTGCTTTTGTCTGTTGTCCTTTTTTGGCTACTTCTCTTGTTGACAGATCATATATGTGCATCTGAACGTGGCCACTGGCCAAGACATCTCTGACATGAGCTCATTGTTTCATTTATTCTGGATAATGAGCTACGTCCCGGTCTTGCCAGAACCATCTGCATTAATTAAGCTTTGTTATTATGTAGACCTTGCGGAAAGTTATATTACATAATTTCCTAGAACGTATTTATAAACTTGATGCTAAATCTGTGATGCTGGTGAAGATTGCTAAATGAACTTTAATCATATGATTTTATACCTACATTGAGCCTCAGTTGCTATGGCGACCACGCTTGCATTTAAAGAGGTACCAACGTCGTTGATAGTCCGAATACGAACATCTACTGCTTCGTTCGCATTTGTGGTAAAGTTAACTTTATTTTGTTTTGAACCATTGATTATTGTATCAAGTAAAATACTTCCGGTGCCGTTAGTGACTCGAACGTCGTAGCCTTCTACAAGTCCCCTTGCCAATGATACTGGTGTTTCCTACGATTTACAACACATTAATAATCGTTATGACGACAAATGCAAATTCCTAAATTTCTAATTTCACTGTTTTAGGTGACTATTACAATAACAGGGAACGTAACTTTCTTAAATCAAGCTCATTTATTGCTGAGGGTCTAATCTGTGTGAAAATTTATGTTAACAAAAAACAATTTGCTTTACAAACGCTGAAAATTAATGTGTGATGCACATAAAAACGCTCCACTGCACACGCATATCGCGTACCTGCCAATACACTTGTACAGTTCTGAGACCAGATGCCAACATCCCGGATGTATGGAAGCCACCTGCTGTAACTTGAGGACCAGTTAGAGGAACTGCAATGTCAAACAGTTTTTTAGATGAAAAATGATCATTGTTTTGGTATCCAACTGTTTCTGTTACGTGTCGCATTATCTCAACGATTCTACACGGCTATTGATCCACAAGCCAACTTAAAACGTTAAAGGACAAAAACACTCTTCATAACAAAAAATAATCAAAAGAACGTAGTTTAGATGTTAAACATTCGCCTATTTTTTAGTATCTAACATATCCCAGTAATTAAATTTCGATAACCTTGCGTAAAGTTTGAAAAAATAGTCAGAGCATTCGTAGCATACTTTTCGCTAACTAAGCAAAAGAAAAAGAACTTTTGTATGTACTGTATGTACTTTATGTCCTGTCAATAAAATAATTTTTGCCAGTTGGCGTAAACGAATGTTTTATATTATAAAGAATTTTCTTTTCACTTACATAGGTCTTGCAAAGAGTAATATAATTTGTATGGAAAGTTTTTGGAGTATAATTCCCTTTCTTCCCCTTTATTTCAATCAAAGTATGAGGGAGTACTTATTATCGTCATCGTTGTTGTCGTCTCATTGTCCTCCACGTCCTTAAAGTCGTGTCGTTGTTGTTGTCGTTGTCGTTCGTTTTCATATCATCATCATTCATCATTTATCACCTTTATTTATACAAATTTACAATAGCAAAAAGAAAACTACAAGATATAGTTTACTGTAAGCGTTCCAACCACTAATTTGCAGGTTTGAAGAAGCTAATGAAACCGAAATTAAGCAGGTGTGAAACCACAAGGCAATATAATATGTACAAACAGCACCACGATACTTTAATAGAGCTTGAGTGATCTTAATACCGCAGTGCCTTGAGGATGCAGCCACAATGATGTTAAAATTTTTAAATTTTGAAACCTGAGTTTGATATACTGCGTTTCCTAGCAGTGTTAATTACTTCTTTCAACGAATATAGTCGCTTCTAAATTTTATGCAATCCTCAAAGGCACTAGACTTTTAACTATGCGTTGGCAGCAAAAATCTGCTGGCTTCCAAGAAGTAAATTAGCAAAACCTGCCAATTAAAAATAATTAACATCACTTCACGAGATTGTTGGAACTAACCTGCTGAATCTGTATGGAATGTTGTGTTTGTTTCTTCTCTATCGTATCTGCTATCAATTGATTTACAGGCAGCTTTAAGGCTATAGCTACTGAATGGTTCGAGATCATTGAATTTTAGCTGGATCCATGGCTCAAAACTCCTAAAATTTACTGACTTGAACAACGTCTTATTTTCCTATAAAATAATGGTGAATAAATTGAAAGCAAACACAGAATTCATCAAGAAAAACTATCACGGTTAGTAGATGATAAATTTGGTTTGTTTTTTTACGTAAATGCTAAATATTGCCTACGGATTTTAAATCATAAAATCTCACGTTATACTGCAGTTAAATTCAGGTAATGACAAATAAGTTTTGACATTTATTATTCAATAATATTTTGTTCGGCTAATGTTTCTTTTCTTCTATTTGTTCGTTCATTTATTCATTTTTTCATTTATTTTCAATGTTTTGTTCGATTGTTCATTCAATCTCTTGTTTGTTGATGGTATTGTTGATGGTATTGTTCTTCATTCATTAATTCGTTAATGCACTCATTCATTCAATCTGGAATTTATTTTGCTTTGTGTGTGCGTACCTGTTCATTAGAACCATCTGTCTTTGCGACTGAAATCTGGCAATTGACTCTTGCAGTTGCTGCTAAGTTGGTATACTGAGCCAACAACGTTACCCAAGAACTACTTTTATTCTGCACCTCAAACACATCTGGTGGTGGCATTTTAACTGCAAGGGAAAAGTAACTTTCTTTAATAAGTGTCACAAGATACTAGGGCTGCATTAAAGGTTTTAGAAGGTGATCTGATGTGCACCGGAACGCATCAAACTGAAAGAACCCACCTTCAAGAGATTTCATTAATATTCTGTTCTGACAATTCTTTTCATTCCTAATTATAATGTAGACAAATGCAAAGGAAAAACCAACGCTTAAGCAACATTCATATGAACTCTTAGAAAATACTGAAATTACAACACAATATACGCACATAAAATGCTTCGTTCAAAAATGCGAAGCAATTTAGTTCATTCTTATCTCCCGCCAAACGAACCTCTCTGCGGATATAATTGAAATAATATTACGTAAGCTAGCATACATATAGATGGCGAAATTCATTCAGAAATTTCGCGATTCCAGCTGATTAAATCTTTGTGTTTAACTGTGTATATGTAAAAATTAGTCATCGGATCAATTAGCAATAACTTATAAAATGGTCACATAGCTTTAATCCACAGGAATATACTTCAAAATGCGTAAGTACTGCGCATACTATAATTACAAACAAGCACGGAATTCTGCGAAGCTGCGAGCAAACAGAAGGTGCGGAGTGGGTTACTTCAGCTGTAGTTTGCTAAAATAATTATTCTGTTACATTGTTAACTATTCTGTTAACTAACCGAGTGTGAGGTTATTAATATTATAGTCAATAACTGCTCTTCATTACATAGTGGGCAACGGGATTCATCAAAAAGCAAAAAATAGTATTAATGACCTCTAGTTTAACGTTTTGGGTTGTTTACAGTTGATAATAGTAGTGGCAATTTCAGCTGCAAAAAAGTTTGCTCAAGAACTTGGCGGGTTAAGTGTTTAAATTGCACAGTAACTGGGTGGCCTCACTTTTCGCTCAAAATGAGTTTCTCTGAAACTTTCTAACATTTTTCTCAAATATTAAAATACGTTTCCGAAGGCATTGGCTTTTCCTTTAACTTTGCTGCTTAGTCAATCTAAAAGCTGAGTTTCTTTAAAAAGTCAGATCAAAAAAATACAAATGCGAGCCAGCTGCTGTGACATGTGTTTATGTTTACAATCAAGTTTTAATAATTTATTCGTTAAAGGTATAAAGATCTTCTAATATAACATTTTTGTGCATTACTCGGTACTCAGTAACTGCAAATTTCATTAATTGTTTGGTGTATTGTTTCCAAATGTCTCTAGCTTCTAAAATAAGGATTGTACTACAATATACACGTTGCTCACTTTCAATAGCAAACTTTTAGTATCATGATTACGGTACGTCAATAATTGGTGGCAATTTTTAAACTAATAATGTATCGTTGATGCGCTGGTGCGTCAGAAATGATACTTGACATCGAATTTCCGTCAAAAATTATTATTCGCTATAATTTTTTACTGAAAGTTTTTAATGATGTGGCGAAAATGATGCACCCAGAGATACACATACGTAGTAAAAAACCCAAATTTAATATTCATTGCACGTAGCAAGCCAAGAACCTACTATATAATTAAAGCTAAATACAATCACAAGTTTGTCTTCTCACCATTCTCATCATTTAACTCCATTAGCAGATTTTTCGATAAAGCAGTGCCAAATCGATTCGTCGAATTGACCCTCATGAAAAAAGTGGGATGTATGGCTGCACCTAGCTCTTTTCCTACTCCGTATGAAAGTGTGCAATAGAAAGTGCTATTATCCTCCGCTGTGCAGTTATCATTCCTCCCTATAAGATTCCCAGTTGTGACATTGAATGGGCATTGGACACTGATCTTCTTACACTTTTCCCATTTCTTCCCATATATAGGTACCCAGCCTTTTCGACGTCTCTTGATCTTGAGAAACCAAAGGCTATGTTGTGTTTCCAGGTTAGGTATATTTCTTGGATTCCAGCTGCACTCAACCTTTTCATAATTGTAAAACACACACTGAAAGTCAGTAGAAGGCGCTGGCTCCCTTCCCACTCTTACGTTCAGTATCCCTATCGAAGATTCGGCTCTTTTCAAACTGCAGGTATAGCTACCTCGGTTTTCCCATGTAGTGTTATTTAGCGTAAACACTGATGTATGTCTGTCGAGGTTAATGCTCAGATGTGTGACGTCACGAAAGTCTGAAGAACTAGCGCCAAAGAGCCTGTGCTTCCAGACGACGGCGTCGGATTTCCATATTGTCTTATTGTAAATTATGCAAGCCAACGTTGTTCTGCTGCCCTCGTTAATTAAAATATCATTTCTTGGGTAAATTTCTGCAATTGAAAAACGTGTATTTGCTAATACTAGCAAAACCCTAGCAAAGGACATTCCTTTAAAACGATACTTAAGTGTCGAGAAATTTACAATATCTCGCACGGAAATGCATTTAAAAAACACAAATGCCAATGGCCACCCTATTGAGCATGCCGATCAAGACGATATAAAACACTCTGGTGGGGGTGGATATGCAGATATTTGCTCCATTATTATTACCTATACACACACAAGAAATTCGCGACAGTCTCACATGAGCCTGGGAGAGATGTTTGTTTCAAGCTGCTTATTTAGGAAATGGGTTCGAACCCTAAATGGAATGAACAAAAGTAATGAAGAAGCTACAATAAAGAAGCTTCAATAAAGAGAAGGTGGATATTTAGCTGTAATAAAATAGCTTATACCCAAACAAAATTACTCTGTCTGCTGTTATAGGCTGGCATAGTAATAAATGATAGGCTTCAAAGCATCACTACTATATTTTTCCTTATGTACAAAATTTTAAATGAAAAACAAAAACTTGCACACACCTCCTTTCCTCGGAAACGATCTTATATTTGTGACTAAAACGTTAACTTTTTTGGATTTTTGGGTGCCTGTCCGCCTACATTCGTACAAGCCACTATCCTCATAATTCACATCAGAAAGATTAAGGAAAGTTCTTGTTAAATTGTTGTCTATGAATACGTCTACTTTTACGTCTTTTATTTCTTTTTCTGTTCCAGAATAATCAATGTAGAACCAGAGCAATGTAGAGTTGAGCTCGTTATAAGAACACGATAAGACGAGACTAGATCTGTAAGCCACCACAAACAGCTGTCTAGAAGACCTTTCCTCAGACTTTTCCGTGGCTTTAACGATTCGGATCCCTGCAATGATAACCGCTATAGTTTGTTACTAATTTTATGATCGCTGCACCCATTATTTAAAGTTTTATAAATATTGTCATAATCATAATATCATCGTCATCATAATTTTTACCTTTAATGACTACTACTCTGTTACAATCTTCTCATTTCCCTGTCGTCAATGCTATTTCATCGCGACTGTCGCTGTAGTCATTGTCATTGTCATTATCATTCATGTATTTGCCATCATCATCATTATCGCTGTCATCATTGTCATTGTCATGACGCTACCTCCACCAAAACCACTGTCTTTACCATCTCTACCATCGTTGTCATCATCATTCATCATCATTATCATGATCGTCGTTGTCGTCGTCGTCGTCATCATCGTCATCATCAACATCAACAGCAGCAGCATCTTTACCCTTTAACCATCATCATATACTTTAATTCAGAAAGTACCAGCACCCTTATCAAAGGCACAAAAAAGATTTTAGCAGATAAAATATGATGAAACTCATTATTCAATGTTTTTTAACTTACAGGCATGTTTACGATGCCATTAAAAATCGTCCGCATGAGGAACAAACAAAGTACATAAAAATTTGAATCGCATTACCAAGCGGAACTTACGCGGATATGTGACGTTTGTTGAGCTCATATTTCCCGAAACATTCCATATAACTGACAGCATCACTAGCAATATTTGCTTCATTATTGAAATTCATTTCATGCCCCTGTAATAAGTCAAAAGTGAAACGATTTTCCAAAAACACTCTAGTTAATAGAAAAATAGCTTAGAAGACGTGTATGAGGAGTCTACGATTTAATTGTATTATTGTAATTATACACTTGTAGATATTACACACTGATCAGTGTAATTATATGCTGATGTAGGTATCTTTTTTGTAAACAAAATAGGCGTGTTGCGACATTAAGGTCTACTGTGAGACCCTCACGTTTTGGGACCTGGCGTCTGGGTGCGAAGATGTAAGGGTTACCACACATTGACTGGTTACCGCCAAAGAAGACTGATTATATCTTGAATAAATTTGGCTTTTTAAATCGAAAATATATTTAATTATAAAATAACTTTATTTTTTCAGGATTATCGTAAAGCGCGAGATACTGATAAAGCGTTATTACCTCGAATCTGGGTCGCAATGCAAACACAATTCAATTCAATGATTTTTTATTTGGCTGATTTCCATCACAAAACATTACAACTATATACATAATAATATGATAATAAAAACAGGCAAGGTTTGAAAATTGTACAAATCAGTCTCAAGGAGAGTAGGCCTTTAAAACGTTGTAATTAAAATTATTTTGCCCAAGGAGGAATTTGAGCCCATTGTTGGATAGCAGTATTCGAAGGATTTCGGTAACCGTAACTAGTGTGAATGGCAGGAAGATAAAAGTTGCCCACAGGTCTCTACGAGTAAAACAGTTACGGATTTGTTGAACAGGAGTTAAATAATTGACTCATGTCATTAAATAACAGACAGATGCAGGAGGAAGGAGCCATTATAATACTTGTACAGAAACAATAGACATTCGCAATGATATAATTCATTAATGAGATCCAAGAAGCTCCTGTACTTCGGTCCTCAAAAGGAAGGTGAAAAAGCATTTGAGACGATTATTAAGTTGCTTAGTAGCCAGCATTTTGAGCCTCTCTGCGCCATTCTTGGTTTCAGTTCGAACGGAGGGCAATTATAAGCGCCTTAATCAGTCTTCGCTAGTTATTCAATCACTTAGTTAGTTAAACAAACACTGAATTAGGTAATACACCAGTTAGTTACTCAGAAAGTCAGTCAGTTAGTTCTTTACTAATAATTAAGTCAAGCAGTTATTTAGTCAGTAACTCAGTGAAAGCGCGGGTCATTAGCTATGTTATGCAATTAGTTAATCATTGAGCTGGTTAGGATTCAGTCAAGCGGGAGCGAGTGAATTAGTTAGTTAGTAACCCAGTTAGTCAGCCAGTTATATTAGGCCGCCAGGACGTCACTTAGTAAGTCAGTTAGTTTTTAACTATTAGTCATAAATTATTTAATCAGATATTTAGTCAGCCATTCACCATGCTGAGGTCACGGGTACTGGTGTATAGCGGATGTCGAGACAACTGGCATCGAGCTCGCGGACACCGAGCAACGTCAAACATGTATGTTCATCCTGTATGTATCAGCAGCATTTTAATCACTGATACATGATGACCAGTCACATAACATAATGTTTACACACTGTCTCACCTAGGGTTATTATTGGATGCAATATTGCCCTGCAGCTAATTTGCGCGCATTAATATGAACAGACTTTTCTTATATGAAACTAACCACCACCGCTACTAAAAGCGTCAAGAAGAATACGAAAAGTGATCATATGTCAGATAATACTTAAACTAATAAACGGGTAAACAAATCAATAGCGCAGCTTAATAAATGCAAACATGTACACAACTAACAAATGAAAGGAACCAATGAATGTTTGACAAGCAAACTAACAGAAAAATAATAAACAAATAATGAAAAGTATAATGAAAAGTGACAAAAATGTTAAATATAGAATTTTTGTGGTACCAGTCACCAGAGTTTGCAGACCAGTTTTACCTCAAAATTCTGCATTGTATGGATATGACACCTAGTACTTGTATCAATAAATTAACACACAATGTATTTTTCCAAGAGCAACGGACTACGCTGTGATCTCGGTCCACTCTAGATCCAATTACACTACCATTTACACGACTTTGATTATATACTGAAGAAAATATCATTTTGAAGAGTGTGCTATTCACAATTTGCCATAGTTTTCACTCGTTAAGGTAAAGGTAATTGTAGGTAAGTGCAGAGATAATGAGGCGGAGGCTGTGTGCTATTGATAATAAGGCTTTGGGTGCATCAGTCGCCATATATGGTAAGGTAAAAGATTGAAATAACGTAATTTTGATAAGTTTGCTAGGACATTGTCTTACTTCCGTTGTTTCGAACCTGACAACATAATTTATATAACTTTTTGCTGGTGTATTACGTCGTGCCTTTTTTTCAAGCATTTAGTTTTTTCTTAGCCGCTGCTGAACCTTTCTTAACACTCTATTTTAGACCTGTCACCCAAGTTTCCACCGTCTATAGGTGCATTTCTTGGTATTGCGCACATCAAGCTAACTTTACTAATACTTAGCAATCAGGCCACACTTCCTCAATATCGTTTGTTGGCGGAAACTAGCGTTAAGAGGAGGAGCATCATGGTGTCTTTCATACGTCAAACTTTATATCTTATTTTACTATATCATTTTGCATAAGTTTATTATTATGATAGTCGTTTTGAAGATCATTATATACATTTTATTATTCATCAATCTATTCGGTAATCTTTAAAAGTAACTTATTTATAATATTAATAAATTGATTAGTATTATTATTCCATTATTGTCACTCTTTCGTAGCAGCAGCAGCAGCAGCAACAGCAGCAGCAGCAGCAGCAGCAGCAGCACAGCAGCAGCAGCAACAGCAGCAGCAGCAGCAGCAGCAATGCCCTGGTTTCGTAGTTGAACTATTATAAACTTCTTACATTTCTTTCTACAACGATTCTCATAGTTAAACTAATACTACATGTTTGTTTATTTATTAATTAAGTGCAATAATACTCAAGGTTGTTTGCGCATGTAAAAGTTCTTAATGTGCCCAGTTGGAATCGCGAGAAAAACCACATAGTTAGTTGGCGTATAAGCATAACCACCAGCTTCTGAGTCAGCAAAGCCAAGAAATAACAACTGAAATCTCAATTACATATAAGTCAAGACTATAAATGCTAAGACCGTTTGCAGCATTAACACGCATTAACACACTGATTGAGCAATTAGAGTTAGCAGGGATTTCACACCTGCGGCAAGTTGGGTTTCGCAGGTGTAGATCCAAGCGCAATAAATATTTTGTACCAGGTACTATCTATACAAAATTAGAATAAACTCGAGCTTAAAATTTATATCGTTTTTCAATTTTTTGAATTACGTGACAAAGAAGACACAACTTTGTAGCAACTTGACACGAATGTTATAGTTCAATAATAACAAAGTTATATTAACACAACTTAATATAACTTACCAAAAAAGGTCTGTGTTATGCCACTTCAGCAATTCTTGCGTATATAGCGATTCTGTGCACGACTAAACTGAAAATCAAATGTGTTAATTACAGGACGGCACGTCCTGTTGTCGCTACCTCTGAGTGAAGAGCTACAATTTTGTTGACTATAATCGATATTAATAATAATTCACAATCGCGTATTTTAACAGTATTTTAGTTAGTGAAAAATTGTTGGTAGCTTAGATATGTCTAGTACACACGCAGGTACCTGTTGTGTAGTTTAGCCCACACTGTTCAGGATGTTTTGATCTAGTATCAAGTCCCTAAGCATCCGGGAAAAACCTCTTGTCAAATTTCACAAGTAAGTCAGCTTTGAAATTAATGAGAAGTGCTTAGAAAGCTTCTAGGGAAAAAGCAGGTGGTAAAGGGAATGATTTGTGAGTACTAAGGCGCCCCGGAGAAAGAAAACAAGACAAGTCGCTGTTGCTGTTTTTATTATTATTGTTGTTGTTGCTGCCGTCAGGCAAATAGGCAGATAGAAGGTACCCGGTATAGACTGATAGATAGGAAGGTAGACAGGTGGGCAAATAGATGATAAGTAAGCAAAACAGGAAAACAGAATTAGCAATATGGTAATGTAGCAGAGGGAGCAAGGGAGCAGATGAAGCAAGAGAGCGAGGGGGAAATACCAAGCGAGAGAGAGGGAGCGAGACAGGAAAAGACGGAGACGAGATTAGAAACAGAAAGAAAGAGAGAGACAGACGAAAGGCGAAAGGTGCCTATGCTGCAGTCTACCAACTATTATTATTATTATTATTATTATTATTATTATTATTATTATTATTATTATTACTATTACTATTACTATTATTATTATTATTATTATTATTATTATTATTATTATTATTATTATTATTATTATTATTATTATTATTATTATTATTATTATTATTATTATTATTATTATTATTATTATTATTATTATTATTATGGTAATTATACTTACAAAAATTGAACAAATGAATTTTCAACAACCTCCTAAGATCGTCGTCAACATTACCTTTGTGCAGAAGATCTAGAGTAACTATTCTATCAAGAAAGCAGACATTCACGGTTATCGAACGAAAATGCCGGCCTACAATCTGATATCAAACCGAGACTGCGTGTTGGATCTATGCGCATATCCAGGAATACAAGTAAATGTGGGCGGGATAATATCAATATTTTGGTTTCAGGAATACAAGTAAATGTGGGCGGAATAATATCAATTCTTTGGTTTCGTTGATATTTAATGCTACATACATGGAAGTTAGCTAATCAGTACTTTATCCATTGGTGCTGTTGCTGGTGGTCGTGATCACATGGCGATAGTTACACTGATTATGGTGAAGAAAGGCTAAAATGATACGACTAGTAAGGCTGTTATATAGGTAAATGCGTAACGTTACACTCAAGATACAACACGTACACAGTAAACAGCAAACTAATATTTTTTGGGCTTTTTTTATCTTTCTCGTGTTTTCCTGTAATGTAATAGAGGGAATCTATATTGTACATAGTTTTTAAAAATAAATAATAATAATAATAATAATAATAATAATAATAATAATAATAATAATAATAATGATGATGATGATGATGATGATGATGATGATGATGATGATGATAATAATAATAATAATAATAATAATAATAATAATAATAATAATAATAATAATAATAATAATAATAATAATAATAATAATAATAATAATAATAATAAATCTGTACTGTGAATTTTGTATTTAAATTGTACTAGCGATTTCTCTGTGCTTAATAATTGTTAGTGATCGTTTGTGCTTTTCTATTCATTTTGTCTCTCCTGGAAATAGTTCATGGTGGTACTGAACTAAAGCTTCGCGTCAATTCATTTATTTATTGTGGGGTTGATTTTTTTATTAATTACACCAATTCATGACAATATTTCATGACAATGTTTATTTTTCAACACGTCATAAACCGGAAACCCAAGGTCGCCGGGAACCTTCTCTGTCTCGCCCGCTTCACACCATCCGCTCTCCCTCTCTCATTCCTTGGTTTGCTTCATGTCACCGGCAGCTTCTCTTCGCTGCCTAATTTCCTGATTCCTGAACCCAAGTCACCCAATTAACACCATTCAGTACGTGATTATTGTATAGTTCTTTAGTTTCACCACATATCTCGTATACCGTATGTAGTTTACTGTTTCCTAGTTGTTATAATAATTGCTAGGTCTATGCTCTATGGTGAGTAGGAGGACACTGTCTGACTCTAATAATCATAATGCTCTCAAGAATCGTATATTCTAGGAAAATCAGCACTGAATAGGGCCACGTATTTATATTTGATTTAAAAATTATGGAAGCCGGAGTACTCACACGAGTCTTCTTGAAATTGTGTAAAGGCATCTTATGTAACATATATTTTAGCTTTCCAAGTGGAACTTTAACAGAATTATAATAATGACTTTTGTAACCATGGTAGGTCTTACATATTTTTAGCTGAGGTCATACAGTGACGTAGGAACAAAATATTTATTTGCTCTCCCCTTCTGTGTTCTCTGTTCCCTGTTCTCTCTCTATATTATATATTATTAATATAAAGATAGCTTATGTTTGAGAAATAATGTCAAAAATATTTACATGATATCGAATTTTTTGTGTTGTTTTGCTAATTATCCCTTCATCCTGTTGAACTTTAAGCAGGGGCGGACTAAGGATTTCACGGTCCTAAGGCTACCAACAAACGAATGACTTAAACATATAGGCTATTCACAATTGTACATTCAATTGTGCTATACTGGTGATCCCGAAATCAAAAGGCGAGTTGCTGTTCATCATTAAGACTACCTCTGACGAAGATTCTAAAATGTTGGACAACGGGAAGAACCTAAAATTCTACACACGTCTATATTCGTACATTTACAAGTGTTGAATTCTTGTATCTGAATATTCTGTGTGCAAACGACCTATGTGTCCAAATAACGCATGTTTTCAAATAACGTATGTGCCCAAAATACCTTCGCCCAAATGTGTGTTCAAAACAAACAGTTTCCGGGTTACCTATGTGGCCAAGATGATCTGTATCCAACTTTTTGTGAAGAAGCATACCGTGTCCCCAACTGTGTTGATAGGTGTACGGTGGAAAGTTTGGCATGGGGGCATAACGAATTTTTCCTGAAAGTTGCTCTAACCAGATATGAGCGAATTCTAAATAATTACAAACAGAGGATCACATAATTATATAGAATACAAACTAACAAAAATATCTATAAACAAAGTACATGCATTTGTATTTATAGGCTTATATGTTTATACTTGCATATTTGCACTCAACATAAGATATTGTAATTCCAATAGTAAGAATTAAGCTTACAAAGAATTGCAAGACGTCTAAATTATAATAACTAATCAAATTACTGTACTGCAAAAATCGAACTTAACAAGACATAAACCAAGGTTTGTGCTTTTCCTGAGCAAATACATACAAATATTTTCAAGCTTACCTTTTCTAATGTTTCAGACAGTTAAAAGAAATAATGGTGAGAGTATATGCTTTCATTTTTCTTTTGCAAACTTGTCTGGAACCTGGTCAGTACTTTGATGAGTATGTATTGAAAACGTTTGAAGGACTTAACTGGTTTTGTGAAGTAAATTTGATAGGACCTACTATTATTAACTTTAAAATCATTAAAGGCTAAAAAACAACGTGCCTAACCAGAAACACTTTAATTGCAGTCAGTAAAATGAGGCCATATGTAAGCAATTTTTGAATATTGAAATCTTAACTTTTGAAATTTTAAAATATTATTTGCCCTGAAAAGGTACATTTCGTTTGCCTTGGAAGGGCTGTTACCCCCCTCCGAGCCTAGCTGACAAACAAGTTTGATTAAAAAAGCGCCCGTCTAAGCGGTCTTAAAGAAAAAAAGTCCCGAGACTGTTTGCTGCGCAGATAACTCGGGGCATTTTGTATGTATTTTCTTTCTGAGTTTCTGCGAGACATAATTAATTAATCGGAAACATCTGCCGACTCGTTGCAACCTTGTGTCACAGTTTTTCTTTCCTTTACACCTTTTTAGTGATGACCTGTGATGACCTTTAAGCTTGATAATGATCTTGATTCTGATGCATTCTTCCAATACTTATTTGGCGGCTTGCAATAATAGGTGACGCACAGGAGCAAAGATTACTGCATTTTAAGTTGTTTGCAATGACTACAAACACTCTGTAAGATGTATATTTTAACATTTTTATGCTGTATTACAATGGCCACCATTTAAGTGGAAAAACTTGACTTCAGATAATCTGTGACTCGTTTTAACAATCTGAGTGTGAGTTCCTACTGATATCAATTAGTTAACAAACTACGGCAAGCTTACCTTAACACTGCTACATTGCGCGACTTAAAATTCTACTTTTTACGCACATTTTCCATTATCTTTGCTGACTTGCGGCTTTGTCATGATTTTGGGCTGCCATTCTACTGAATTTTAGTAATATCTCTCATAGCACAGCTTCGTTCACCCATTCTTGCGTTAGACCAATTTCATCAGACCTTAGAGTCATAATTTTGAACCAAATAACCCTCGACCCTAGCAACTACGCATTGGGGTCTAAAAATAATTTCACGCTCCCCCTGAAACTTCAAAAAATCTTAAAAACGACAGTAACCTAATAGTCTAAAAGTCTTCGTTCATTATTTTTTCTCCTCGCAGATCCATAACAATATCAATATTAGCAGCGCTGAAATCATTAAACTTTTGTTGATCACAACAACAACAAGAACATCATCATCATCATCAACAACAACAACAACAACAACAACAGCAGCAGCACCAACAACAATAACAGGTTTTGTAGCGTGCTTTAAAAGTATCAAATTAAATTTTTTTGCTTGTTTCGTATGGGCTATGTATATGTGGCTATGTATATGTATTTGTATATGTATATGTATATGTACATGTATATGTATGTGTATATGTGGTTTTTGCGGAGATCATACGGCACATTATATTACTTTGTTACAATATGGCTAGGCTGGCACTAATCAGTCATATAACCATAAGCTATGCTTTGCTATTATTGATTGAATGATGTCACCAAAGATAAAGACATGTCACAGAATTCTTGTAAGCGCCATAGCATCACTAACAACTTCTGAAGAACAGAGAGAATCTGAACTTCTTAGGCGCAGCAATAAGAACTATAAATTTTAAGGGCTAAGACGACGCGAATTGTTGCAAAAAACTTTTAATGGCAGCAGGCTTTTAACATTTCAAAAAGGAGAAAACAATTGTCTGAAAAGGAAGAGAAAGCATAAATCTAGCACACTTTAGCACAGTCAAATGTAAAACGTGGTAACCGAAATTTTTAAAGTACTCAAAAATGGCAACTAAAAGCTAAGGCAATAAAGTGGAGAAGGAGGATAACTAAAATAAAGGAAATGGCAAGCAAAAAAGTTTTAAGCTGTAGAAGCAAGAAAGAACAGTACGTGAGAAATCAAATGTGACGACGAGAACTAAAGGTTCTAATGAGAAGTTAAAGATATGATGACAAGGAAAATGAAAAGTCAATGTGGGAATAGAAGACAGTTACTGAAGAATGACAGGTCACATGCATATTTTTGAAAGGCAGATATAATGTGATGGTGCAGCATATGTACAAAACTAAAAATCAGTAAGGAGCAACAGTACACAGCGGCAAATCAAATGTGGTGGCAAGAAGCAAAAGAGTAAAGGTAACAAATCAAATATTGCGACAGAAGCAAAAGTATAAAGACGGCAAATCAAACCTGGTGAGAAAAAGCAACAACATTAAAGATGAGCGAGTGAGTGAGTGAGTGAGAGGCAGTGAACGTGAAGCGCTGCTCCAATTTTCTTTAGAAAATGTCAAGTTTATTGTTGGATTGCTCCTTTTTTTGCAGGTCTGCTCGAACATAGGCCTCTAAACAAAACAGGGGAATAACACCATTTCTATACACTATTGACCTTTATTGTTTATCCAACGGCAACTTTATAATACTATAAGCAACATTGGTAATTTTAATTTATAACCTGTTGGCCAGAATGCACTGAAATTTCAAACGACCACATAACATCGTCTAAATATTGCACTCAAGAACTCGAAACTGTCTTTTCTTGTTTCCTCCAGTCTGAAACAACAGGCTTCCCACATTTTTTCCTTTCTTTAGAAGTACAGTTTCTATAAGCTGTTCCTCTAGATGTTTTCTGTCTCTATGACGCGTATTCTAAATCTGCTTGACAGTTTTCTAATTGCTCCAACAACGTTGCAAATGATGGTCTGTTCTCCGGCTCCTGTAAACAGAATATTTCAATTTTAACGCTTTTTAAAGTTTGTGCTCGAATGTCTAGTTCTGACATGATGAACCAAGAGATGTAGAAAATTCCTGCAATTCGAAAAACTAATAGGATCTTCCCTTTTTTAATTAAATTCGCCGCTGCAAAGCTCATTTTAATTATGTCTTAATTAATCTTTATTTTATCAGCCACCAACAGAGTATATTGCTGTGACAAGGAATGTATTCATTATCACATTCTTCATATTCTTTCCTTGTACAAACTGGGTTAATAGAATACACAACTCTTTCAATTTCTTTTACTGTACTATCTTCTCTTTCTCAAAAATAAAAAATCTTATTATTCCCACCATGCAAATAGTAAGGTCAAAAACCAATGCAGCATTGGGCAAAGAATGGTATAAAAATGAGAAACCAACTGTATTACCCGTACTGACTGAGAAAGCGGAACGTAATAACTGTTGTACATCCATGAAAATCACTTACGTATTCCCAACAATTGCGCATGAGCCGATAGACTTCAATTTTACAGATGATTGGTCGATCCATCCTGTAACCATTAGTAACAATTTGTACATATTCAGCAGTGGGCATTCCAGCGTATGGCATTTTTCCAAAACTGTACACTTCCCACATTAACACACCTGCAAAAATAACGTTTATACATGATTGACGACCCACTGACGGGCCGACCAACATATCTACCCAACCAACTAACTACCAGCCCATTCACTACCTACTCCCTTGCTCGTACTCTCATCGACTTACTCACCATCTGGCATCTAGTGTCACTTAGCAGGCAGTGAACTGACGAAAAAAGAAAGGAAAACTCGGAAAAGCAATTAGATGAGAAAGAAAGCTGAAACAAAAAAGAAGGAAAAAAGGGGACTAATTTCCTTTCCATTTTGTTTAGTTACATTTCTAATAACGCTGAAAGAAGGTACTAATTTCCTTTCTATTTTGTTTAGTTACATTCCGTAATAACGGAAATGAGTTCAAAACGAAAATAAATTAGAGACTTTTAATACGCATTGCTCGTATTACCTATACTAAAGACCTATTAATAAGTTAACTTTATAAGGTTAACAATATAGAGTTAAGCTTTAGTTTGCTTAGTTAGTAGCTTTAGTTATAGAAGTGTTTGTACCTACCAAATGACCAAACATCACTTTTAGAGCTGAATCGAGCGTAAGTTAAAACTTCAGGCGGAGACCACTTGATTGGGAACTTTGAGCGACCGCAACTTACATATTCGTCATCCATAACATACCTAGACGAGAAGACTTTTAACTCAACCAGACTAATACTCGTTTATGGAAACGGGACAAATAGACAGTAAACTTCACCAGGCAACCATTTATGTGGCGTTTGTTGCAGCTTTGAATTAATTAGTTTATACCCAATTACAACGAAGCCTTTTAAGACCACTCTTACTTCTTTTTAACTCATAATATTGCCTTAAAAAGTTCAGAGGCTGCTGTAATATTAATTTTAACGTAAAATGATTTCTAGTCTTTATAAGATCCCACTTCACACACTCGCTAACCCCGACTGACTTACTCACGATCTGGTGGTAGTGTGTTACACTGGTAAGCAACTACGTTTCTCAAGCGACTTTGAAACCAAACACATTGGCAAGCTGAAGCGGTAAATCCGAGTACAACATCAAACATCCAAGCATTCCCTACAGCCAACACTTTAGACCATTCAGCCGCTTGTCCTACGTTATACACTATATTTCCTCCTTCTTACCTGGACAGACCAAAATCTGCTACTTTAACCACATGGTTAACTCCCACCAGGCAGTTTCTCGCCGCTAGGTCGCGGTGTATCAAAGATCTAGTTTCCAGAAACGCCATTGCACTGCAGACTTGTAAACAAATTTCTAACAGCAGACCTGGTTTACTAGTCAAGTAAGCTGTATTATGACGCAGAAAACTAAGAAGAGAGCCTATAAAACAAAATATGTTACCTTTATTGTGAAGAAACCCTACAATATACGTGAATGAAATATTTTTCAAAAAATCATTTGGTTTTTCGACACTTACTGCTGAAAGATAGATTGCTTACCATGCTTCATAAACTCAGTAATTATCATTATAGGTCTCTTCTTTGTTACAACCCCATAAAGTTGAACCAGATTTGGGTGTTGAAGTTCTCTGAAATTAATGAGCAAAAATTACAGCAGTAATAATTTCTTTTCCATTATGTCGACTAGTTTTATACACATTTGAGGCAACCCGTGACAAAGCTAAGCTAATTAGTAATTTATTAGCCAAAAATGAATCAATACTTTAGGCATCAAAAACGAAAGTAAGAGTAAATGTTAAGTCTACAGTTCTATGTGCGTGCACTAAGATCTGTGTAAATAAATTTAATAACATACGTCATAAATTTGGCCTCTTCTATGAAATCATCTTCGCTCATTGTTCCTTCTTTTAGCATTTTTACTGCAACTTCTATTCTGTTTTTGTAAACACCCTTTTTCACTACCTATAAAAAACGTTACACTGTCCTATTTCTTACTTGGAAATATTTCGTATTATCGGGAAAGCTATAGATAGCTGATCAATAAATGACAGTTATGTCAATCAGTCATTCACTAAGTTACCAATAAATCGTAAGGTAACTGAATATCCAGATACATTTAAATCTTATAATCAACCAGTTAAACCGATTTAACTCGGTCGATTGGTTAGGCAATCAGTTCAGTCGATCACTCAGCTCAGTGTGACAGTTCAAGCAACCAGTCAGTTTGTTAGTTAGGTCAGTCAATATATAGAATGAATGGTTAGTCAGTCAGTCTGCTCCGCCTATCAACTAGTCAGTCAGTGAACCAGTTGGCCGGTCAGCCAATCGTTCCGTCATTTTGCATGTGTCATTTCGACAATCTACTTATTTGTTATTACCTAGCTACTATAAACAGTTTAAAAGACCAGGATGTAAGCTATAATTACACATCTGCATTTTCATTCTCCACAGAGCTCAATGTAGGGTAGCATTGAAACTTATACATGAAATACTTAAAGTAACCTAATTAATCACCAACCTACACTACCGACTGAACGCTTACCCTCGCCAAAACTGTTAGTAAAAAACACGATCCTCAAGGACAAAGTGTCACAACTTTTGATTAAGTGTTTTCGACAATTACTGGCAAGACCTCGGTATCACAAAAACACAAAGTTCTGACTGAAAATTGTCGTCGGTGATTAAATTAACTCTCTTTTTACATATTTTTTAGTTAAAAATTGTTAAAATATTAATTGCTTGATTAGCTAGGAAAAATACGTAACAGCTAATTTTCTGTGTTACGTATTATGAAAGGTAAAAATAATAACTTACTCCAAACTGACCACTTCCAAGTTCAGATAAAAGAGTCAACTCCGATGGGTGTATCTCCCAAATCCCTTAAAAACAGATTAAAATTTCAGCAGATTATTCATTTTACGCACATGCAACTATTTTATCATCTTAAACAAAATTCCTCGCAGTTCGTCTTTCAGACTTGAAAATTAAGAATTGTGGAGATTAGCCGGCAGTTACTTTGATAGCAATCATCCATTTATCACTTGAAACTGCGACAAAACTGTGTCTGCAAGACCGGAGTAATAGCTAAACTGTTACGAGCTTGGGTTAGGTATTAACTTTCATCCTTTGTTCTTGTAGTGTAGCGGTTATCACGTTCGCTTTACACGCGAAAGGTCCCAGGTTCGAGCCCTGGCAAGAACAGCTTTTTATGACCACCAGTTTTTAGAGTACTGAAATGACACGGAAGTTACTTCTGGACGAAATTGTGGTACTTGTGTATTGTTAGTTTGATTCAACGTTAACATTTTAAATTTTGTCCTAGACAACGAGAAACTGTAAATACAAAACAGATAAACACAAGTCAATTTATAAAATTCTGCAGAACCTGTAAGGTAAGAACGGAAAATGTTTCAGCCACTATTCTGTGGTGGGCAAAGTTGAAATAAATTGAAACATAGAAGTCATAAGGTGACCTGTGTGAAAGCTACTCGAGTACACTGTCGCCTTGTTGGAGATTTCTGTGTTTTTCGGTGATTTCTCTCTATCGTCTTAAACAAAACTCAAATATTGTGGCAGATTAGAGAGAGGCAACGTGAGTACAAAAACATGTAAAATTGTTTATCAAAAAATCTAACGTCGTTCGAATTCACCTGCTCTAAAGAAAGATAAACGCAAGGAGAGAGAAACAGAGAAAACACGAGAGAGGAGAAATAGTAACATGGAGAGCGCGCAAGACAGAGAGAGAGAAAGAGAGAAAGAGAAAAAGAGAGAGAGAGAGATGGGGAGAGGAAGAAAGTGAGTAAGACGGAAAGAGAGAAAGAGAAACAGCGGAGAGAGAGAGAGAGAGAGAGAGAGAGAGAGAGAGAGAGAGAGAGAGAGAGACTGGATGCGTTAGTGAATCAGCAGTCATTAATTTAGAAAAAAGAAAAAGAAAAACAACAACAACAAAACAACATCAACAACAACTACATGACATAAATGAGCAAAGAGGTTTTTTTGTAAATGAGCTGTCATTGACTCATTGAGCTGATGGTGGTGCGTTGAAAAGGGTTTTGTCAAGGGGCTAATCCGCACCACATTCACATAGTTTAAAAACTATTTTATTATATGTAAGAAAGTTGTACCAAGTAACATTAGTTCTGCTAGTTTATACATTATCGGTTAGAATTTTTGTTATAACATCATGCGTTTTGCGGTGGTACAACATGTGTTAAACTTCAGGTTATTGCATTATGTGTTTTGGGAATCTTACACCGTGTCTTAGTTTTTTATTACAATATGCGTTATATTTTAGGTACGTGTATTACAATATCGGGCGTTTTAACGCCGTTTATTGCATTATCAGTTATTGCAAATAAGACTACGGCGTACGACATGCGGTCAGTGTAAATCACGTTAAACGCTGGTTAAGACAAGGTGCTTTTTCGAACACTCCCTTTAAACTGCCATATTAAAATAGAAAATACAACTGAAGGACAGGAAAAAGTTATTAATGAAACTCACCATGTCCAAGTCCTCCGGTAGGGGGAGCTAACTTAATGTCACTGCTAACTGGGTGACAAAGCCTTGACACCAATCCTCCAGCATTATGCTTGTGGTAAGCAATGAGTTCAGGAATGGTGTTAAACGGATACTTTTCCGATAAATAATAGCGTCCATCTGGTAAAGTTTTTATGTGATAATGGCGCACAGCATTTTGTGGACTAAACAAAATAAAAATACGACATTTCAAAGTTGTTTGAGCAAACGCTGTTCAGTTTACTTAGTAATATACATTTTGATTTTTTATACAGCTGGGAAATCCAGTACTCAAAGGCAAGGACCCATTGCTAATAATGAATGGTTGTTGCTGAAGCGTAATCTAACTTATTATCAAGTATTTTAAGCAAAACCGGACCCAATTTTAAACTGTAGGTCAAAACAATCTACTCTTTAAAATATTGAAAGGAAACATACTATTTTTTAAAAATGACTTACATGAAAGAATTATTACCGGACAAACACAATTTCACGTTCGTGCCACTAGTTCTTCGCTGTTACATGTATTTCGAATTTTCCACTAGTTAGACGGTCACTAGCGCCTGCATTACGAGAACGCATTGCACAAAAACAGGTGTTGAACCTCTCAGTTCAGATGTGTTAGTTTGTGACGAACTACACACGTTCTACAGCTCATGCGTGAGCACAGCGGTAAATTTGAAATTTGACTTTCTATCTTAAAACTTGCCGAGTTTTAGTACAACATACTGAATATCGTACAGTAGCACTGTACTTCAATTTTCCCTTTCGCAAACACGTGCAACACGCTCGTGGAATATTTTGAAAATTATGTTAGTTTGCGATGTCACCAATAGTTGGACTTGTCCGCCGTTAATTAAGTTTTTAATCTATTATTTAATTATCAGGAGCGGTTTTGCACTATTAATTGTGTGAAAAGTATACTCCTTATCGGACTTGAAAATGGGGTAGTATATGAAAAATCCTCCTACTTCCCTTTAGGATGAAAAAGTAAACAGATAGAAGCATCTTAACCACGTTCGAATGAGTTAGCGAAAAATAAGCGTATGAGTTAGCTATAAAACCGTCCAATTTACAATCCAGTTCCTAAAAGACTCGGCAGCTTAACTATCGTGGCCAAGCACACACAGCTATCATTTGCCCCTAAATAGCAAGATATTAGTAGCTTTTATTATTGGTAAACAAATGAGCTTCCTTCTGAAACAACAAGTAAAGGCGTACTCACTATTTCGTAAAGATTGATACAGTGAGGAGTCCCTTAGTACTGGAATCTCTAACTAGGAAGCATCCCTCTTTTCCCTCGGTCCTCAGTAATTCTTCACATTGTTCGCGGGGAAGACCTCTGGCGTACCAACTGGAAAACATAAATAGTGATATAAAATATCATTGTCAATTGTAAAGCTACAAGTTAGAATCCAACCACTTATTAAGTTAAAACTTTATACTGATTGCTCTTCGTTTCCGGAACCAGTCTGCGCCTACAAAAGTTATGGACTACAGAAAGAAGGAAAATAAAAAATAGTTGTATGAAAAGAAAAATACTGTCAAGGCAGAGAAAAGCAATAAAAAAATAAAAGTGAGACGGAACGTGTTGAGAAATTAGCAAAGCAAAATGGAAAATAAGATCTTTAGAAGTTACTGAGTTCCAATTATCAGAAAAGCAGTACAGAAAGAAAGAGACGACAGTAGGCAAAAAACAAAATAAGAATAAAATCAAAAAGATAAGAACAAGGAAGAGAAAAAGAAGAAGAAGACGACGATAGAGGAAAAGCGACAACATAAACAAAATTAACAGCAACAGCAGCAGCAGTGCAACAACAACAACAACAATAACAACAACAACAACAACAACAACAGCAGCAGCAGCAGCAGCAACAGCAACAGCAACAATAACAACAACAACAATAATAAATGAGAAAAAGAAAAAGATACTATAACGTAAGTTTGTGCTCTTACTCGTATTGTTCAAGTCCCGCCTCAGTCTTTGTCTGGACGTAGTTTGATGGAATCCATCCTTCTTGCCTAAAACATTAAATTCCGGCTATAAAACTAAAGTTAGCAAAATATTCTGCCTCCAAAAATGGCATACGTTATTCTCGATTGATCGCACATGTGTACCATCTATGTAACTTACTTATAGATTTCTCAACGCATAATTCGTTTTTTGGGCAATTGGAAAGAATGATTTGAATCACCTACCTATCAACTTCTGCACGCGCCAGCCACCAGTTTGGTTTTGAGTCATCCAAAATGTCATAAGTATCTCCCTATTCGTACAAATAAGAAAGGAGAATGAAATTATTCAAATTCTCGTATTTTTGTATTTGTAAGTTCTTGTGAAATGTGACTAAAGACTTCATTTATATGTTAAATTTATACTAATTTCTTGCATGCATACATACGTATATATCCACATATATACCCCATATATACACATAAATACTCCTATATGTACATATACATACATACATACATATGCTACTTTCTTGTGGCTCTAAAGTGTTTATCTCGATGTAATGCTTAATTATGCTTTTACCTTGTATAGAGCTAAATCGTTGGGCTGTAGAGGCCTGTAATCATATAGAGCTATAACTTTTCGTTGAATTCGTGTTGGCGAGACCTGTTTAAAAATTCTTATTTAACAATAGTAAGATAGATAACAATTATACGAAAGCGTATTAGGACCATGATTACCGACTATAAAAATCTCATTATAACCAATTTTTTTTCGTTTTCCGTCACATTAAAAAAACTGATTATAACCTAATTTTTTGCGCTCCGTTTGTAAAAAACCCTGGTTATAACCATTATCATGATTATTATGGCCCTACTACGCTTTCGTACAATTAATTGGTTATTTTAGGTTTAAATTAAACGATTAATTGACAATCTGTGTAAAATATTGAGCAATGAAATCTGCTATTTGGTTCCAAGTACGTAATAAGTACTTGGCACAATGGAAATAACTGCAAAAGTCCTGGAAATGACTGGGTACACTGTCATCAATTGTTTGACAAAGTGACATTGAACTGACTAATGTCGTATTTCATTGGTGAATTCATACTTGGTTCGTTAGTAAAATTTTCAGATTCTTGATAATAAAAACAGCATAACTTTGATAAATAACCTTTAATATCTGAAGAGAAGTCTTTTTTGGGAAAAATACTATAAGATTCACTGATTGATATGTGGGTTATTTATCAATTTGGCTCATTAGTATATTGAAAAATTGGTCTGCTGTTGTTACTCGGTCATTTCGTCTGTCAGGCAATCAATTAATAAATTAGTGCGATGTGCAAGCAGTAAGTGACACTTGTTGTAGTTATATCTAAAAATACAACTTAAGAAAATTTGTAAGGTGACACACATTTTTTGCTATGTTTTTGATCCGTTCGTGATTTTCTATGTGTTTTCTTTACAACACTGTTTTGTTTTTCGACATTAGTGCAGTTTTCGTTCTACTACGTACCCTGCCAGGTTGTTGGTATGGCAACGGAATCTGTGGAAAATCCCGTGAAGCTGATCGAGATCGCTCGTAGTTTCCTCTTGTACCTTGTCGAGGTGACAGTTTTGTTAATACTTCCGGCGATAACCTTCCTTGTGAGCCTACAAGAATTGAAATTATTGGTTGTTAGTGTCAGGAGTGTTCATTCTTCTCATACAAACAATTGAATATGTATTCAGCAACTGGCTTGGTGGGTCTTCACTAACAGTTCAAGGATGGCTAAAGTCCAATATCTTATCCACAGGTTTAAATGTCCCCTGTATCTGGGACATTTGAGTCTGTGGACAAACTAGACTAACCATTTCCAGTGTTTTCTGAGCATAGGCCTGCATAGAAATATTTTAGGGGAGCGAAAAATAGTTGCGATGTCAAACTAACTGCTGTCCCCCTTTAGCTTTTTTTTCTCACTGCAGAGGAATGATGTATATTCTTCTGAACGTAACCGAGGCACCTCTGCCAGTTCAGTAGCTCATTTTAGATGGTCATCTTCGATAAGCAGTTCGCGTCTGCTTCACGTCCATAAGTAGGCGCTGACGCTGAGTGATGATTACTAGCACTACCGAATTTATAAAAAGGGAACGCATTGTAGCTTGCTTCTGTAAAAATTTAACAGAAATCTGGCAAAAAACTGAGAACATCAGTTAACTGAATGTTGTTGCCATGCAACACCTTGCATCTTACTATGAATTAGCCAACAAGCTGCCTAAACGTAAACGTTGTTTTATAAACCTCACAGGTACATTTATTTAATTGCTTCGTTGCGAATATATTTTTGGTATCACCACAACTTAGACATTAATTTAGTAAAAACTACGCACAGACACCACTTTGAAGTAGTTAATGAAAAAAAAGAATTGGGAAGTAGTCAATAAAAAAAGCTGTAGCTTACATTCTCTCAGAATTTTTACCTGATCGTCCCTGGCGAATGCGTTCTAAGATAAGTCTATTACTGTTAGTGTCAAGTGCTCCCATAGATGGTAGAATTGGTGTCGTCGGCTCACACCCGTGATCATGACGTGTGATTTTGTCGCAGCAACTCCACCGTCCGCTACCGTAGACACCAGAATGGAAAACCGGAGATAACTTCCTGTTGTCCTTACATACTGCAAAAAAACGCATATCAACCATTTTGACTAATAAAGTTAACCTCGTTTTTAAGTTCTGGGGCATTTTGGCATTGTTGCCGTCACCCTGAGTGTTCTCGTTTATTTTTTGTTCATCTAAAATACCCTATGGCAACGATGCCAAAATGCCTTATAATAATAATAAACTGAAAGCCATCAGTCAAAAAAGATGATGTCTCTTTTCTGCATCTTAGCAGCGATTAAAAAACTAAACGTCTGATCCTCCATGGTCGATATTAAAATGAAATTCTGTCAATTAGGTATACAACAATTTCAAGTTACACTGACAAACATTGACACGCTTTTTTCAAGCCATGTTCACTAATTTACACGATAGGTGCACTACTACATGCTTGTCCCCAATAAAGGACGATAGGGCAATAAGGCCTACAGTTTTTCAATTTAAACTACAGTATTTAAAAGTCAAAAAGAATAAAACACGTTATACGTACAATTTCTGAGTTCTGAAAGCCATTCTTGCCTCTCTGCATCAGTATTTGCAATCACGTACAGTATAAGATCTCTGCTACCATCAAAATACCCTATCTAAAATAGTTATAGTTTCATGTTTGATATCAAATATAAAGTATTATAAGTGATTTCAAAATAGTAAAGTCTTTCCTAATGTCAAATAAATATGGCTTTTCTCCAAATTAAGTTTATCATTAAAGCGACGTAAACTGAGCCATTATGCAGCTACCTGATACATTGCCCTCTTAGTTGCTGAGACTTGGCCAGTGAAGCACAATGATTGTCTCGAACAAAACACACATTACAGATAAATTTTACATTATGTCAAATTTGGTTTCATTTCAAAATATGCAATTTTGACCTTTAGTTTTTATTTTTAAAAGATGTATACTACATCTGTGCAATCTTTGATTAACCTTCCTGCAAAACTTAATATCACATTGAAGCCCTGTTCGTTGATGCTTCGCCCTCTAGAACTCAGCACTTAATTCTGTGTTAAGAATAAAGTCTCGGACTCGAACAAATTTGGTTAAATTACGTTAAAATGAAATCATTTTTAAATATGCTGTGAACACATAGGTATAGATCAAACAGCACACAAAAATGACAGTGAAGAAGTCTAATCAGTAATTTGCTCACTGTGCTTCATCTGTTTGTCAGGATGATGAAGACATAGATGAAAACAAGATGACGAGAATATAAACAATGTTTTGAGTGGATTGTTTTAAGTACATATATGTAAATTCCCCTATACCTGAAAAGCGTTAGGTTTATCCAAACCAGCATCATCAACAGCCTCAACGAAGCGCACTCTGTTTAGTAGTATCATCCCCTTTCTTTTTCCTATTCTCTGAAAAAGCATGGTGGTGTTACTGCTGTTTCCTATCTACTAATGGTAAACACATGGAGTGAATGTCCATATATCAAAATTGCTCACTTTCCTTTCTTCACCCTCTCTCTCTCTCTCTCTCTCTCTCTCTCTCTTTGTCTGCCTGTCTGTCTGTCTGTCTCTCAATTGTCTCTCCTCTCCTCTCCCCCTTCTCTCTTTCTCTTTCTCTCTCTCTCTCTCTCTGTCTCTTTCCTTTTCTCTCTCCTCCCCCCTCCCCTTTCTCTTTCTCTCTCTCTCTCTCTGTCTCTTTCCTTCTCTCTCTCCTAATCATCACCGCTCGCTCTTGCTCTGTTGAATTTTTGTTTGAATTATTTTTTATTTTTTATGTAAGTTACCTCTGGCGTTTCAGAACCTTCACTGTAACTCAGCGTTGAAGATGTCAGAATAAACCACCGCATCTTAAAATTTTGCACCTTGAAGATTCCTTTCCTTTTTCCCAGCGATCTTTTCATCATGAAACTCGTTTTTAAGATCTCATCCATGGTACAGACGTAGAAATAATTTAGCTGCCGACGCAATCTTAAAAGTTGGTTGTAATATCCATTAAACGAGCACAAGAGTGTTTTACAATAGAAAATTCTTTTATTGTCGTTAAAGTTGCTGTAGAATGCTCAGGATCTCGAACTTGGAAAATACCTTTGATAAAAAAATAACGCTCTATTTCAGCCATTGGAGTTCTCGTCTACTCCATAGAATAAGCATATACTGCCATATAGCACTTTTCTGTTCAAATTCGAACTTTGCTAAAAATCACCTACTTTATAGTTTTATATTCTTTAAACAAGGATGTCACTAGTACAAATTTTAATATAGAATAAAAACCACGTTTTTATTACTCAAGCATTTTATAAGCGATTGTACACAATTTTTTATTATAATGTTATGTGAACGTAAGATCATCCATCTGTGTTTGTCATACACAGGAAATATGGTAGTCGTGATCATGGTTTTCTTCCCCGTTCCGTAGGATGGTGTCTATTGCATCAACTTCCTGACATGCTTTGGGTACAGTTGCATTTATGCATCAAAAATACATGTATCAAGTATTCTGTACACTTAAGTGACACGGATTTGTTCTTAAACCGGGTTTAACAATAACATTATTGGGTTTAATCAAATCCAGTAGTGTCTGCAAATAGAAGTATGTACACGTTTAGGAAGTCAGTTCAATTACTCATACTGAATCAGTAATTTTAGTTAGATTACATTATTTCTTTATTTTGGCAGCTAAATCATAAATTACACAAAAAGTCGTACAATTAGAAATACATTTACAAAAAACAATTGCAAAAACATATGAAAACCATAATCATTAAAGTGATAAAATCTACTACAATTAAAGTTACAATACAACTCATTGAACAGACGTTTATCATTCTTAACCATACGATCTGTACTCGGTATCCTAACGAATGTCAAAATATAATTCACATCGACTTTTAAATGTTTCAGACTGAAAATAGATGTCGAAGTTCAGAATACATTTTCCACAAAGGATGGATGAATTTTGTAACCTAACAAATAGAGTAGGCTAAGCGCTAAACTATGACATCATAGTATAGAAATGTTGTCTAAACACATTTCTAACACTACAATCACGCTGAATTTTCCAAAAAACAATTATTGTAAACAATTTTAATATTCCTTATTAAAAACTTTCTATAAATGGATATTCTATAAATAAAAGTGCAATATAAATTAATAAGCTATAAAGAGTAAATATTTTTCTAGAACATTTTCCACAGTTACAATTAATATTATTCGCTCTTGCAGCTATAAAGCATTTTAGCATCTAGCGTCCTCATATTAAATCAGTGCTTCGTCTTCTTCATATGGTACTCTAAACATCTATTGTAGACATAGAGCCTCTATCCTTTATTAGAACACTCCAGTGTTTCCTGTCTACAGCTAAAATTTTCAACTCCTGCAATGCTATTGTTAAGTTTCGTCTCAACTGTTGTTAATCTTCATCAATTCTTGATATCCAAGTTGTTTTTGGTTTGCCTGGATGTCGTTTAGCAGGTTTCAGTGCCTCGTTCAATACCAATTTTACGGTGTTGTTTCTGGCAATCTCATGTAAATGGCCTACCTATCTTAGTCTTCTGATTCTAATTTTAGTGCTCCAATGTACCACTTTATTGTCATAAACCAAATTCATGGCCAATCAAACGCGTTTTCAACGTTAAATTTTACAATACTACAGAATAATGTGTCCTAGAGCTCATAAACAAGAACAAACTAATAAAACTACGTTCAATGTTAAACAGATTCAAACGAATAATAAATGTGGACATTATTCAGTTTCAAAGACCGCCTTTAGCATTTGGAATTTAGGCCCTTCTAATATAAAATCAGCAATAAATATTAAAAGCTTTAAAACAAAACTAAGAAATGCCCTATTAAGAAACTACAAAAAAAAAACAGCGAATAAGGGGGATAAAATCATATGCGAAATTAATGATTTCTTAATGACATTGTGGTAAACTTATAATGATTATGACGTGACATATTATTATTATAACAGTATTTTAATCAAAGTTGTAACTGTGTGTAAATTGGATTTTTGTATTATTTGTTAATTTAATGCATTAATGTATTCTGTAAATTTGCAAGTAATTAGTATTATATAAGTTCCTTTTTGTTAATTTTGATTGTTTTCAATTGTCGCACAATTGTAAAATTTGTAGATGTTACATTGTTTTTTTTTTGTGTGTATAAATGTAATTTTTTTGTTTTGCTTTGCAATATTAAAAAATTTTTTGATTGTTAAAATTAAGTAGAAATTTATTAGTGATTGTAAGTTTTAAAGTAGATTTAGTATAGGCACTATTGTATTATTCAGTCCTCCGACTGATTGTACACAAAAACTTTATGTATATGTATTTTGTATAGTACAGTTTGTGTGCATATATTGCAACACAGAATATTATATATAGATAGATATTTCTCGGTATCTTAGGAGTGAGCATCGAACATTCGAGTTTTTTAGCTCTATTTCGATTCGAACTTAAAACTGTAGATTTGAATAATTCAGCACTTCAATAACATACGTTCGTTATCATTAAAACGTTTGAAACATCATGCAATTAGCACAATTTAGCTGCGATACCTAAACAATTTTAAACAAATTATTAGTGTTTTTGCCGCAGAACAAAATCGAGTAATATGCATGATCTAGACCGCTTTTTACTAGTGGTTCGAAAACTTGTTCGAAAATCTTTCAAACTCATTTCGAATATTCGAAATACTGAAGTTCGGTTCGATTCTAATTTGAAAGTCACAAATTCGATTCTATTCGAATTGCTTTCTGGCAGAGATTTAATAGATGTTTATTTATTACAAAAGATTTTTTCCAAATTGCATATGTTTAGCTTGTTAATGGTTTATGATGAACTTCGGAAACAACTATGACGTTTGTAAATTTTCAGTATATATATATATATATATATATATATATATATATGTGTGTGTGTGTGTGTTACGTAAGCATTTCACAGCACCGATAGTGTTAGTTAACCATCAAACAAAAATCGTACGCATTCATTAATGCCAGACTTGGACAATGGACTACTCAGGTCTATGAAATAAAAAGTCAAAACCATGAAGACAGTATCCTTCCTTGACGGACACTGTTTCTCACTGAAATCAGATATAATTGCCTAGCGTATATTTAATATCTAAATCTGATTTATATAAGATTTTAATCTGATTAAATAAGAATTATGCAAAGATCTCTATCAAAGCACTCAATGCTGTTGCAGAGTTTGGGAATATCGTACACCAAAATATCTTCTTCATTAGAGGGTAACTAAATCTGACTCTTTGTTTAATATAATCCGTTAAAAAACTGCGTATACCACGTAGCAACTAATTTCGGTATTTGTAACTAACAAAGAAATTTGGTTTAACTTCAACTTGAAACAGGCGTATTTTGTCAAAGCAAAAGCACCTATTAATTACAGGTATCGAACCACATCGGTAAATTTTTGCTGACGAAGTACCTAGAGGCTACATCAGGGCTTTAATTAAAAAACGATTGAAAAGAACATAAATGTTAACATCCTATTCAGTCTTCAGTCCCAGGCAGTTTTAGAAGCAAGGCCATAGCTCAGTAATTAACCGTGCCCGAGAACTTGCGCCACCTACCATTTACTTTGCGCGATTTAGACAAGAAATGGGCCTAAAGGAATTTTGAATTTCGAACCCTTCTATAAACACTATCTTCGTGGAAAATACCTTACTGCAGTTCATCATACTCGCAACTGAGTATATTTCAGTCAATTAAACGCGGATTTTTTGAGGGATTGTAAAAATGCACGTATGGCCATTTTTTGTTTTTTTGAAACAGCAAATTATGGAACTAAATTATTCTTCGGTTGTACGACTAATAGCAAATTTTAAAGTGTGTACAAAATCCCATTAAAAATGCCGGGCGTTTCAAATATCAATTTCAAACATACTGTATATTTTTATATAACTAGTGGTGTTACTGAGATTTTTATGTTACCGATGGTTCACCTCATATGATATGCACGAGTGCTTTGTAAATTGTCTTGTATTGTTATACGTTATTAATTTTTGCACCTATATCAGAAAAATTATGTTCCAATAATAATAATAAGTGGTAAATGGCAAAAGTTTCTGATTGAAGCCAATAAAATTACGTTTAGATTGAAATAAAGAAAAGAAACCTTAGTAATGAATGTTGACCAATGTTGAAAAGGCACTGCATTAAAAGCAACTTAGATGGTTGTAATAGGCTTTAAGTGATTACACAGTTATGTAATTATGTAAGCACACGTTTGTAAATTACATTTGTATATTTTACTGTTTTCCGTAACTGTATACAATTTTGTTCTTGTTAATAGTATAAATATGTAAATATTAATTTTTCTGACGTCACGTTGTTATTGCACTTACGTCAATAATTTTGTCAGTAAAACGAAAAACAGGCGATGTCTTATATTGTACTGAAATCTGTGAGTTTGCTTTGTGTTGTGGTATTTATAAAATAATGATGTATATGACGTAATTTTTTGTACTTAAAATTACAGATATTAGGTTTGAACCAATTGTTATATAATCAGGCTGTATAACTACTTTACTTGTGTATGTGATTAATTGCATAAATGTATATAACAATTGCAGTAAAAACCTCATAGATATAGACAGAATATAATATGTACAGACAGTATAGAATATAAATGTGTACTGGTCTATAGCGTAAAAATAAGAAATTAAACACGCGTATGTTTGCGCAGTGAATTGAATTTATTACAACTGCTGTCATCCACTAAGCAGCATTTTGTACATAAGCAGCGTTTCAAACACATAATAATAATAACAACTGTGTCAACAGTAAGGCCATAAATATAATAGCATTTTACAAAGTTAGTAAAAAAGATTAATAATACAATACACTATAGTGTCTCCTACGCAAAGCACTTCTTAACGGCACAAAATGACTTGAATTTATGTGGACTAAGCGTGAAAAATTCAAACTCTTACAAGGATGAAATAATATCATTGATTGCTTTCCATTTTTGATTTGCCATGCAGAATTTTTTTCTCTTTCTCAATATTCTCGTTTTAGCTAAGTTTAGTAAGCTATACGGCCGTTTCCGTTCACCGTTACAGCGCCACCATTGCCGACAGCAGCGTCGCCCGTATAATGGAAAGCATTATCAGCAAAGCCCCAGATTGGTTCTCTCAAGTCGTAGGAGTAGAGCGTTCTTGGCTGCGTGTAGTCGTACCCTTCGCTGTAAAAAATAAGAGTATTGAAACCAAGTTATTAATTTAATATTTGTTCAGTTCAAACAAAAAAACATGGTTTGATATTGTTCAAATTTAGCGAAGACTAAGCGACAGGGCCTTCATTGTGGTTGAACACTGAAGAGGAACCTAAGTTATTATAAAGAATAATCTTGTAAGATCAGATATTGAAAAGGCAATATTTCTTTCTTGGAGGAGATAAATAATTAAGAAACAGTGTGGTTGACAAAAGTGCCCAGAATCACTTCTCGTTCGTCAAACATCCATTTACTAACCAAGCTCACCGTTGCTTAACTATGGTCACTAAGCACACACTACGACCACTCAGGTGTTCGCCACGCCGCAAACTTTTAAACGTAAAAACACCTTGTTCTACTGGGCACTAGAATTACACAGATAAACCCACGTCAAAAATAAAATCGCTTGGTAAACTCACAGTGGACTAGTAAGTGACGTCACATTCAGAGTAAATTCAGACATATAGTAATTTTATTGCAAAAGAACTTCTTCATTTCTATTCTAATTATTTACTAATAAATTTTGCCGCAGTAGGTCGTGAATTTTCAGACTGTAAACGCGGACTCCCATCGTCAATGAAATTTCAACATCTTTCTCGATTGATTAGATTTTAATTAAAGGCATTACATTATAATTGAACCTTTGCAAACTATGTTAAAGGCCCTGACTTTGCAAAATTTGAGAATTTGACCAACAGGATTTGCACTGCCAGTTGAGTGACTAGATATCACGTCGGCAACTTTTACACAGTGTGTTTAAATATCACTAAGTTAAGTTCCTCTTATAGAAACCAAAACAATAATCTACTAAGCTGTAGTAATTTATAGAAGCCAAGACAGTAATCTAATCTAGTAAACTGTAGTTATTTACTTACTTGTAGTTATATTCATAACCCACGGTTTTCTTTGCTGTTTCCGTCGCTTCTGCATTGTCGTTGCTGAACAGAGTTCCAGTAGCGGTCCCAGATCTGGTGAAATCCACGCTGCTGGATCTTTCTCCAGACCCACGGATGCCTCCACTGGAAACAGGTCCATAACGAGTGGTAGTGAAGTAGGTCGGTTGGTCAGTGACATCTACTATCGGTCCCTGAAAATTAACATTAACTCCTGCTGTACCACTGCTGATAGGAACAATGCCTCTAGAAACTGCTGGAAAAGTACCTCCAGTGGCAGGAAAGACTCTTCGAGAAACTGGAATAACCCCTCCGGACGTGACAGTTCCACTGCCTCCAGTTGAAACAACAACTGTGGAAGAGCCTGAGCTGCTTTCTCTGACATCACCGCCATCGTCATCATCACTACTATCGACGACATCAACAGCACCCCCAGTACCAACAAGCTGGAATCTTCCGCCACCACCACGAGTAACGAGAATGCGTCCTGCTCCATCGTTGATAAATCGACCCGCACCGCCGAGGCCTCCTCCTACAATGTACCGATTTCCATCAGCACCTACGACAGCACGACCACCGAGACCTCCACCTACCAGGTACTGACCGCCACTGAGACTTCTGGCTCCGTCGGTTATGACAATGCGGCCATTGTTAAAATTGCCACCATGGCCGTATCGGCCACTGCCAAGGAAACCACCACTTCCCCGCAAACCAAGACGTCTGTACGTTTCAGGAGTTCCAGCAGCAGATATACCAACAACCACTGTAAGCAGAATTATCAACTTCATCCTGAGAAAAATATAAAAACTCATATTACATCTATATATACAAAACTCTTGAAATTCTAAATCTTGTAAAGCTGCAAGAATTGAAATGAAATTGAATTTAGTTGAAGTGAGCTGAAATACAAATTTTCAGTCTCAGAACTTTACTGAACAGAATTTTACCATTAACAACAAAAGCCTGCAAACAGAAAGTCACTGTTCGTTACGAAAGGGGGATGGTACAATTAATTGCTTCTTGCCTCCGAAGAACTCTTTCGTGTCCAAAATACTTGAGTTATTGTCTTATTGAGTAATCTTTTTAAATGTAAAAAATTAATAATTTATTTATAATTTGATTTAAGCGTTTCGCTTCTAAAGTCTTACTAAATAAATAATACTCTTTTTTAAATAAATAAATGTCAGATAAACAAAAGCAAACAGTTAAGCAAAACAAATAATAAATAAATATACCTTGTATCAGTTGACGAACACGCAGACCACTAAAGAAGTGTCGTAGGAGGCTGAAGGTATCACATTGTCACAGAACTGTCAATATATACCACACTGCTTCTGTCCTTGACCCACCTTTTCTTAGTTCCCTGACAGGCGTAAACGTCTGCTACCTGAAATCAACAATAATAGTCTTCCGGCGATGACAGTCTTTAGTTATAATTACAGGTGAGTTTCTACTTTTTCTTCAAGGTGAGAGTGAAAATAAAAAAAGCTTTTGTCACCATCCATCACCTTTTACAAGACCGCATGTACTTAAAACAGAATTTATTGCTTCATCTGTGTCCTTGAGTACAAGTAGAAAGTTAGTGATAAATTATCAGGCTTTTAGAAATATTTGCAAGGGGTCCAACCATGGTTGAAACACACCTCCATTTAAACAACGTACATGCATATTTTCTGTAGCGCAAAGTTATTTTAGCTTTTTCAAACATTTTGAGAATTTAACCTTAGGATGATTAGAAAATAGGTATTGGCCATAACCATAAATTTATGGTAAAGTTCGTCAACACAGGTTCGACTGTACTTAACTAATTTTATCAAGTAACCGAATTTGTATGTAGAAATCCACTATATGTACTCTTGCTTCGTATACGTACAGGTCAGTTGTTTCGTGTACTTTGCTTGAGTTGTTGAATATCTTGAGTCTCGTAATCAACATATCTCGCTAAAACTTGTGTGTACCTACATCCAGGAGAGTTGGCGTTTCTAACAAGTTTCCCGGCAAAAATTAAAGGGGTCATCAACCATGTACTGGCGCTCATTTGTCAAAAAAGTTCTGATAAAAAGTTTATGATGAGCTGCTTTAATAATAGCCGGATGGTCGGGATAACCCAATAAATTATTCTAATAAACACGGCACGTCGTTCTGCGTTCTATATTTAGCTGGATAACCTGGCGCTTACGAATGAGCATATTTTTAATTTGTCTCATCCCAGTTGCGTCAATTCTAAGACAGATTTTTTTCTACTTATATTTCAGGAAAAACTTATGTCAAATTCACGAAAACTATTTAAGGTCGATTATAGGCTATTATTAAACAGGGCATTCGCAATTTAACTATATTATTCCTATTATGTTGTGGAATTATTTTGATAAATAAATTGCGCCCTACTTTTGTAACTGCCGTTAGCCAATCGACTGGAGAAATTGTCTGCTGTTTACTATTTATGTTTATTGGATTGAGTTTCCTGGCTTTTACTAACAAAAATCTTAATGAAACTGTATAGTAGCCTATTTAGGCCACTTCAGACCCAGTATTATAAAATGTGTCAGAACCTAAAATAAATTATTAGATACAGCATAGACTGAAATGCTGATTAAGAGAAAAGGTACATTTATTGACTTTTGTCGAAATTAAAATTGTCAAAATTGGATTTTGTCAAGCTTTCATCGTTTGATAATAGATCAATTCTAACTACATATATTAACCTGTTTCAAGCTCTTTATCCGTGGCAAGCATTTCTATAATGGGAAAACTTCTTGTTGTTGCAGCTTTCTCCCGATTCTCCCGTTTATATGTCTCGTGAGTTATTAAAACAACAGATTCAAAGCCTGATTTGCAATTGCAAACATTTTAGACCTGAAGTTTCAGTTTAGTCTAATGTTGCACGTGTCCTTTTTTCGTACATTGCTAACGCCTTTCCTATGTTCACTTATTATAGAAACAGGCCTTAGAAACAGAAATAAAACTGTTTTTCATGAGCAATGCACTTTTTGTCTTGTCAACTATCCGAAATTAGACTTCGTAATTAGTCGTAAGGTGGTTCTTGAATACCCTCCAAACCGGATTTGCAAAGATAATTCAATATAAGCCTGTTCAAAGAGTTTCTCCCTGGAAACCAGTTATTATTAGGCATATGTTTGCTTTGCCACTCGCCTGTGCGCTGCAGTTAGCTATGTCAAAAGTAATTATGTTAAATGATAACGTAAAACGCTATATTAGATGAGACAAAATGTCAACTATATGCAGCTAAAACTTACCTGCTACTATCTCATAACGTGACGTCTAACCAATTTGTTATCATCTGTCATCATGTATTGAGTGCAATGATTATCGTTCGTCATACAATATTTTAATCTTTGTGTTCATCGTTTTAGTTTTACAGCTAGGAACGAAATGTAGATCCTACAAGTGCACTAAAATAAATTAAAATCATTTCTTTATAGTTACATTTTTGAAATTTAACCATTAAATAATGCATAAAATAAATAAAGACTTTTAGTCTGACAGCTCTGAAACCATAAAATAGCAATTTAACAACCTCTCGACATGATATTTTATTTGGCTTAAACCTGACAAGTTCTCAACATCGAAGGTTTAATACTAATTACCGCAGAAAAATTGTTTAACAAAGCTATGAAAAACGTTTCCAACTATTTTTGTTTGGGTCTACCGGTTGCCCCCTATCTTTCCGCGCAAAATGTCATTGAGGCGACCTTTAATAGTGTGCGTTAAACAGGTTATTTTACATGGCTGACTTCATAACCTCCAGCAGTACACCGTTAGTTTAGTTATCAGAAGGTTAAAAAATGGGAATTCACTTCATTTGTCAACATTTGACAAATTGCTTCTTACGCTAATCAACAAGCTGAAAACTCACGTCAGAATAAGGCAACACCGCTACATCTGCGCCCATTACATTTAGTAGAGGACAGTCTATAACGTTCCGTGACACTTGCACTAGAACAAAGATTTGAAAACTGTTTTAGATTGCCTGAGGAGCACTGAAAAATTAGGCTTGGGCGGGACGAAATTTCAAAAATGCGCAAATCCTAACAAAATAGATTTCACACTGGATAAAAATGTATAGTTTGAGCTACCTCTGAACCTTTTATTAGGTCACTGTGATTGTAAATTTGATAAAATCAATGCACTTTCGGTCAAAGGTTAAATTTTCCCATAATGTTAGGCTCGGTCTGCTCTGCCTAAAGGTCTTATCAGCTTCAACTGTAACAGTGGCTGGCGGTACTCAAGAATCAGTCACCAAATCGGATAGTGGTAAATATGATAACTTGTCTGACTTTCCAACGAGCAGTCGGTACTCATGAATCAGTCACCAAATCGGATAGTGGTGAATATGATAACTTGTCTGACTTTCCAACGAGCAGTCATATGAACTGTGAACAACTTCGGTATCAAAATATGTATACTGCCTTTTTAATTTTTTAAAGTTGTTCGATTATAATAATCGTTTGTAATAACTGCAGAACGTTTTATGCAAAGAAAATTTCTCAGTAATGATAAAGACTCTGTACAACTGGACGTATTAGCATTCGTTTACAACAAAGTCATCATCATGATTCCAACCATTTTTCCATGTCATTTTTGGTAACCAAGTGTTGGTAACCTAGAGAAACCCAGTCTTGAACACACTTCTCTCGTTCCATAACTGAGCTTAATATTATAAAGTGTAGCCAGCAGAAGGGCGCTCCATAGCAGGCTATACACTCCCTTATGATTACAGATACTCCGAGACCAACCGAAATACTTAGTAGAAACACTTCAACACATGAGAGCTTACCTTAGTAACTCGAATACTAATACCAATACAATTAAATATTAAGGTGTATTCTTGATATTCTTCTTCTTCTATTCTATTACTTCTTAAGTTGGTATAAATTGGTAAATTTGTTACTTGATGTCCCAACTATTAGTTGCAAGTGCACTTAGTATTTCAGAAGTTGGTAGCTGGTATTTTGTTGTTTAGCAGTTGTGCAGACTTTCTTGATATTGAGTGGAAATTTAAAAAATTTACTAGATTATTATTATTATTATTATTATTATTATTATTATTATTATTATTATTATTATTATTATTATTATTATTATTATTATTATTATTATTATTATTATTATTATTATTATTATTATTATTATTATTATTATTATTATTATTACTATTATTATTATTATTATTATTATTATATTATTACTATTTTTACCATTATGACGATAACGATGATGACGATGATCGTCATCATCATCATCATTGTCATTATTATCTACAAAACTTCACTATATTGCTTACTGGTTTCATTAGTCATGATAAAAAATTATGTTTGGTTTTGTTGTATTTTAGACACAGAAAACCAAACTATTCCATTTTTGCGATACGATAAGGGAGTTTTGTTTTGCCCGATAAAACAGTTCACTTCGTCTGAGTTGAAATGAATCTGAGAAATCCACAACGTGAACTGTCATGTTTTCTGTGTAGTCGTGCAAATAAAATACTGGTTTTGCATCACCAGGCGGGAATCTGCGCAACACATTTTCACTTGTTCTTTAACATTCGGTGTTGTGCGGTGCAGCGTGACTCACAGTATTTGCGGGTTAGACGTGTTTGTAAAATTTGAAAGAAATTTATTTATATGCGACAGTTTTTTGATATTCGAATGTGTTAACTAATGATACTGTACTTATTAAACGCTGTTCACTAGATATTTGAATGCTATTAAATTTCGGATCTCAAACGCACAGGTAATTTTGCAGGAATTATGTCCAAATTAGACATGAGTATACGGCACGTCTGGGAGCATAACCTAAGTAACTCAAGGCGTAACATGTTAGAGAAGAGTTGATGTGTGTTGTTATGCCTGGTAGTGTTTAATTTATAGTACAGGTGGTCATAGACTGTTCAATTTACAACTGTTCTATTTTACGACCCTCCACATCAATTCAATTCAATATTATTTGCACCATTATGCTAACGTGTACATTTTTTTGCCACATGGCAAAAAATACAATTACAAAAATACAAAAAAACAAAGTACAAGAACAAATACAAAATACAACAAATGCAATGTTGCAAAAACACGGGTTTGTACAAGTTATTTATTTACTTAAATAGCCCATGTAGTCTGATCTTAATATAAAAACACAAAACCTAAGTAATTAAAATTGATCACAAGCGAGATTAAATTACACGATCACACAACACAAGGTTTATCCATCATTCACAGTTTACCACCAAGATCTAATTGCCTCTTTTGTCACATTCATTTAAGTAGTTTCCAAAGTGAATAAGATCTTCTGGGTTTGTATTTAGAAAAAGCCACATTACTGAGAATGCAATACTTTTTTGAAAAGATAGATTACATATTTTATTGTCATGCTTTTGTCTAATCTCTTACAAAGGACGGGTAAAAAGGACAGATATCAAAGTCTGTCGACAAAATTTTCGCTCAGATACTTTAGCAGGTGATTTACGTGCTGTGGAATTAGATGTATATTAAAGGTAGATCAAAAAAAGTAGATATTCCAAACACTGATGGAAATAGTGTTGGGCAGGTCAATACTTTTCCTGCTAAGTTACATATATCCAATCACCGGAGAAAATCTGAGCTGATTAACCGATCTCCCGATTCCCAGCTGCATACGTTGCTGATTGGGCTTATAATATTATGTACACATTATTATAATTACTATAATCTCTATATTTACTGCACTTGTTTTTTTAATTTGAGGTTGTTAATAAAATTCAAAATTGAAAAAAATAATTTGCTGAAACCATTTATTAAAACCCTGCTTTTCCAGGTTTTCTTAAACACAAAATGAGTGGTGCTGAGAAGATAGTCGAACAACAGCTACTGGGTGCTGCTCATGTAATAGAAGAACAAGTAGATGCTGAGTTGGAAAAACTAGAACGGATGAATACAGTAAGTATGCAAAAACACAACCAGAACTAGAACTACTATGAATAAAAAGGTTATCAGAACTGAATTTGTTACATGTGTTATGTTCGTTTTGTCTGTCTGGGATTAATCATTTAATAATGAAACATTTTATGTAGATGCACTTCCAGTGACTTTCATTCAAAAGTGACTAAAAACTACCAAATTTGCAAGATGCCCACATACAGCCATTCACATAGAACATGGAATAGGGGATCGATGCATATTTAGACCCCCGCCCACACATTTTTATCTTGCGAAATGCCTACATGGTGCAGGCATATTGTACAGACAGTTATTCTTTCAATCAAGATCTTTAAATCATTGTGTAATCAGGAATCGTTCAAGTGTATAATTTTTTCAAATGAAGTGCACAAATCTTAATTGCAAATTTGGCAGTACATGTATTGTCTTATAGTCCTTGACTCGGTTACACTAAATATCTGGTAAATAATACAGTCACATAACTTGCTCAAATTTATTTTCAGGATGATTTAGAGGAGATCAGAAGGAAGCGATTAGAAGCAATGAAAAAGCAAGCTGATGAAAGAAAGCAGTGGCTGACAAATGGTAATTTGCTCTTAAGTTTATTGTTATTGGCAGCTAGGGTTAGTGATTTTTCATTTTACCGATATTTGTTTGAAAAATGCTTCAGTCTAAAGATATTTGTAGACTTGAAAGCAGTGATGCATTTGTGGGTAATTGTTGAGATCTTATTCATGAGAAATGTTGTGTCAAAATTCAAGAACACTCATTAGCAACCAATTCCGATCAACCGATATTCAGCAATCGATCCGATCGTATAAAATGGTTAGATCAGAATGGAGGTTACAAAAATTTGCTAGTGTTCTGTAAAAAAGCATTCGGTACTGTAATGTTAGCATTGCTACATACGCAAAGCAAGTACATTGCTACTGCCTCCACTCATGATATGAGATTTTAAAAAAAAATTAAATGCAAAGACAATTTGGTGGTGATGCAGAAACTTCTGTTTGCATAACGACAATATTTGTGAGATGTGTACAGTGTAGGTTTACAATACATGTGACACACAATTCCAGTTATTTGGACAAATTTCAGCTTCAATAAAACTTAAATAATTTCAAAGTTAATCTGTACGCTTGCAATATTGTTTAGCTAAAATTTTTAATTTTTTTATCCTTTCGATAAATTTCAACAATCAGGATACACTCCTAACTCGGTTTGCCGGACCTCCCTTTTACCGATATCAGAAAATCGGACAAAATCTGGTCCGTTAAAAAGTCCCGCATTTTACGGACACGGTCTGTTATTTCGCAAGCTGACCACCAGTTTGGCATGCCTTCACTTTTTTTACATCAAGTACATCAGTGTGACCATGTGTATATCTCTATGTATAAAAATATAGACTCAATTATGCTGAGTTATTTGAGTCAATAGCTTACAGTTTTTATATACTTTTGCATAGGCGTGGCCTGTGCTACACGTTTTTAAGACAATTAGATGGTTGATTTTACAATACCATGTGTTTAATATACGCCGCCTACTGTATTAGTTTAGTATTGGAAAATACGGACAATCGACAAATTCGTTATGACATCTCCCCGCTTTTGTCCGGCAAACAGAGATATGAGTGTAGTTACATTTAATTTATGTATGCCAGCAAGCAGAATATGACATTTAATGCTGGAAGTCAAATTAGGAAAACTAATCAATATAATACTGTTAAATTTTTGTATCCATTAAATATAAAAAACCATTAAATATATTCTTTTTAGTAGCCGTCTGTCTCTTTTGTAGGTGTCACCACAATGATAGGGCATAGCTGCAAAATATTCGTTAAATTTACGTGTATCCGTGTAACTTTACAGATATTTGAACATTGTCATAGGTAACTGCTTAAGCAGTGCTTGCTATCAATCAGTACAGCAGGATTTTCAGTAACTGATAAAAAACAGTGATCCTATGCAGCAAATGTGGCAATTGTTAACTCAGGTATTTTTTACATTTAGGTCATGGTGAATATGAAGAAATAGCAGATGAGCCGAACTTTTTTGAAACGTGTAAGAAAAGCAAGCGCGTAGTTTGCCATTTTTACCGTGACTCAACTTTCCGTTGTAAAATTGTGGACAAGCATTTAGCAGTCTTGGCAATGAAACATTTGGAGACAAAGTTCTGCAAGATTAATGCAGAACGATGCCACTTCTTAGTAAAGAGATTAAAGATTCGGGTCATACCCACAATTTGTTTAGTTTTGGATGGCAAAACTGGTGATTACATTGTTGGATTTGATGATCTTGGTGGAACTGATGATTTCAGTACAGAGATTATGGAATGGAGACTGGCAAGATCTGATATGGTTTTCTACGAGGGAGATTTATTAAATCCTCCAACCTCATCCAAAGCTGCTGCTTCCTCCAAGCCGATTTTTGGATTTCAGAAGAAAAAAACGATACGAGGCGGTCAAAATGATGACGACAATTCTGATGAGGATTACTGAATAACTTATTTGTAATATGTAAGGTGTTAGCAGTATACTAATTGTTCGACTCGTATATGTCTGTATTGATGTATAAACTTTTTTATATGCTTGCTGTTAATGGTGTGTGAGACATCGAACTTCGAGAAAAACTTTCGAGATTACATGCAGATTATAATTCGAGGCAGAGACTAAACTGTACTCTCGAATTTTAGAGGACCTCGAAAGTTTGAGAGCAAAGCTGGAATTTCAGCACGAATCCTCCAGTTCTTTCTTGCAAAAGTTCCTCTATTAACCCAGCTGAATTCACATAAAAATGTGAGTTTTTCACTCACTGCTATCATGAATAATAAATACAAATCCGTCACTGTGCCATTTTATGCAGTTACATCCACTGGTATTCAGTCTTCACTGCTAAGTGTGACATGTGTATATGATAATACAAAACAAAAATTGTAAAATACTATGGAACTGCAACAGTAATGGTTCCTATTGCTCATCTGATAAATTTTAATGAACTGCAGGAGTGTACAACTTTTCTAAATATGCAAAAAAAGCAAGGCCTGTGGTTTCAGTAAATTTAATTTTCCGGTATAATACTGAAAGTGGAGTTGGGGCTGAAAAAGTCTGAAATACAAATTGAAGGTGTCTGCGTGATAATAATTATTAATTTTTGGGTCAATAGGAAAAAGTTTTTCTCAAACATTTTTATTTGGCAATGAGAGAAGTGTTCATATTAAAACCATTCATGATGACCTAGTATTTGGCTGTTGATACTGAGCCTCAACATCAGTAATAGGCTTGACATCAGTAACCGTGTTGCAAAACATCTGCGGAATTTATTGTAGAAGTATTTAACGAGAAACATGAACATGAAACACATAGAAAGCAGAAAAATAAAACATGCAATTGGCAAGAGCTTGTTTTTGCCAGTTACATGTGTTATAAAGTGCAAGTTTTGTATTATAAAAACAGCTGTGAGAAACAGAAAATACTTTAATAAAAAACTTATTTAATAATGTAAATTAATCAAGCTTTTTAAACGGTTCTGACTTTTCTTTGGAACACTTTCGAGCAGTATTTGTTTAGAAATAAAAACTGTGCACAGCAATGTTGATATATAGTTTCTATCTCGCAAGATTTTTCTAGAATTCTTGTCTCGAGCCAAATTTTCCGTCTCACATACCACTACTGGCTTTAAGTGTTGTTGTAATATATCTGTGATATTATAAAAGGCAGATTTAAGTTACTCTGGTTTATATAGTTGGCAAATGACATTATAACTGCTTGCTATACATGTAATGTCTAAAAATTCCTGTAGTCAAATTCAAACTAGAATAAGGTTTCAGTGTTGCAGACATTTGCACTGTAGGCTTTTAATACAAAAGGCTTGTAACTGTCAGTTTAGAACAGAGACTGTGGTGGTATGACTGAAACTCTAAATAGTCAATTTGTTTTTGTTTCATTGCTGTCCTTTTTGTGCAAAGGATCCAAGGTATTACTAAGGTTCGTAGCTTCTTGACTCTGTTCCAAGTTTTCTCAGTGAACCAGAACTCCTCGTATATGATTAACATTCTTTCACTAACTATAAATAAGCATAGTTTTTGTTAATCATACACATAAATTTCTTAAACTTGCTCTATTTCTTAAGCTACTTCCTCAGAAGTGTAACTCGGTAACACAAAGTTTTCAGCATATGTGCCATATAGGCCATGATGTTACAGCATATGTAATTTTCATATATGGCTGTCACTAAAGATTGCCTGTTTGGCTCTGAGTTTTTCAGGTGTGTTTCTTAGTACATTCTTCCTTTCTTGTTTTAATGCTTTCTGTAAATTTTATCATTATCTTTATTTAGTATCAGGTTTAATATGGTCATGGACATTTTTTCTTTGTGATATAGATATAATAATGTCCTTTGTGTCATAAAACTTTTTAATTTACTGTTTTGAAGTTTTGTATTTTTAGGTTTGTATTCATAGTCTCTTGAGCATTTAGACTTAGAAGATGTTTTTACACCTGTTGTGTTTTCACGTAAAATGGTTTTATTTGGTGTAAAAGTTAGCTAGTATAATTTATAAATATACATGTAATAACTTTATATGCAAAATGCAATTTAGACATTTGGAATAATTGTTCATTTCACATGTGGCTGGCTAAATATACTTATAATATCTTTTATATACGAAACGCAATTTAAATCTTGCAAACATTCATGCAACTCAAGACAGATCTGCACTTGTTTTTATCTGAAGTCTTAATTAAAGGGTGGAAGTTTATAGCATAATTCCTTTAACATCGCATTTTTCTCTACAATAAACTATATATGTGTATATAGTATATACATGCACAACCCGTATCCATTTTTTTCCTAAGACGAAAACTGTTTACTAATGGTTTTCCAACTTAGATTTTATCTTGGCAGTTTAAACTTTTGAAAGTTAGCTCTTCGGCAAAATTGTTTAAGAAATCCTGTAGGTCGGCATAATTTCCTGACATTTCTCCTGGTGAAAACGTGAAAAATTACCAGTGTGCAGATGCAACCCTACCAGCATTATTTAATTTTGTCTCTAATTTGCTTGGAGCACATTGAAGTGTTTGGAGTGTATTGACTAGAACATAGCTTTCACCCTTTCAATCAATAAAATTATGATGTTCTCACAGGAGAAAGTTATAGTTTTTGTTACATTTTGTTATTCAATGTTTATGTCATTTTACATCATTCAACTTGTGCCAATTAATGATTCGTTTTTTGAATGCAAATGAATATTACTCCTTTTTCCCCTAACTGAGAGAGACCAAATGTTGAAATTACTGTTTCTGTCAGTGTAGCTTTTGAAAGCAATTTTGAAATTCTTATCTTGAATTGCATAATGTACCCCGGAGCTCTTATTCAGTTGATGATCAATTCAGGAGTTTGCAATCAACCAGAAAGTTTCGAATGTTTGTATTTTTCCTGAAATTTCTCATATTTGCACAAAGCAAGTGCTGCAACAACAAGAACGTTAAACTGGTGTTTTTTTGAGAACAGAGTTTTTGACTATAAAATTTTCTTTACAAGCTTTTATTAATGGTTCATTTTAGTGTGTAAAATGTACACTTTTCTTATGCACAGTACAATAGTATTTCATAATTAAAAGAATTAAAGGTTCGTTGTAATATTCGAAATTTGGTCATTGCTGACGCTGGCTAGTAGGCACAAACTAACAATTTCGCGGCCCCATCGTCTAATGGTTTGCGACGTTGACCTTTTAGTAAATCAATTAATTTACAAGACAAGAGTTGGTATTGTATGCAATGAATCTTGCCATTTTATTCTGTTTGAATAGATGTGATTTCCCATTTGTAGGATCTCTCGGTTGAACTTGAATTTATAGTGTCGGTCAGAATCAGTCAATGGTGATGAGAATAAATAAAATTTAATCAGTTTGTAGCCCGGTGTAAAAACGAAAATAACTTGCACTAGATGGAATAATGATAGTGTTACGTAGTTATTGGTAGTTAAATTACTTCTAGGGGAGGACAAGCTAGACTTACTTGAAGTTGAGCTAGTACCTTATGTCATCATCACTGACCTTACTGCATCATCCCTAAGACAAAAGTGGTAGTTGATGAATTCCAGGACATCAGTTATGATACTGCTGCCCTGTATTATAATTATGGTACTATCGGCTCATAGTCATAGACCTGATATTGTCTATAGGCTGCTTGATGTACGAATATCCTATATAGTGACACGCATAATGCCCAATATCGATAACAAATTCCCAATGTCAAATATTCACAGTCCGCTGTCAGAAAGTATCCACTCAGTTCACTGTCCAAGTGATCCTGATTGGGATCATTTTGCTTGTAGTTACTATCTTCAGCTTGCAAGCCGCCTGAAAGTAATCGACATCCCCTGAAAATGATAATGGTAGATTCGGTTTGGCGAAAACAAGTGGGGTGCAGTAGCACCCAAAATTGAACTTAAGTTATTACCGTATAAGTTAATGGGCTACATTTTTAAGGTGAAGTAAAAGAGTTTTCAGAGTATTCCATTGCGTATAATTTATTCCACATGAAGCTCATGCTGTGATCGGCGTATTTTGATTTTAGTCCACTAAAATCAAACCAACCCACCCCTGTCTGGCTCTATATTTTGGCAAGATAAGTTAGAACGTTCTCATTAATCTATTGGTTTGTCTGGTGCGTGGAAGTAAGCCTGCGCTTCGTCTCGTAAATTCGCCTAAATCATCGTAATTTCCTGAAGGTTGACAGGGCGGCAATTTTCAACCAGCGTTTCAGTTTGCGAAGATTAAAGTTTGTATTTATTTCTAACTATGCAATAATTAGCATTAAGTCGAACAGTTTTCGGTTGAAAGAAAAAACGTTCTACTGGTCGGTGAGTAAAGCATCACAGTACTTCATTGTCAGTAATGATAAGTCTGTCGACTATTGCTAACTTATAATTGCATTGTAATAAATTTCAGACGTTTTTCAGTAGTAACTGATGGATTATTGTACAATAATAACATTTAGCACAAAACAGTCTATTTTTTGCTGTGAACTGACAGAGAAAATGATGTTGATGTTACTCGGAAACAAGTGCATTAATCCGATTAGGCAACCACGATGTTCAGTACTATACCACTGCATGCAATATGCACATACTGTAGCTGCTGCAGTTGTACAACCGTGGCTACCCTGAGTTTGTGAAACGCAATAATGAGTAACTATTGCCCTGTTTAGAGCTGTTAATTTTACACATTTTACAGACAACATAATAATTATTAGCATTATACATCAGTACTTGCAATAATGTGGATAAGTATATTTGTGTATAGCGGTATTAGTCTGAAGACTGTAGACACTGTACATAGTATCAAAATTATTTTAGTAGCAATGCGGTGTCAAGAACTGAATCTGATTTATATAAAATTCATAAATGCTAAGTACCATGCAAGACCTATAATGCTTCTGAAGGCTAGCTCAAGAATCAAACTTAGCATATTAGAGGGTGGATAATATTTTTCCCAATTATTACTTTCAAAAGTTTCATAATTCATGAAAAAACGTGTTAAACCCGATGCAGTCGGTACAGTAACTGTCAATTGTGGTTTCTTTGCATCCTTGTGTTGAATTACTGTACATGGTGGAAACAATGATGATTTATTTACACTTTTAATGTAAGGATTCTAACTTATTTAGATTATAAGATACTCACAACAAAAACAATTTTTTTGTATAGGTAATTTAACCCAACAAGGCAAAGTAACCATAAATCACAGAAAATGGACTTTTTCTTGCCAAGTTGTGGTTTTTCACTTTTTTCTTGGCTTTCCTGCTTTGACTTTTAGAGTGTGATTTCACCGTTGCTAGTTAGTTAATTAATGAAAAACCTCAAACTCCACCTTGAAGGTGTAATCTTTAATATTTTTCCGTTGGAGTATTAACTTTCTATTGAATTATAGTCTAACCCGCTTAGTCACAATAATAATGAACAAGGTTTGAGAGCGCTGATTTGTTCTTGCATACTCTCAAGAACAAGTGTTTCATATTTCATGAAAGTAGTAGTAAGTTTATATTAATTGTATTCATAGTCTGTATAGCGATTTATAATGTACCATGTCGTGTCAGTCATTCTATTCTCGCAGAACCTAATTCGTGTTTTGTTTATATGAACCCTTATTTTTTGCTAAATTAAGAAATGTAATAATAGTCAGCGCTGGGTCTCTTATAGACAGTGGATTTGACGTGCCAGTTACCAACAAAATGAACAAATACTATTTAATCTACCTAACAGCAATAATGTTGAAATGGGTCAGTTTATTCCTACAAAGCAACGGAAAACTGCACGACGGACGCGTATTAACATTTGTATGTTTATAGTACTCTGCACCGGTGTAACAATGGTCTACTGTTGTCTCTATCAAGATAAATTGACCCGCCTCTCTCTTAACAAGCTGAGTCAACCTTAGTCAGAACTGATTTACTAGATGGGCAATATCCTGTGTGAATATTACTCCTCATGAATCTTGATTATAAGTTTTGATCGCTAAGTGGGTGGACAGTACAGTGGTTTGTTTTTCCAGCTGCGTCCTCTACTTGTTGATCAAAAATCCCACACTGAGGAATAACCCAAATTTTAGTGCCTTCAACTGAAAATTCGTTATCTAAATCAGTGGGATTGAATTGCAGCGTTTATAAGTTTAGTAATTTTATTGATTTTGTCGACTGGTAAAAGACGTACCAAATGTTTCTTGAGGTTTTTTGCTGATTAATTGCCGTACTAATCTGAATTTTGCAGTTAATTTACACAACTGAAAAACTTTATGAAAGCAAATACTAAAGACGCTATTAGAGTTGGAGAGAAAGAGAAAGATGGGGGGGAACGTATGTGAGGAGGACAAAAGGTAGAGAAGTAAACATAACATGAAGATTAAACTTGTACAAAGGGGAAGAAATGTAAAGGTAACAGAAAAGGGTGATTAGAGTCTGAATGAAAACGAGGTGGGGTCAGCGAAATCAGGATCATTGCGTACCGACATTCTTCAGGGACATAACTCACAGAAGGACCACGTAGGTACGAATGCAATAATTGTAGGGCATACGGTCGTCGGTATAGCATCCTTGAACCCTCAAGTTGACCAGTTAACAGCACAAACAAACAAATTATATTACCAATGCCATTGAATTTCTCGTATAAACTTTATAAAACTTGTAACCCCTGGCTGGTAATTGAGTCACTTTTACATGTATACATATGAGTATGAATTTTGTGGAAAATTTGTTGAAATTTATAACTTGACTGCTTGCCCATGTAATTCAGCACGATCGTTAACCTTTACTTCTAACCTCATCGGCTTGATAATGTTGACATCTTGAACTCAGGGCGATCATCAATCTTGACCTTTTATGCTTAAGGTCAATAGCTGTCTCCAACTTTTTTGAAAAGCGATCAAAGGCGGCAGCCGAAAATTATTGCTGTTCGCACCGTGAGATCATTTCCTAAATATTGCCTTATGCCTAATTGGTGAATTGTTTTACGATACGCGGTAAAAATGGCACAAATGAAAAAAATAGCAAAAAGTGGCACACTTATAAAATATGAGCTTAGAGGCAGGGTTACTGCGATGGTTAATTTTTTAGTTATTTTTACCTCTGCCAAGGAAGTTATGCTTCAACGCTGTTTGTTTGTTGTTTTTTGTCTGTTTTATATATATAGGCTGTATACTATACTCTCTCTCTCTCTCTCTCTCTCTCTCTCTATATATATATATATATATATATATATATATATATATATATATATATATATAGTAGTCAGCGTATTATATGTAATATATACATAACAGACAAAAAACAACAAACAAACAGCGTTGAAGCATAAGTTCCTTGGCAGAGGTAAAAATAAATAAAATAATTATCCCAGTTTTTTGTCTGATATATATATGCGTGTGTGTGTGTGCGTGCGTGCGTGCGTGTATAGCAGTCAGCCTATGGACACAAAAACTACGTAACACGTTTCCACGAAACTTTGTGGAGAAGGCGGATAAGAGGCAAGATTCAGATGCATTTTAAGGCAGATTCCAGATTTAACGAGTAACGATGAACGAGTAACGCAGGGTAACGATGAAAACTGTTATAGTAGACGTTTTTTCGCTCGTTGTTTTTTCCCTAAAACTTCATCGAACACTATCTACAAGAAACATTCGTGAAGCACTTCACGGAAGTCTCAGGGGAGGGTTATTATTGATTATAATTCTATTTAATGAAGTAAATACTTTGTGAGTATTTTGCTAGCCCATATAATACAAATACAGGTATATTTTTATATGTTTGTTTGTTTATTCATTATAGAAATTATTTGCATCAAAATAATGGTATGTGGTAAAATGGCACAGGAAAAAGTGTCATAAATGGAAAAGTAGATAAAAATAGCACAGGAAAAAATGGAACAAACGGAAAAGTAGAAAAAAATGGCACATATATTATTTTGATGCGATTGATTTCTATAATAAAGCTAGAAAGTGCTCAGTAGCAAGCAGATCTCTGCCAAAGCCGAACAACCTTAAACTTATTCATCTGATTCTTCGATTAAAAAAAATTAACACAAAGATAAACAAGCAAACATACAAAAATGTGCCTGTATTGGTATTGGCAAAAGACTCGCAAAATGTTTGTTCATTAAACAGATTTATAATCGATAATGTACGAATGTTCCACATAGTGTTTATATTTACCTTTTTAACCTTAAATTTTGGCGACGGTAATAGACTGACAAATATATACGTACCAAGTCACACTATAAGGCTATACGCATTGATAAGCAGAGGTTATAGACAACTTTACACAGTTTTACAAGCGAGAATTTTTCGAAATCTAACTGGAATTAACTTGTAGTTGTTTGTCCAGGTGGAGATAGCAAAAAGAAGTTCTAAGCACTCCATCTGAGACCTCTGCAAAGTGTTTCTTGAATGTTTTATACGTGGTGTTCGGTCAAGTTTTGCGAAAAGGGAACCGGCGAAGATTCCCATTTTGGCACCAAGTTTATTGGAAATCTGTTAGATAATTTTTACGTAATATGCTTACTACCATAACAGACAAAACACAACCAAACAAACGAACTGTGTTGAAGCATAACTTCCTTAGCAGAGGTAAATTATTATCAACCAATGTAACCCTAACCATAAATACATATGTTACTATGTGTGCCAATTTTTTGCTGTGACATTTTTACCGTGCAATTTTTCCTACACCATTTTTTGTACTTTTCCATTTGTGCCATTTCTTCCCGTGCCATATTGCCTGTACCATTTTTATCTACATCCGAGATTTATATCAAATGGAGCTTTATTTTAAGGTTTGCACGACAGCCATAAACAATTCTTGCTAAAAGGATTAGCACTAGTGGCAATTAGACCTGAACAAGACTTTTCGTGCATTTCTATTTTACTGTGTCGAAGTAATCAAAATTAAGACGTTAGCTACATTAATTAGCATGTTCACACACACGTAGCTGGCTTCATTCAATACAGTTAGAGATTACTATAACAAAGCAAAATGGCACGTGCCGTTCTGAGCTTGAGTAATAAATAGGTCGATGGGTAACAGCTAGAGTTCAATCGATTAATTGGTTTTGTTATAATATAACTGGTGCTGAGCGAGTTTTAATCATAAAACAACATAAAACTTTGTTGATTCTATTATTGCATGAGGGGGCTTTTTGATTATTATTTTTCCAAAAATGTGCAATGTCTTTATATCGATGTCTTTAATAAATAACAAGCTAGTAGATAATGTAAGTGCTTTTGTTGTGATGTACAAGAACAAAGACGTGGTGTCCGCAAGGCCCAAGACAATGTGGGTGCCAGGTTTTAATCAAGGTAGTTCGGTACCTAATCGCCTTTCGCCTCCTACTTATATTGATGAGTTGATGTGGTTGCCATAGTTACTCTATACACCCGCAGGCTTCCGCGCAGCATCAGCTGTAACAGATACAGGTGAGCAGCGGACAGGTGCAAATCACATTCTTGAACCGCTAATTTTGTGCAACATTAGTCTGAGCATAAATACGGCATAGCTAAAATGTTGTGATATTCTGTGAAATTAAGTACTAACGCTTTATTGTTTTTATTGCATTCTAAGACTGGCTTAGTAAAATTTAGAGACCTGCAACACAGGTAGGCTACGAGAACAAAGAAACTGGCTCAGATGCCGGTCTTTGTCTTGTTTTAAATAATACGTTATACAACTGCACGTTAATTTTAACACAGTTATATTGAATTGCCAGTTACTTCTTCAGCATTAAATAACTAGTGTCTATGAATGGATTCCAAATCACTGAAATTTTGCTAAAATTGCTTCAACTGCACACAATGGTTTTATTTCATAAACTTGACGTATTGACATATGTTGACATTATTGATAGTAATAACCAGTTTTAAAGTACAGAAATCCACTAATTTTGCATTTACATGGATGAATCGAATGTAATGAAACAGACGTGTAGAAAAATTTATACAGTAAAGCCATAGCTAAGTATTTGAAAACAAAGTTAAGGGAATTAAACTACTTTACACATCAAGAGAAGGCTTGTTAGAGTTACATGGATAAACTCTACATGGATGTATCTGGGTACCTGATAATAAAAATTCATTACAAATATTGCATCTTTGGATGTGCATACAAAGAGTAAAGATTGGCTGTTACATAATAATACAAATTGTGCATTTGATTAATATTTTATTAGGTTGGTTCATTAACCTATTCACACAGTCTGGCATGTTTTATGCACAGCTACAACAAGAATTGAGCGTACATCAGTCTGTATTGTAGTTCTAAAGTCTTTCTGCGTTTGTCTTTGTAAAATACTTTCATCACAATAAGTAAAGAATGCTAAAGCAAAACAATGCATAAAGTACAGAACAAAATGCATTCTAAAGTACTGATTGTCTATTTTTTAATTCTTTCAGTGCTGGCAGCACTAATATGCAGAATGTTATCATTTTAATGGCATGTTCATAATTAACTTTGCAAAGGAGGCTGTACGAATCTAACAGAAGGCTACATGATGGGAGCAAGGTTCAAAAGCTGTGCCACATTATTAATGTGCTTTGCAATTGTTCACACAGTGAATACACAGAGTGGTAAGTAGATCCATATGTATTTACTTTTATTTTGCTTTATACTTTTTTCTTACACTTTCCGTTTAATTAATGCAATGGTTCACTCGTTCAAAGAACGAAGCATGTACATTGTACAACCAGCATTGAGTTTGCTGGAATTAACAAGTTAACTGGCGTTTTGTTAAAAAATCTTTACTCCAAATTAAATTACAAAGTCTATATATTTACTGTAATTTTTCGGAGTAAATGGGGCTACTTTGCATATGCTAATTAATGTAATATCAGTAATTTGCAGGCCAGATAGCCTAGGAGGCGTAAAAGCTATGAATGAGCCTTAACCTTACTACAAAGGATTCAAGAACCAACTTTAACTTTATTAAACTCTCCAGCTTAAAATTTGTAGTCCCTGGCATTTAATGATACAGATATAATAATCTTAACTGCAAAATTATATATTGCATTTATATATTGACCTAAATTGCCCTGCATCATATGGAGAAAACCTGGTTTAGAGATATTATTCCTCTTTTTACCAAGAAGATTTTGAATGCTCTAAGACTTCACTATTTGATACACGAATTGCATGAACACTGATAACTATGAAATATCCAGTTAAGCCATTAAACTTAATGAAGCATTTTGTATGCTTAGTGAGTTCACTTGAGTTGTGAAGAATTGTGTGTTATTTTGTTTTATTTCTAAATCCATTTATACAAATTACAATGATATAGCTACACGATTATTTACAAGTAAAAATTTAAAATATTTACACATTTACACTAAAATACTAAAAATACACACAATTAGGCACATGACAGAAATAAAAACTACAGAAATTTAAAGTGGATTGTGGTAAACACGTAAAGAGCTAAAAACTACTTATAAGTGTCTGCGGTGGAATAAAAATTTTGTAAATTAACTTTTTTTCAGCCTTATGTAAATGCATAAAGGTGATTACCACTTATTTGGTAAAATCTGTAATGCATGCATACTGAATATGTTCATTGTTTTTTGCACGTGCAAACTTGCTAAAGTTAATTAGAAGTTTAACATGAAAATGCTATATCAATCAACTGAAAGGTTTTCAATAACTTGTTTTACAACGCACTGAGCTTGAAGCTAAATCACCTTCATGCTTACTGAGTCCAGCTCAGCTAAGCTAGTGGGGTGACGTATTAACTGCTTAGTTTAATAGCGTGACGCAAGCTTCAAAATGTGTACCAGCATAATTAGATTTACTATACTTAGTATCGCGTATTAAGTGGCATTAGACAGGTGATATTTTATGCGTTAACACAGAAATAGGCTACTTGAGCGTATGATGTAGTGGTTTTCTTAGTGACTGGTCTAAATACTGTGTACACTGCACAGTTGTTGTCTTCTTTCTGATTTACAGACCTGACCCATTACCGACATTTGGCATGTTACCCACAAGTTTTGTCTGCCAATTTTTCTAGTCCAGCAAAAAATGTGTGTAGAATAACATGGTATTCTTCGTCAGTGATCCTTATTTTTTTACAAAGACATTAGAACTTGAATTTAGGGAGGCTTCAAGTTCTTTGATGAAAATTGGAGATGTGTATAGCCAGCAAAAACCCTTGAAATTTACTGACAGTTTTCATTGGTGCTTAGATCTTTAAATCTGTAGCTTTCATATTTTGCTTAGTTCATATTAACATAATAGTCTATGCTCCATCAGAAGTAGGTTATACACTTGTTCTCGGTTATTGTTGCACTGTCATGTCCTGGTATCTAACGCCATGTCACTCTAAACACTGGAAGGAGATCAATCTGCACTCGAACCTCGTTTGCCATAAACGTGACATTTCAAATTCCGTTTCACGGCTATAATTCAGTCAAGCAATATATTCAATGTGTTTGTAATGTAGTAACGTTTTTTTTTTATTAGCTCTGATAATAATTTATGGAATTTTTTATTATCAGGTTGGTGAACCTAATTCCTAATTAGTATCTTATGACTTACAGTATCTATATAATTTCACTATACACTAAACTGAATTTATTTACTTAAATAGAACATAACAACACATTCATAATACTGAATTAACCACACAAAACACATGTTACTCATTAAGTGAGAAGAACCATAATATTATAATTATGGTCGCCAAATGACTTACATTTTCCATATATAAAGAAGGAAATGTAATTTTAATACGAATACAATTCATTTCTTTGGCATTCTTTAGAAAAATATGCTTAAAAATTTGTTAGTATGGTAAGATATCACTGTGTTTACAGTTATTATACAAATTACTAAATTATAAACAATAAAATTTTCCTTTATAAAACTTCTGTTTTGTTTTTAAACCACCCGAAAATATATCCTGCGACTGTAAACCCACTAAACTGCGTTACTGCTTTAAAGTTTTATTATTATTATTATACCAGTCCTCGTTGAGTTCACTGGTGAGTCCTTTAAAATGCTTTGTCTGCTGTGTTTTTGCTTTTGCGTTTAATACATGGAATAGAGCTTTTTCAATATCAGGTAAAATTATTTTGAATTCCAGGCGCGTGACTGATTAATCTACAATTAATTTCTTGCTTGAATTGCTATAATGTTTTTGATATTAAACGACGGGTGTGCCTTCAAATTTCCAAAACAACTTCTACCAATGTTATGCTAATTGAGCTAGATGTCAAAGTGCACATTTCTGACATTGGTAAAACTGATGTTCATTGGGCAGACCTTGAACGTTTCCTTTATACATTTCCCAGATGGACATTATATCAGCACAATGTATTATCCATTTGGATGTGTCAACACAAATTTGACAACATAACATAGATCTGTTGAATTCTATGTATTTATCAAAAATTGATGGTTTCTAAACTAAAAATAGATTTGAGTACTCCAAAGAAACTTAATGACTTAATTCAAGTGAGAGTGCAGAACCACTCTAGAGCTAATCCACAGCCCCTTCTTACTGATGTCATCCCTCTTGCTACATCTTCTGGAAGAGTACGTATATAAAGGAAACATCAAACTCTTAACCATGCCAAACTTTTACTGGGGATAATCAGTAATCTGCTCACAGTATATGCCTCTGTTCTTATAGACTAGCTTTAAAGACTTCTCTAGTGGGTAATGAGTAATACACTTTGTCTTATTTTTACAAGAAAAAAATCATCGTCTATGAAGTAGTGACACATTGATACTGATTTATTGATAGGCAATACAAAAAGCTTTAGTGTTACATTGATGTCACTGGCCTTCACTTATCAGTGAGATTTTGGTTTAAAATGTGTAAGTTAAGAAGTTTTGGTTCAAGACTATGATTCAGGTTCTGCATAATGTTTGCTCTGTATGTTGCCATCATTGATGCTCCAGCCTCACTGACTCACCAGCACATTTTTCGATGTAACATTTAACAGGTATATCTAAAAGACTGAACTTGCCCTGCACATGTGAAATTCAAAACCAAATGACCAATATAACTGCACTTAAACCTGCCCACTTAAAGTGTCCTACTTATCTAAGGCTGCACTTTTGTTAAAAATATGAGTTATTATTGGTTTTTTTTTGCTTTTTAGATAATGCAGTATTAGAACAGGAACACAATGCTGTAGATGATAGCTATAGCATTGTTGAAAATAGGAATGCTACAAGTGGGGATAATACAACTGAAGAAACAACACCAGATGAAAAAACAGAAACCACCAACTTTAGTCAAAGAACTGTTGCTACAAATAATACAAATGATACAGGTGATACTGATGATAGTCATGCAACCAGTGCTACAAGTGTAGACAATCGTAGTAGTGCTTCCAGTTCTCCAAGTGCAGTATTGCTATCTGATTATTCTGGAGCTGATAAGTCTTCTTCAACTGTAAATTTAACAGAGACAAGCAGTGTTATAACACCAAATATAACACTTGAGAATTTACTAGAAAATCAATCAACCAGTGATCTACCTAAGACAGATCAAACTAAACATGGAATTGAAATAGAGAAATCAAAGATGATTGATGAATCTCTGCTTGCCAGAGATGAAGAAGGTGCATCTGAAATGGATGATGAAGAGACATCTGTTGCTACAATGATGACTGACTATAACAAAAACTTTACTGTTTTTAAAGGTTCATCGATTGATCCTCTGTCTACATTAGCAGTCCAGGAGGACAGAGACAGTGATGAGTCAGACTCTGGTAGTCCCTTTGACGTTTTCTCGCCTAAACCAACATGGAATGATACCAACAAAATGTCTATACCAGATATTGAAGATGATGAAATTTTGCTTTATGGTAACATGACATTGTGGTTAAAACTTGATAGGAATTGCAGTTTCGATGAAAAAGATGCTGATGAGTTTATAGATGAACTTTTTAGTGCATTGTCTTCTCAAATCAATATTGACCCTGACAGATTGAGACTGGATTCAATGGACTGTGAAGATTTTACTGTTGGCCTCACACTTTTGAATATCTCAAAAGAGGAACTCTCCATATTAGAGGAAGATATTGCTAACATGACATTTCAGTTTAGAAATATAACATACACTATTACAGACATCAGTGCCAAGCCATTTGATGATATAGATGATTATTTTTATTCTGATGATGCAAGGATGGAAACAATTTTCACGATTATTTATATCTGCATTGCATCTTTTTTGGGGACCATTATTATTTTAGGTTTGGCTGGGACAGTGTATTGTCTTACACATCGGAAAAGAAGACGTTCATTTAATCTCCAAGACACGGTAAGTTTTTGCCATCTGTGGCAAGTTTGTAGCACGTTTCCATATTTACTGTTTGCTTTGTGTTTTTTGTCTGCACAAAAGTTTCTAGTTCTGTGTCCTAGGCATTTATGTAATGCATCAGTGTTGTTTGTCAGGCTTCTTGTGGCGATCAAGAGGTAAAATTCAAATGAAAATTAATTATTAATTTTAGGTTACTAGCAATATAGTACCAACTACCATCTTTGTGTAAAACAAATTTCTATTTTTATTTGAGCCTGAGTTGGACTTGCACAAATCTAGTAATGTTATGCATCACATCTGTGGAATATAAGTTTAATATTGCTTGGATTTTTTTACATTGTCAGCTAGTACTAAGATACTTTAAGAAAAACTGAAAATATAGAATTTTAACATATATTGTTTAATTACATAATTTTCTATACCATTCACTTATTTTAAATTCCTGTTAGAATTTGTGTTTGCCTTCTCTGTAACTGCTAATTTACAGTGTCAAACTGTCAAGACCAGCTTTGTGCTTTGAAATCCACCTACAATGCTTGTCTTGTTAAACCTACACATTTGCATGCTAAACTAATGAATATACTGAGAGGCACTTGCAGTTTAAGTGGTTTTTAGTATGAATGCATATGAGTCAGTATGTTTGATTAAAAATCAAAACCATAAAGTAATCAACACAGCAGATTTATCTGTGGAACCATCTAAACTGCAAACTATTCAAACCCTGATAATACTAACATGTTTATGAGGACTATTCCATTTCTCTGTAAATAGAAATGGGCAGACAAAAAATACAGGGGCAGGAGACACAGGGGTGTCCAACTAACAGCAATGACAAGGAAAACTGAGGTACCTTACTGTTGCACGTGTTTGTGATTTCAAGCCATTCATTACACTACCCTCTTGACTTTCTTTTGGTGTAGTTCAACTTGTTAATGAGTTAACAGTCTTAGCATCAGTGCATTTAGTAAATTCAATTCAGGAATAGATAATGCATGACTCGCATCCCTGACATGACACATTTTTTCTTTGTTTCAGACAGATGCAGTGTGTAGTAACAAGTGTTTGTATGATTGTTGCATGGCTGCTTTAAATTAATAACTGGTTACCACATGTCTATATCATGCAAGAGTTCTGTTTTATTTTTATAGAGTGGCTTTGATATGAACTGATTATTACAGCTTGTCAACATGTCTGAAATGTCTGAGATCAAGCCTACTTGAGCAGCTTTTATTTTTGCTTTCTTGTTATTGTATTATCCTTTATGTTGTACAATATCTTTGCTGGCACTTAAGATACAATTTTGCTTTTTAATTTCAAGTATTGCTTTCTTTTTATAAAACGACAACTTGGAATATTAAAACAATGAAAATATTATCATGTATATTTCATTTGCTATTACCGCTATTTGGTCATTAGTAAAATGCAAGTGTTTTGTGATTTTGTTTTTATTTTATAAGCATAAAGCCTACAGCATATGAAGACTAATTACAAAACCAGATTTAAAAATTAATTTTGTTTTTTAAGTCTGATGCAGGCTCTAGGCCTATTTAAACTTTTGGTTTCTAAAACACTTATACAGTACTATGCTGATATCACTGCAGTTGTAGTTGAAACATTTGAGTTTTTACATCAAATTTTTTGCAAGATTCTTTTAACCAGAATTATTGCACTGTTTTGTAGATGATTAGTTATATGGTTGTTTTGAAAGGTTTTTGTGCGTAGTTTACAAATCATTCAAGGATTTTGTTATAAGCATTGTCATGAGCTATTGTAAGAAAAATTAGTCTGTGTGTAACTGAAAAGTACATTTTTTTTATTTTTCAGCCTCACCTGAATTTTAATACTGAGGACTTTGTTCTGACGAAAATACCTCGTGTCGCTGTCATACCACGACAAAATGGTGCTGACGTCAATGGTAGTGGTCGTACTACAGAGGCTGCTGCAAACCATGCCAACTCAGCTCAAAGACTTGGACTACCTAAAAATGGCTGCATTATTGGAGTGGACAACCCAGCATACCAAGAAGATGCAATGGAAATGTTGGATGCAATGGAAATGACAAATAAGAGCATGTACATTCCTGTTGCTGACTATGATATCGTAGCCAAGGCAACAGCAGAAAGTGAAGAGGAGGATGGTAAAGTCAGCCTATAGTTGATTGTCAAAGATGGAGATCTACTAGATCCATTCCTGTACATATATGTTAGGCTCTTAGCCAAGGCTTGTGTATTTATGCCCTTGGTTTATTGTTGCTGAAGTTATATATAAATTTTGAACTTCTTTGCAAGTTTACAGTATATGAAAGTTCAACAAAATAGAAATATTAGTGTTATTGAGAGATACTGGTAGGCCTAAATTTTTGGTAACAGTGAATTTTGTTTGTTGTGCTTATTCAAATTGAATAATAATGCAAAAATATTACGATGCAGAATTTTAATTTTTAAGTCACTTTTGACACTCATTAGTCAGCATTGAAAATCCTATGTGATATTTTTACTCCATGGATCTAAGTGGAATTTTTAATTGTATAACCTTGCCTTAATACTACTAGTATAAGTAGTGCTCAAAGTAATACAAATTCTGCATAGAATGACAATCATTATTTTCATTGTTTTTTTATTGTTCTTGAATTTGCATCATTAGTACTTGTTGCTAATACTATTTTATTTGTGTGGAAAATAGCCATTTTTTACCTCGATGGCCTATTAGTATCAATTTTGAAGTAAATGCATAAATAAAATTCTTATTAAGTGCATACTATAGGTCCATTAGAACTTTACCCTTAAACACTGATGCATGTTCTATTGCAAGATTTGAGAAATTGAGATTGTATCCTGTTGCCCAGGGCTGTTTAGCTATTAGCTTGTCACATCTTTATAGAAGAGTAGCTCTAGTAAAGTTTGTTCAAAATAAATGTGCTTGCCATTGTTATTTTCTGTATGTACATGTAGTTTCATGTTCAACCAGTTTGATATTCATTTGTATATATTAATGAATTTATAGCCATATAACAGTGCCACCCACACTTTTCTTTGTAAGGTAACTCTGGCCATTGTGATTGTGATATTGTTGCTGAACTTAAGTTTAGGACCTGTTATATACTGTAGAACGTGTTTTTTATTCAATATTCATGAAGTATTTTTTAGTTGGGCCTATTTTGTCTGTTTATTTTAAATTCGTGCTACCCGTTAAAATTCTTTTATCTGTCTTAGTACAATGGGAAAATGCTCAAAACGGGGTGCAGAAAGCATTTTCAACTTTCAGTTAGTAAAAATTGAGGTGTAATCTTTTATTTAGCCCAGACTTTCTGAATTACAATTTTTAGTGCAACCTTATATAATTGTTCGACACTTTCTTGGTTCAAGTTTTAGGTTAAAAAACTAGATTAAATTTTATTCCCTTATTATATGCTTTGTAAAGGTATAGTTTCCCTTTTGTTTAATTTAGTGAAATAGACGTTTAGTCTGTAAATTTGGCAAGCCTATGAAAAAATTGTATGTAAAATGCTTGCACAGTTGAAATGAATTAGGTTACAGGCCTAATACTACACAACGTTAGTAAGATGCTGCTAACTTTCCTGACCTTAAATGACTCTGCAATTTCAGAGATTATGAAGATCTAATATTATAATTTTTTTTACTTCTGGATTTATCACATTTTAGGCTTACTTGCAGAAAATGTGCCTAGCTGGATACTCTTTTGTAGGCCTGTACTTGAAATTTTGGTGGAAATGTGAACTTTATTACTATTATGTTCAGTTATTTGTTGCACACATTTGCCGGTAATTTGTGTTCCTGAAATAATTGTAGTTATACCTGTAACTTAATTTTTGTTGCATTAATCTATCCTTAGGTAACCTCGTCTTGCTTGAAAAACATATTCAAAAATGATTCCGTGCCCCCCGCTAATGGTAGTCTGTGCGTTCTGTCACACCTACAGTCACATTTATTAGTGATTCCTTGAATCTCATTAAATAGCCTGTTGTAGTGTAGAGTTTTGTGTAATTTCACAAAGAATGACCAGCAACCAGTAAAATTTTGGACAATGTGTTGCTGTCATATCAATTGATGCATAATAATTATTTATTGTTGATTTTATTTCACTGTTTTATAGTTAACATTGGCCAATTAATTATAATTTCTAAGACACCAATTTAAATTTTTATAAGATATTAGTTAGAGTAAGCTCACTGTAGTTTTTAGCTTTTCTATGTGTTTTATACTACTCGTTAAAAGTCAATGGAGTTGAGTTTCATCTTGGGTATAACAGACAGGAATATTTAAAATACATGTACGTAATTCTCAATCGCTCTCTTTCGCCACTGAATAATTGGCCCTCATAATTGAATTCTGATTGTATGCTACTGCCATCTATTGGGCATTTAGAAGTTTTCGAAAACAAGTACTGTAATCATAATTATTGCACAAAACTTTTGTATCACGCGTTTTTAATAAGAAACAGGTTCATATGAAACTGTGTTGCTAGTCAAGGGATGGCCAAAATAGAGAAACAGCCCTACTGTATGAAGTGCATGCTACATGCTTTTTCGATAATTAACAGTAATTATTGTTAGTCTGAACCTAGTGATCTTTCCTCTTTCTTCTTCTATATTCCATCTGCTTGGAATTGTTTGGCAACTCAACTCTTTTTTGTTTTACAGGTGAAACATTTTGATTCTTGTCAATTGTATTTTTGTAAAATATCTTGAGGATTGTACGCTATACATTATAATTATCCGTCCCAATAAACTACATGTTTTTAAACAGTGAGTACTTTGTGCGCAATTTTTTTTATTTCTAAATAAGTCAACACATATCGTCTCTCTGTCATTCAATATTTATATTTATCAAAATACTGGCGCTTTGATCATAATAATGTTCAATCTCAAATTTTAATGCATATAGTCTTAATCTATAATTTTCAATTTTTAAAAAAAATATTAATAAATACCTACTTTTTATAACACTAATGTATGTATTCATTGATTCCTGAAAAATTCTGAAGTTAGAAGTGTATGAAGAAATTGTACTGTATATTTAATTTCAAGCGAATCACATCATTTGGGGTAGGGACATTCAATTTTGATATCAGAGCAAGATGAGTTACCCAGTTTTTCGGCTTTTTGCAATTACGCACATTATACTCTCCTTACAACCTTGACTCTCCATAGCCTTTACTTGACCATTCCAAGAATAGGACGGGGGGCTTAAGTTCCTTTACTTAACCATTCTAAGAATAGGACGGGACTTAAGTTATCAGTCCCGTCGTTGTAGTCAATGCCGATCAGATCCCGTCTATGTTGCTGAACATTTCGCAAGTATGAGTCCAAGCTATCTATGATATATATATCTGTTTTGGAAAAATCCAGTCAGCTTTTTAGGCAACTTAATCTTAACAATGAATCCCAACAACAACTTTATTTTAAATTAAAAAACAACCTTTTCTCCCATGCTTGTACTCCATAAGGATAGATTAAGTGCATCTGTCAAATTGCAAGAAAACTGCGTTACTATGCCTGCAGAAGCCGAATGCTGCACGGTTTTGCCATCTAGCAACGAAAATAATACTAAACAATTTATATTTTCTTTAACATCGTTAGGTGATGGAAGAAACAAGATAGTGATAAATTACAATGTAAACTTACGTACACATTAATCATACTCATCATGGTTATATTAAAAGACATCTCCTTTATAGTACTATATTTGGTTTGCATAGTATTTTCTGCTGTTCAATGGACATAATAGTGCGCTTAAATTATGCCATTTAAAAAACTGCATATTTTTAATTGTTATTGAAGTAATTATAAATGCACACACTAAGATAAAACTACAACGAAAGAAGAAAAACTGGTGCATGCTGTCCAAAGTAGACAGTGTCCAGTCGCTGGCCCACGTCAATGCCCATTGAAAAAATACTTGCGATGATGAGAAATATGGATGGAGTTCTGCTAAATCAAACACTGACATTTCAATCTTTACGAACACAGCATTATTTTCTTAATATACCAGTAGATTATAATATGCATTTTGGCACTCTGCAAATTGGGATAAGGCACACAGTGGCAGAGCGTACTTAATACAGATTGTTGTGGTATGAATCTAGCTTCAAATTTTCTCTAAAATGATGGAGTGAACTGTCGTAGATGTCACAGCCATGTCCAGATACCTATTTGTCCTGTCTGAAAGAGGTAGGTAGCCATGGATAGTATGACAGCAGCAGTTTTTAACTACTTCTTTGCATAAGGCCAACAAGAATCCTTATTGTAATATCTTTCCTTATCAAAGTCATAGTAATCCGTTGAAAGCACCAATGGCATCGCTGATAAAACACCAACTGCTTGAAGAATGGATCAATACTGCTAACTTGACAAAATTGTGACATAAAATGCTAATGAGCAATGTTCTCCTGCTATATCTTTCAAGCTCTTAATTCATTAAAAAAATTATGGACTTAAAGTCAAAGGATACCACTGTCTTAATGTTAAGATAGTGACCACCTGCGAGTTACGTGGGCGACAGTCAAATAGAGAAATTGCACGTATTTATTAATAATGGCACTCTTACAGCATCCAGTTAGGTGTATGGCACTATAGTCACAACAGCTAACGTGTCAAAAAGGATGTTATTTCATTCATAACATTATAAATCGGTTTCATTTAAGCCCATTTCCTTTAGTCTCACGTGCAGCACATCAAATTTAGTCCTGTCTGTCGGAATCTGTTTCCAGCAACCCAACATTGTGTTGTACACGTTCACTGGGCATGACATGGGTTTCATTAGTAAACCCCCTCTGGTGAGATAAACCACAACTTCACTGTCCGCTCGATAGCTATATGGCTTCAGGCCGAAACTGAAGATTTCCCATATTAAGACACCAAATGACCAAATGTCGCTGTACTTGGTAAAAAGGTTACTTTTAATTGATTCAGTAGCCATCCATCGTATTGGCAGAGTTCTTCGTCCAACCTAAAGTTAAAAGCGTACGATTTTTAATATGTTTCTTGGCAGTCATGGTGGAAGAAATCGTGTTGTTGGAAGAATGTTGGAAGAAATCAATTTTTGGAACACAAAATTGTTGCAGTGATGTTCGAAATTCACAAAAGCGGAATGATGTAGTATCAACAAGTGCAATTTCAACAAGAACAAAGGAACAACAATAGTAAAAAAATAGCAACAACAATTACAACAATAATTACGATTACAATGTAATTACAAATGGCAGCAACTGTAACTGGGGAAATGGTGGCAAAACAACAACAACAACAGCAACCACAACAAAACATCAACAAAGCCACAGTGGTCTGCAAAGCATAAAACTAGAAGTTACGTCAACGAGGACTTACGTCAACTCACCTTAACATAATCACCTGGGTAAAGTTCTTTTGCTATTCCCAAATCCGCTACTTTGACCCTCATGTCCATACCAATAAGACAGTTTCTTGCAGCAAGATCTTTGTGAACATATCCCATTCTAGACAGATAGGCCATACCGGAAGCGATTTGTCCACCAATGTTGGTCATATCATTCACTGACAAAACGTAACTTATTCGTTTAGTCACATAACCAAACAACCCTTTCTTTAACGTCTTGGACATTGTGTCCCGTTTGGACTGATAGAAATTCTTGCGAGTCTTAGGGGCATTTGCAATAAGGAAGCTCTTTAAGTCGCCAAACTCTATAAACTCGTACACTATTGATGGTTTTTCGTCGTGGACAGCTCCTATGAGTTTATGTACATTGGAATGTTCTGCATTTCCTATGCTGACAGCTTGTCTCTCATGTCTAGACCTGCTATGTGCTGCCATTTCCTGTGAAAACTCCTTCACCATGACAACCTTTACTGGATCCTTCTCTGATGCACTGCTCAGCTCGGCTTGATACAGCTGTCCAAATCTACCACTGTACAAAAGACAAACATACTTCAAATTTTTCCTAGAAAGCTCTGTTAAAGGTCTAGTCCTTCGATGAAGACACTCACTTTCAATGGAACTGACAGACTGGGCACTGGTTAAAGAGATGCTGTCATCAGTGGTCAGTTGGGACAGACGACTAGTGGACAATCGACTGATTTGTAATTTTGTAGCTGGTTCTTCTACCTGCAACATAAATAAAAGTAGATTTGCTCATCAATACTTAGGGGTAGATTGAACTATTTTTACTTTGCCTTGCCTTTTGTAGTCATAACGGACAAAAATGGCATCCCAGTATACCATTCTACCCAGAAAAGATTTTCTACATAATAAAATAATTATAATCGTAAGTTTACAACAGATGCGCAGAACAAATTATCATCCTCCAAAGGCGTTTTTAGTAAAACAAATTAAAGCATTATAAAAAAAGGATGATCTTCTGTAAATGGTGCTAGTGGTGCAAAGGGACTCAGTACAGGGGATTCTTGACATTCAGTGGATCATTGAAAGTGCTTAGATTGTGGATGTTCGATTCATTATCCTTGTGCAATTTTCGCAGCCGTGTATAAAACACACTGCAAGAACTGACTTCTATTAGCTGATGATTCACTGAAGGAATTGACTCACAAAACTCGCTGAGATCTTACAATTTAGAATTTAGAAACTAATATACATAGAATTTTTAAACAAAGCTTTCTCTCATTAAAAACAAAAGCAGCAGACGTGTAAAAAATTTAAACTGTCTGAAGCTTTACTTACTTGCATATGTCCAGATCTGTGATTAAGCATACGTATAATGCAACACGTAATGACGGTGATGGAGAAGGCATAAACAAATGCCAGCACAATAGCAAAAGCTATTAACATATGAACTTTTTCTTTGTCTTCGGATAAAACCGCAAAAAACCTAGTGCAGTTGCCAGCATCAACTAAAAACAAAAACATGGATGAGTTTCATACTTAGCGCATTTAATTTGTGCTACGCAGTGTACTTACACGTGCCATACCTGGAAAGATTTTTGTAAGAACGTTTCCATGCATTGCCAAAATATCTCCAAACCAAACGCAATTTTATATATCCAGGCTCCGTCCCAGCTTCTTCACATTCCGTCTATTTCAAGCAAGTTTGGCTTTGAAATTCAATATTTGTGGGTGTGCTTCATTGAGAAAACATGTTTAATCATTTCATTTGTTTTAGAATCCACCTGACATGAATGATAATGAAACAATCTGTGCTATAATGGCTTTCTTGTGAATTTCTGAATTTGGGAATTGTTTTGTTTTTCGAACGAGCTATAACAGCTAGAAAGATGACATTTTTAATCTTATTATTTTCTCAAAGCCTAACTATTGATTTTGCCAGTTTATGTTAATAAATGACTTTATGAAAAGGGCTTCAACGTAATCACTTACCTAAAGGTGAAAATGGAATTGCTTTACTTCTGGTCCCATTGCCAAATTCGTTAATGGGGGTGATAATAATGTGGTATGTTAAGAATGGATTCAAATGATCAAGATCAATATTCAGCTGATACTGCTCAGTAAAAATCATTGTTGTGTCGTTGTCGCCAGCATCATAAGACACTATAAACCACGTTTTTGCAGCACTAGTAACATCATTCAAAGACGTTTGAGAAAATACTGTTTCATAGTCCCACAACACAATCAGCGAATCACACCCAGGATCGATGACTGCACTGACATTAGTGGCCATCCAGTATGGTGCTACAAAGAATGAAAATAAAAATTTGTATGAGTTTTATAGGATATCTATTATCACATCTATTATGACACAACATTATTAACTTTATTAAAATTAATCTTGTTTTATGATTACTTATTGCAACCGAACAAACGCCGTGATTTGCATTGACAAGTAGCTACATACTGCTGACATCATGCTCATGTACTTCTTGGTTGAGCTCAATAATTTATTTTCCTTACCATCACTATCAAGCTTGGTAATTTATCATAAGAAGACATCGCCATAAGCCACTTCAACAAAACAAGAGGCTCATCTTGTGACTATTCACCCGAGTTTATTGAAAAAAACCTTAGAAGTGACAAATATTTAAATCTGGTTGAAGTTTAGAAATAATCCCACTCTACTAAACTAAAAACGGCCTTTTTGGGCTTTCGTATAGCTTATTCAGGGCAGAAAGTTAATGAAAAACGTTTTGTTACCCTAATGTTGTGATCAGGACATTATGTAGATCGCCAAAAATTTTATCTATGTGCAGCACTTGAAATTTATTTTGCACTCTATACCAGTAATGGTGATTGTGATAGTTGGAGCTCCCTCCCCCCCCCCCCTCCCCCCCATGGCTTACTGGACTAATTTCTGGACAACCAACGATGCACGTATTTTTATACAGTTAATCTGTTAAACCAAACGGGTATTGATTAAATCAGCATTTCTGATTTGTTAATGAAAGCAGTGGGACAGAGTTTTGGTAGATGCATGTTTACTGAATTGTATTCGTTCCTGCCTTATAGGTGTGAATACCTTAATGAGGACTGGAAGTGCAAAATGCGCTCCAATACATTTCAGCGCATTGCGCGTTTTTATTCCCATTAAAGGTGTTAACTGTGAGGAGTTGTACTTACGGCACAAACTAAAATTTCCGTCACTGATAACTTCAACGATGAATTGTTGTTCTAAGTAGTTATCCAAGCACGTAAGCTGTGAGTAATCCACCATTAGTAAGTCCGAATAGATGAACAGCCACTCAGCCAGAGAAACTATTGCGCAGTTACATAACCAAGGGTTTCCTTCCAGAAGCCTGGACAACATTAAACATTTGACATTCTTGTGTGTAAATGACGACACTCTAGATTAATTAACAGTACCTTAATAATATTATTCTTTTGTTGTACTATCATAGCATATTGATGCAGCATTACAACTTGTTGCTCGTGCCTCAAAATTTTGATACTCGCAAAACAACTATGAATTTAGATATTATTTGGATGAAAGGCGTATAAGGATGCGACTGCAATTAGTTGATCATTCCTAATTTATATACATAAGATCTGAGCAGAAACTGCATGTTAATTTAACAAAATCATCTCGGCTTACCTAATGAACATACAGTCTTGTCCCGACCGCCATATATATATATATATATATATATATATATGAAATTTTAACCAAAGGCTCTGCGTGGGTGGGATGCTTTTAAAAAATCCACGTGGCTATATAAGTGTCGTAATTAAATAAGCTGCAACTTAAGCTAACTTATTAAAAACGGACTGCTTCAATTATTCTAGCCAATCGGTCAGTTTTATAGTTCCATGTTTCTGCTTTTATAAGCTTCAGCACTATCACATCGAAACCAGTCAAGAACTAAACTATAGTAACCACTAGCCATGTAAATAAATTTATTTTCACTGTTCATTTATTTGACGTTTTTGGCTATATTCAACAGACTACGCAGATCGTCCAATTACAATATTCGTATGACAATGTCTGTTATGCTTACAGTATTCGTAAAGTTTGCAACGGTAGACTATTCAGAACGCTGAGCGACATTGAAGTTAAATCATTGTCCATTAGGTTCCTGAAAATATTTCAGCTACATTAATCTTTAATTTGCACGACAATGATGATGATGAAGATCGTGATCATGATCACAGTGATGACAATGATGATGATGACAATAACGATAACGATGGTCATAAATGTAATGGTTGTGGTGGTAATGATAATGATGATCAGATGATGATAATGATGATGACGATAATAAAGAAAAAACACCGGCGTTAACAAACACATCAATAGTCACAATTATGAACGAAAACGAAGAAAATGAGAGAGCAAAAAAGAGAATGCAAACGTGAGTATCCAAAAAATCAATTTTATTTTGGTTAAATGTTTCAAAAGGCTCAAACAACTAAGGTGGCATTTACTTATTGCCAAACGTGCCATGAACATGATTATGTGAAATGAGGTGGCTACGCAATGCTTAGCTTGGCTACTAAACAGATGACCGCTGAGAACAGAACACTGATCATGGATGCCTTCCATTTCTTTCGATCTGTAGTGAATATACATCAAAACATAACTAACCCACTTTTGCTTGTTCAATGTATTATCTCAGCAACGTATCCTTGAAAATTAGCAAGTTTGTAAGGTTCTGGTCCTGCACAGTCATCTATAATCATACTCATCACAGCCTTTATATTCATCATAAGCTAGTGTAGGCTGCAGCCTGGGACCCCTCAAGCTTTGGTAACATGTGGTAAAAGATCTGTTGTGATAAATATGTGCTAATTTGGTTTGCAATAAATAGTAATTAGTGGTATTTCTTAAAGAAAATTTATATTGATAAGCAAAAGATAGCTATTCTAGTTTATTTAAAGAATTTGCAACAAGTTTACTTCAAGCTATGTAAATGCCGCTAAAATATGTTGCGAGTAAAAAATATTAAAGAGGGGCCGGCGAGTTAGAAGGTGGCTCCATCTAAGGGGCCCCCATAATTTCATTAGTCTGGAAGCTCCAAAGAGCATAATCCGACTATGACCCTTACGGATACCGGCTTGCGATGTGCCAAAATGCACACAAAACATCGCTAACACTGTAGTCATATAAAATTTCAAGAAAGTAAGAACAATAATAACGATTGTAGCAGCAACAGTAGAAGCACAACAATAAGAATAATGACAAAATCTATAACACCACCAGCACTGTCAAAAATAACAGCGAGCAAGAACAGTAGTAATAGCAACAATAACAGTAGTAATGACAACCGCAACAAACAGAGACATAACAAGGACAACCAGCAGCAGCTGCAAGTACAGCGTGTAGCAACTACAGCAACAATAACTAACACGGATGACGGCTGCTGCCGCGGCAGCTGTGGCAAAACAAGGGCATTAGAATCACCAACAGCAACGACGAAGGCGGCGACGACAACAACAACAACTACTACTACTACAGGATCAACAACAACTAGGTGAAAATTTGAAAAAATAAATAATAGTTCATGTCTGAAGAAAAATAAAGTTGAATTGGTTTAATACTTAGGTTTATTTAATTTTGACTATAAATATAACTTTAACCAATCTAAACTTTAAATAGCTTACAAATATTGCAATCTTAGAAGATCGTCAAAAATTCCATCGGGCAACGAATTGAGTTTATTGTTCTGTAAATTTCTGAAAAACAAAAAAATTCTTTCATCATTTCTAAAACAAATGTTTAAATAATCGTTCATCATCATTAGGTTAGCAGAATTATTTGAAAATTCGGTGCTAATAGTCTAGTCACACTAAAATGGTTCATTCACTGTATTGAACGGCCATACATGAACAAAATTCCTTCTGCCCTCCACGTTTCAAACGGATGCAGCAGTTTGGCAATAAACCGCTCCTCTTACAATACTCTAGCTTCATCCGTGCTGTTTAATGGGCTAGTATAAATATTGATAGCTTCTCAGACTCCAGATGAAATGAACAGATTGTGAAAATAAATACAGGCGCATGCAGATTTAGAACAAAAATAGCTACAGTAGACTCGGTGAGGATAGTGGTAGTACTTAATACTGCTCAAACAAAACCTTGTGGCGATTTGTGTTTCTTAAATGCTACTATAATATTGCGCTCAAGCGTAGCTTCATGTATGTGAAATATACGTTGATATCAAAGTCTCGAACGTTTAAAAAAATGGCAGCTGTAAGCGATTTATTTGCATTAAATTTCTCTGTACAAAATTTATTTTTAGCAAGAACCAAATCAAGCCAGGCTAGACGCCTTTAAGCACCCATTCCCTTTTAGAAGCAATTTATTTTAGAATTTCCTCAACGCGACGTTTTACACGAAGAAGCAATTTGAAAGCTGGTCGGTTTTCGCGAAATTCTGAAAGCTTAATTGCAATAATTATAAATGTCCTTGCCATGTTTTCATACAATTCTTACCCAAAGCTATTATTACTACAGAAACTTCTATCGTAGTCAAGCCTTTGAAAACGTGATGAAAAAGAGAAAAGTGATGAAAACTTGGTGTTGGTCAAACTAGCTTCGAGTGACGAAATTTCAATAACGATCTTTGTAGGGCAAACAATTTTGATGATTCTACTGTTCTAAATTTCTCAGTTATATATTATGCAAACATACAACACATTCATTCACATGATATTGAATCTAACGAATCTTCAGTCTCTCAGGGGTTTTACGGCTTATTATTACCGTACCTTACACTAAACACTGACTGGAAACTTTATCTGTTGTTGAACTGTTAAATAGTCAACATGCAGGAAATGAAATAACTTTCATTCTACATTAAATATTTATTTTAAACCGTACGTCTGACTTCCCAAATGCATTCTGCAACTTAGTCCCTGGACGACTCTGACGTCGTAGATTTTGCGGGTTATTATTTTAAGTCTTTCAAATAAATGCGGATCTTAAAAAAGCAGCATTCCGAAATGGAATCGTTTACAGAGTGCAATGTAAACAATCATACTTGTTGACTAATGTCAACTGTTGACAGATACAACTGAGCCGAATGACTAGGTTAAATTCACCGGAATATATGGGGCTTAAACAAATTCCATACTGAAAGATATTTCAAGCTTACAAGACTGCAACGAGTGCCTAATTGTCTCATTAGAAAAAGTCTACGGGCTAGGCAACTCTGCTAACTAAAACAACATCTCTAAACTCGAGAGTTTTTTTGAGAAATCGGAAATTTGTGTCAAGCATATGATGCACATCTGCGAAGTATAAACATTTTAAACCAGTACCACATCCGTTTAGCAAAAAATTTTGTGACTTCTTTTCTTAGCTGAATTAGTGAATAAATATAAGTACAAAAACGTATTTCACACAAAAAGGTATTAAAAGTAGTAAGAGCACAAAGAATACACATAACACGTAAAAACAAAATTTGCTTCTGTACCCTCCAAGGCTTATGAACTTAGTACGTTACTAACTTGGCTCACTTGACACCTGCGACGCCATGGTTCAATTATCAGTCGACTTTAAAAATTTAACCGCCAATTCAAGGCTTCTCCCAACTTGGACGACACTATGTGCTAACCCACAACTTAAAATATCATTTCTCGGCAAGAAACTCATGCAGAAAAGCTCATTATAATATTTTTTCAGTAAATAGTATTCATTTTTTCCTGTTGTAACTCAGCATTTTGTAAATTTGGAGCAGCTTCTGTGCCTGGCTTCACTTGGCTTCTCTGATTGCTTGTTTTTGTTTAGAGACATCTTAGACAAGATCTCATCCTGTAAGATGCCGCTTGTTCTCTGCTAAGCAAATATTTACACAAAATCACCCGTCTGGAAACACTATATGAGAGAACTCTTTCAGTGACAGAAAACTTTGTAAACTTGCGGCACTACATATTTGCCATATTTGTGTCACAAACGGGTAGCGAGGCAGGCTGTATACATACTTAATGCATATAAATGGCAATGTTATGGACAAATGGACAAGTAAATTTCACTTTACTTATCTTGTAATAGTGGTTTTACCTGACCAGGTATTCCACTGGACACAATACAGACACGTGACCGTAACGCAGCTTAGGTAAATTAATTTTTGATGCATAGTTTTGTACATCTAGAGCAAACTTTATACTTTTTGCTTACAGATGTTGCATCCTTTTAGCAGTTTTGCGAGCTAAATACACCATGGACGCGTCCTTATTCCAAAATCTGTTCAAGCTTTACACGTTTGACCCTATCAAGCATTTCATGTTAGTCTGTCGATAATATCCAGACTTTACCTGTTCGCTGGATTTACTTATATTTAAACGGTTTAAAAGATAGACTGCAACCAATGTAACACAAGAACAGTATTTTCGCAGGTCCATATTTTTCGACGTATTCGCAAGTAATAATAAAAACTATAAAACACATCAAAGCTACTTAATAAATCATTTAGCTTTGCAAACTTAAAATACACCACTACATATATAAAGACTTACAGATACGTCAAATTGTATAGTCCATCGAAAGCGCCACGTTCCAATGTGTCTATCTCATTGTTATCTAAAAAGCTAAATTACAAAGCAAAATGGCGTTATTAAGGGATTTCAGGTGTGATGGGGTGATAATTTATCTGTACGTGATAAAAATAATAAAATTTCGCAGAATATAAAATAAGTAATAAGCAGTAAATCCAATAGAAGACTTCAACAAATCAAATACAGAAACTCAGTGTACATCAAAAAAAGCCAATTAAAGATGTGACGAAGTTCCCTATTATATTTTCCCAATCAACATAGCTGTGTGGCAGTGAGTGCAAAAACAAAATTAATGTAAGACTAAATCAAAAATCTTGACTCATATTCTAATTTGGTTATTTTTGATTATGATCCTAATGACGGAAAAGTTGTTGTTGTTTCTCAACAGCGACAGTGACAGTGCCACCATCACTGCAATCTACATTCTATTTTTATCAATTAACATAAAATTAAAAACTCGGTAAAGCGCAAAATACGGCGTGCAAAGCACAGTGATATAGCGAATGTAAAGATAAAATGTAAGACAATTCTCATCTACAAGCCTAGTTCACTTAAAAACGGAATTGTTTATGCTGCTATAGTCGCCGCTGCCATTACCGTTTCTGTCGCTTAGTATGAAGTAATATGCCAGGTTTCTTCAAATCATCAGAAAAAAGTACTGGCGTGATTTTTGAGCACTTTATGTTTTACTATCTACAGCTTGTACAAAGTGTTAATTACAAATTGTTGTTAATTAAACCATTGATTATCTCATTCGTGGCCTTCTCTTCCTCTGATTGCTACTTAACTGGCTTCTCCTCGTATGCAACGTAGGCTTACAATCTATACCAAAATTTCAGCACTGTCAGGCTTGTACTCGTCGATAACGATGGATCAGCCTTTTAGCCTATACTATACTTGAGCATCTGCTGAGCATCCTCACCAACACGTGCTCTTACAGATGTTTTCTCAACAATCTTTTCAGAGGAGAAAAATGAGTAGGACCCAATTCATTAACAAGGCGCAATTTTACCAGTAAACCGCTGATGTTCAGTGATTTAACTGCAAGCCAACATTTGAAAATGTAGGCTAAGCAGTGCGTGTGGTCACGTTTTTTGCACGCATGGGCGCAAACATTGGCCGCAACGTAAATCAACATTATTTTGCTGAGATAATGTGTTAATAGATTTATTTAACTCGGTTTTAATACATAGTAGCGTTGGTAACAGAGACTTCATAGCGAGCTTAATAGGCGATGTTTTACTGGTCCCTTCTAACTAGTATAAAACTTAAACTTGTGCAATAGCTTTTATGTGGAAAATACATTTCTATATGGCGTATTTTTAAAAAGAACCAGCTAAGCCGTAGAGATTGTGCAAGCAAATCACGACAGCGAAGCTTTATAAGTATGCGTATTCTAACAGCATTATAGCTTTAGTTTATTTTAAATACTAAACTTCCACAGAAAGCAAATTATAAAAAAAACAAATGTTAAATTAACTTACAGTTGATTTAAACTTATTAGAGATTGAAAACTTTTCGTTTCGATCAGTTTTAATCCATTTTTGCTCACATCTCTGAAAAATTGAACAGTTTTGATGTAAATTATAGTTTTAGAACTATAAATTTTGCCATAAGAGGACATTGCGTACAAACGATGCAACATTTATGCTGAAAATGTGATTATATCTTGGAGCTCTATAGCCCAATACCATAGTTTATTTACATTCTTTACGTCAAGTATCAACTCATTTTTACGTAAAATCTCACAATATTATTCACAAAAAATTTATTGCAAACGATAACGTTTTGAGAAAGCGCTTTCTGAAGAGAAATCTGATCTTCAGATCAATAATCTAAAAAATTGTGAAATTTAAATGCAGAGATATAATTATAATAATGACAATTTAGAAAAAAAATTAGACAAGAGTTGCCTAAATATATGGAAATTGTTGTAAATATTTTTTATAAATGATATAGTGGGGTTTTACGTAAAAATAAAATTGGCTTCTCTTCTGTAGCATTCATTATACTTAGTCACAACGTACAGAGAACGAAGATCCGATAACTTCGACTTGGTAAAGTCTACTGTCTTAATTTCGGAGAGATTGCTGTCTTGAAATTTTCTGTAAAATTCAAAGTATTCACAGTATTTTACAAAACAAAAAGCTGGTCTAAAGGGCAAAGCTTATTTAGGATGAACAATTTAAACTTCTAGGGTTCAAATATTATACAAAATATTTTTTACCTGGACTGTTAAAATTGTTTAGTTACAATAACTATACACATTATCTAAGGTTTTTAACTACGTGGATCATAAAAAAGCCGTAAAGCATAAAACAAAGATATCAGTTATTTGTTTAACATTTGTCATGACGCGAACCTGCGACCTATAAATTCTTGTTCAACGCCTCTACCGAACTATGACCATGTTTTAAGGAACTATAAATGAGTTGTGCTGGGCTCACTTCGATGTTAAAAGTGAATGAAAACTAGTGTAATATTTAGTAAAGTGTATTGTTCTAAAATATAGAAGCAGGAAGACGTGAGTCAAATTATTGTGGATAAATAGACCTGAAAAGGCATTTCATTGTTGCACTCAACTCCAATACTGTAGTAAATTTTAGAAAGATTTAAAAGAAAAGTAAGCGAAATTGCAAAAAAAAAATTTGACGGACTGAACACAATCGTCTAAATGACAGACTATCATCTAAATAAAGAAGCTAATGTTCAATTGAATACCTCTGTAAAGCGACAAAATTTTAGATTCAACGGATGCTATAAACAATTAGAAAGAATTGGCGACAAAAGGTTATTACCTACTGCTACAACCTAACTTCTTTTAAAAAAAATTGACGTTGATATAACGGGCTTTTACTATGTTTTCACTGGGTTTAATTAAGCAATCAACAAAGACTGGAAAATCTGAGCGCGAAGTGACTGAGCATCAAATGAGAAAAATTTGTTTTTACGTGAACTGACGCGTCGCAATCTGCTGACCAAGCTCACACTAATGGGTAGCATCTAAAACCAAACGAAAAGTCTGAGCAAAGTTTGCTGTTCAGTTTTCTTTTGAACTTCAGTTCAATAATGGAATGTCATTCTTGCACGTATTTATCCGTATTTATTTGACTCACCTCTTTTTTCAGTTTATAGGTAATCTACTAATGCCAAACTTTATTAACAGCATTTTAGTAAATTTCTAATATTAAATTGAGCTTAATTTAAGCTTTGTTCCTGAGGGTATAGTTCCTTAGAACTAGTTAGGTTTTTAATTTTACATCAGACTCATTTTCTCTTCATATAATACCACTGAACCACACATTGTATAAGTAGCTTTAAGTTAAAAAATTCCAATAAAGACAACATATGTTAAATTAAATGGAGGACATTATACTTTCTCACCACATTACTTCATTAATCGGGTTTTAACCGTATCCACATGTAAATTAAATTAACACATAATTAAACAGTAATTCGAATTTTCTGTTATTGCTTTTCATCACGATAATTTTTTGTAAATCTCTTGATTCTGGCAACATACCTCTATTCCTCATTCTCCTGCTTGTCTGTTTAACGCACCACAAACATTTTACCTAAATTCAGTTTCTAGTCAATCACAAACTGAGAAAAGAAGCAAAATATACAGTGCCCTGTCACAAGAAATAATGTAAAGACTTGAATAAGAAATATAAATCAATAAAATAATTTAAAGATTTTATACATACAGATTTTCCGTATCATGTGGAACATTATCAGGCACATCATTCACTCCCAAGCAGATGACATCAACTATTTCATCTGTGATGACAATACATACTCTATGTACTTCAAGACTAGAAACATGTTTGCTCAATATATATGCACAAGCTACAACAAACGGAAAATGAAACAAAGCAAATAACGAAAAGCCCATCCTACTGCATGAGTATCAGCTGTCCGACGACGACATCAAACGAAACCTTCTGCCGATCTATCACCACACTCTCTGCAGCCGCCCTGGTAGTTCACAAAATAAAAATAATTCTTTGGCTGCTTTATTTTGTAATTAAATAATTTTTGCAAGTCAAAAAATATTCTTTATTCTGTTGATTACTAGTTAGTCAGTAATCTAAATTACTGCGTTATCAAAACTTATCTCGTACAAATATATCGTTTCAGCAATGGGTTTCGTTCGACTGTGAACCATCATGAATTATAATACCTGAGCCTTTGATAAAATCAGTAGTAATCAAACAATGACGTTCCGATGACATTTGATCATGAATATTTAATAAGCTGCTCAACCACGTCGCCCTCTTTCCAGAGCAATTTTGAAGAAGCTATTAATGATGAATATGAACGTTGCTGACATATGCGATTATGAGATTAATCGTTGCATGTTGACACACCATTGAATTAACACAGGCACATTGAATTTAGCTGGAACGTCCTCAGAAGAAGCCACTGATACTTTGAAAAAATTCTATTATTGAAACTTCTGCTCACGCGTTAGCTTCCCTTTTCACCAGAACCAAGCGCAAACTGGAGACGAGCAGTTGTGTATCTCCATAATCTCTTGCGTAGTCAACGTGCAATTCCCCATTATCCACAACATAAACACAGTGGTATGATCTACGGCCAATAGGCACAGCAGGAACAGCAGCGTTAGAAATATAATCCCAGCCGTCACGAAATGGGAAGAAAAGGAAAAAGTGTACAAGTCACGTGACTCATCACTGAGAAAACGGACCTTTCGTTTGATGTTGCTCTCGTTTGTTGTCATCGCCGCAAAATTAAACAAACTTTCCAAAGATAATAATCAAAGGTTCCACCGGGATTGCTTCCACCAAATGTATACGCTGTGCGTACTGCTTCAAGAAGCCAAGCTTTCTTGATGACGTCATTTACCCAATTTGCTTAACTAGGATAGCATTCTTAATGCTTAAAAACTTAAAAAACAACAGAAAACTTACAACAGGAGCAAGTACAGCAGCAGATTTCAACTACCGCAACTAAGCCGTCATATCATATTCTTTCAGTTGAATCCACCATTATGAACTAGAGTGGATTACAGTAGTTTTACAGCTGCTGACAGCGGGATGCTATTTTTAAGGCTGCTGTTTTCACTGCTCGAAGCAACAAATATCTAATTTAATTTTTAAAAAATTAGATTGTTTTGGTTTCACGGCGGCAACACGTGAAGAAAGAAAGAAAACAGGCTGGGCAATTACAGTATTATTATTATTATTATTATTATTATTATTATTATTATTATTATTATTATTATTATTATTATTATTATTATTATTATTATTATTATTATTATTCTTTATTTTTTAAAACTATGTACAGAATACATTCCCTCTATTTGCAGGGATATGTTTGAAATTTCTAAAAGCATTTACAACGTGTTAAACCTATTCACATATATATAATTCAAATCTAACGCATCAGACACAATGAACGACAACGAGTATATACAATAGACATAGTTACCGTAGTTACAAATTACAATTCAACACTACATACATACATAATAAAAGTATAATAATAATATAACGAACATATTTTAATACATAGTAACAAAAATTTACACGCATTATACACAATGGAAAACAGCGAGTACAATTATAATAAACATAATTACCAATTTTAATGCAAATTCACATAATCATAAATAAAAACAAAACAGCATATAGAAAACGCGACGAGAGTTGTAAAATTTCATCACCAACAGACTATTTACATGCAGGCGAAAGACGATGCGAATTCATCCGAGATAAGATTTGCAAAAGTATTTACAGCATTATTATCCCGGCTAGAGAAAACATAGTCTGAATCTAACGTAGGCAGAGTGCTTTTGGCTTTGTTTACTAATGTACATTCAAATAACAAATGATGTACGGAGTGAGGCTTAATAAGCAGTTACATATGCTATTAAGAGCCTGCCAAATTTTGTACAAAAATTCCTTAAAATTTCCCTGCTTAAGTAATAAACTGAAAGCTAATTTTCTCCTGCTCAAAGAGACAGGGAATGGCATGGGCGTATTAAAAACTTTTATCGGGTTAATACGGGTGTTTGAACATTGGTATTTGTGGCGACATCTATTTGTCAACATATGCAACACATAATTGTCAATGTCAGTTTTCTTGTTTTGAAACGTAGGTGGTGGTAAAGATGCTATATCCATGTTAAGCCAGTTTATATCTTGACTGATTTTTAAAAATTCGCCTGTATAGGCTAGCAATTGACGCAAAAAGTGATTATGATTAAAATGAGGATTTGCATGACTATTTATCAAGTGTAATTTGACAATATCACCATTTGAGGCAAATAGTACTTTCAGAATAAATTTCGCAGCTACACTTTTAAAGATTATATCGAGGGGTGGCAGACCACAGATCAACTCTAATTTTTCACGAGAGTGGTGAAAATTACAGCCTTTTCGAGTTTTCATAACAACATATATAAGATCGTCAAAGAAGTTATGTTTGCGCACCATCCAAGCTGGAGCACCATACAAAATTATAGATAGTACAAGGGTTTTAAAGAGCAAGTACGGAGACTAAAATCTTTGCAGAGGGTACATTTTCGTTTGATTTGTAACCATCTATACCATGCTTTTTTCCTGACGTTATTGATTTGTAACTCAAAAGACAACTGCTTGTCTATAACAACACCTAGCACCTTACTGCTGTGCACGTAATTAATGCTTTGATTCCCAATTTTCAAAATGACATTTTGGTTTTCCATGCCAAAAGGTAAAACCTCAGTTTTACCAGGTGAGCAGTTAATAACCTGTCTCCATTGTCTACACCAGATATGAAACCTATCACAGCACTGCTGTCCTAAGTTCACTACATCTGTATCTGTAGAACCCGATGCAAGGATTGTGCCGTCATCAGCAGTGTCAATGTCTGTTTAAACATATCTGACACATAGAAAATGAAAAGTAAAGGTGAGACAACCAAACCCAATCTTACAGTCACATTCACATGAAGATTAACTTCCAAGTTTAATACATACTTTTCTATTATAAAGCAAATATTTGAGTAACCCTAACATCTTTCCCTGGGTACCAGCAGAAAGAAGCCGAAAAACAAGACCGTCTAACCAGATACTATCGAGCGCACGTTGAAAATCGCAACAGATAGTCAGAGATGTGATTTTCTGTAATTGATTTTCTTGTATACTGGAAATTAAACGCACCAAGTACCACCCGTAATTGTGATCAGACATGAATCCTTCTTGTTCTTTGTCGATAAGTCCATTTTCGAGCATAAATTTTCTTAGACGGTTTGTAATTAGCCATTCTGCAAGTTTTCCAAAGTAAGATGATATTGTTATTGGCCTAAAACTTCCAGGATCAGTATAAGTAGCTTTATTTTCTTTTTTGATAAAGATCACTTTAAAGTGGCACCATACCCAGATACCTTGTGTCAAACATAGGTTACATAATGTAAAAAAACCGCTTTGGCCCAAAAACCAAGATGATTTAACGGATGAAAACCATCACAATCAACGCTTTTGCCAAATGTGGGAGTCTCTTTGATGGCTGAATTTAAATCATTCATGCAAAGTCAGAGTTAATTTCCTGGGGTTCATTGCTAAAGTCGTCAATACCAGTTATACTGTGTTCAACAAAAATGCGCCATCTGTCATCGAAATTAGCGTCGTGTACATTTTCACCACTGAGAACTTTCATATAGAACTTGGCATAGATCGTTTGGATCAGTGTGAACAGACTCTTTATGAATCACCAATGCAATATCCGACTGGTTTGTATTAGTAAAAAAATTTTGTACGATTTCTAAAAACCTTGCGACACATTTAATTTAGCGCATTTTTCTTGTAACCATTTATCCGCTGCTAATTTGAGCTCTTGGTCAAAAATTGATTTTGCCTCGATATATAGGTTTTTATTTGTGAAGTTAGATATTTTCAGATACTCTTTTCTATAATGACGAACTGCATTTGATAACATTGTTAGATTTTCCAGAATGGTTTTGAATGAGCACATATTACTTTTTTCAGTAATGTTTTTTCATTCGCTTGACCTATTAAGCTCTTGAATATATTCCAAACTACCCAAGGATCTCGCAAGAGGATAGCTGCGTTTATACGTGGAAAATGCATACGCATTTCCTCTTCCAAAACACCGCTCCAAGCATGCCAATTACTATTTTTGAAATCAAACACAGTTCGCGCTCTGGGTGATCTATTGTGTCTGGGTGGAAGTGATATCACAGAGTTTACAACAAAATGACCCATTAGCGGTGCACCAGAAAACAATTCTATATCTCTATCAACATTTTGCGTAGTTCTAAATGAGGTTAATTTATGTGTTAATAAAACAATGTCAATAATGCTTTTACCGTTTACAGAGCAAAAAGTCTCAGTAAAAGGCGCTGTAGGTGTAATAGGGTAATTGCTGGACCAAATAAAATTATTTAAAAGACCGCCTAGTTCATTCGTCTTTACATCCCACATGAAACTTCTTGCATTAAAATCACCCGTTGCAATTACACCATCTAAACCATGGGTTTCAACATACTGGCAAGCTTTAGCTATTGACTTTAAAACACTTTGCATATGGGAAGAGGCATTAGGCAGTACATATATTGAGGCAATGATCAATTTAAATTCAAAAAGTTTTACTAAAACCCACACAGAGTCGGTATAGTAAAGCTTCCTAAAATATCGTTTTGACGTCCTAACCGGGGAAAGTGACTAGAGAAAATAGACGACCTGAAAACACTAAGTGATTCTTTCATTTAACATTTTTAAGCTACCTGACGAACCGCCCGACTAAGTGACTGAACGTTGGTGACTTGCAGACGAAATCAGGCGACTGGGTATCATCATCATCATTAGCCTCACCATCATCATCGTCGCCACGCTCATCATCATCTTCTTCTGTTGTTGTTGTTCTACTTCTCCTTCTTCATCGTCATCTGCGTCGTCAATACCACTACCATCTCCATTATCATCACCACCATAAATTATTGACATTTTGATTCTTTTGTGTTGTGGCTTGTGAGTTTTTTATACCATGTGCCTATTAATGCTGGCCTATTTTTATTTCATTGGAATTAGTAATTTTCTACTACTACTTTGAACTATCAGTAACGTTCTGTCCCTTTAAAAGTATTCACTGAAAATTTTGCTCCGCCTTGTAGCTCCGTCCACATGCGTTTTACCGTACAGCAATACATACCGAATCCCTGTAAACTCCCGTTACTCCTGTAAAATGGTTGTGTCAGTTCAACCATGTTATCACTTTCTGGTTTTGAATTACACATTTTGAACACTTACTGATTCAGGATGACACTAGACTAGCCAGGTGTTGAAACGTCTATAGCCTTGTTTTTAATAATATATATTATGCAGTTGTTCTGTGTTTGAAATTAAACGATGCTGCCGCAACAGGGCATCCTTAACAGGGCCTATATTTTTGCAATAGTATTATAGTTGGTTATTTTCCACTTTATAATAATAATAATAATAATAATAATAATAATAATGGTGATAATAATAATAATAATGATAATAATAATAATAATAATAATAATAATAATAATAATAATAATAATAATAATAATAATAATAATAATAAAAACAACAACAATAACAACAACAACAGTAATAATAATACAAGCTTCTGGGTATTACCCACTTCACTTTTATATCCGAAGTGGTCCACAAGTTTTCAGGTTCTGAAGTTTTTATTTTCACGTACCATGCACGGGTATATCAATAATTGCTAAGACTAATATTGTTGTTGTATCAGAATAATTTACCATGAGACATCAAATTTCAAAACTGTACTTCTCCCAAATGCGAATTGAATCAAATGATACGATTCCAACGCGATGCGCATCACCCTATAAGATTTGAATATACTTGCAGTGCATTGCGGGTACTCGTTTGCAAAATTTAACTACGTATTGTAAAAATTAAGCTGAATAAATTTAAATGCGTAAAGTTTAATAGCAATGAGATTAGGTTTTTGTTTCATATATTAGGCATTACTGGAATATCCTGGATGTTCGCTCACTGGTACCATTTTCTTTAGGCCTGCTATAATAAATACTAACGAAATGCGTTTTCTAGCTCACAAACCGGCAATGCTTGGATTCGAACCAACAAAGTCGGTATTACAATACTATTATATCAGTTATCCACAGGGTTTTCTTTGCACGTGCATATTTACTTAGCACACGCAGTTTGCTAATGATAACCTCACAAAGTGGGTATACCTGTAAAACATTTATTAGCAGCCTGAGTTCTTGATGGCTATTTTACTTATTTTTTGCAAACAGTGATACAATACAGAGCTGCTCTAAATATATATTACTAAACAGAGTGGAACCAAACTGTTCTGTCAGTGTTGTAATTGTAGCAGTACTTGAACTACTCTCTTTATACATGTATGCATTTGTTTATGGTCTTGTTGCTGGCAATTAGAGAGGCCTAAATTGTTCTAACTGAAGATCGATAATTATAATCAGAGAATGTAATACCCGCTTAGGAAAATATTTTAAATTTTTAATATTTTAATTTAAATATTTACAAATTTAAGCATGTAAAAAATTGTATTAAACATGCTCTCGGATGCCCTCAAAATGCCGTGAAATGCAGAAGAGATAGAAAGAAATTCTTTTTTGAACATTATCTGCAAAGAAAAGTTGATTAAAATATCTTTTAAGATCTACGAAAACATTGTAAATACTTATTTGTTTTAACCAATTTAAGTTCTTCTATAACAAGCAATTATTTTGCTTTACAAAAGTGCTTACACGGAAAATGTTACAAGTTATAACAGATCTGTTACCTACATCTAAGTAAGTGCTATCCACCAGGAGATAGGTTTCACTAGTTCATTAAAACATTTTAAAGTATTTTCAAAGGGGATATTTTATGGAACTCTAACAAAATATCGACTCCATCTCTTTTTGATAGTTTTTGACCATGCTTTTATAGCCATCAGCTGTTGAAAGCTAAACTAAGGGGCTCTTCGAGGAAAAATGTTGTTGATACCTCAACTGTAAGAATTAGATTCAATTAGCTTTAGTAATTAAACTTTATTACAGTTGCTGCTTCAAACGTCTATTTTAAGTAAAATTAATTGATTAGGCCTATACTATACTGTTATACTATTGATTAGGCCTGCCATAAATAGTAAGTTAACAACATTTTTATGACGCCACCTGTGACGTACACAAAAAGTGACATATTAATATTCACAGACAATTAAATGCATGGCAGAATTTAGTGAATAGCAGACAAAGCTTTATAAGTAAACGGATTTACAGAATATCTTATGTATAATATATATGCCAGTACACATTAAATACTCTTGCTTGGAAGGAAGAATCTCTGTTAAAAACTATACTAAAAAATTGAGCTAACAATGGTAAGTAAAGTATTGCAATGGTCAATTTTTGTATTAGAAAGTAAAAGAGAAGTTATTTCTAAATATCGAGAAGAATTTTGTTGTGGACGTGTAGGTGAAGATGTATGGTATTGTGATTGTCTAGTGCAAAGTACGCAGCTTGTACAAACATATCCAGGATTAATGATACTATTCTGCCGTTGTCTCCACTGCCCGCTCTTCAAATGTGCCGCTGAAAGGTCTTCCGATTTACACGTGCCAGAAAAAAAAACAGAAACTGATAGACCAGAAAAAAGCAAAGAAAGCAAATGAAGCAAAGATGGAGTTGAGGTCCAGAAAGAAAAATAGAATTCTCGCGGAAAGCAAGATAATAAACCAAATACGATTATGACAGTATAATTATGGTTAGCAAAATTTTGGAGGAGTGGAACCAGGGTCACGCACTATGCAGGCTTATTTTAAATCTCAACAAGAATTAACATCATGATAGCAAAATCAGGATATTTAACCAGCGGTAACACTAAGTAACATTTTCATAATATGATTTTGTGTAAGACAGCAGTTTGCTCACTTTGTAGGGCTTCTTCAATCTTCAAATGTTTACACAAATGACATGCTCTGCAAAACGAGACTCGTAAAAAACATTGAATAAATTCCATCACCACTTTTTATTTCATTTTCATTTTTTTACATTCACATTTAACAAAAAACATACACTGAATAAATTCCCTAAATTAATTTCAGCCATTTTTTATTTCATTTTCATTGTTTGCATCCTCATTTAACAAAAAAACGTACACTTCGAATAAATTCCACCAAATTAATTTCACAATTTTTTATTTAGTTTTCATTTTTTGCCTTCGCATTTTTCAAGCCGGTTCAACTTTCAAGTATAGACTCTTTCAAGCTTGAAGACACTATTTAAAGCTATAGTACTATTTTACAATAATTTTTACAAAAAAAAACAAGAAGAAACAAAATTACAAGTGAAATTGGTAATTCTGTGCTTAGTTTCACAGTGCTACCGACTTCAGCTTTTCATAAAAGGTCAAAATAAGCTAAATTTTACCTCAATGGTATCCTATATACGATCAAACAATTACACAGGTTTCGAATTACTGTACGATATAAGCACAACAATATGCATTCACACAATTAAGTTTCGAAAAAATTTTAATTTTCCACTGGAAACGGAAAGGTGTACAGGAAACAATATGAATTTCAATTATTTAGCATGTGGGACGCAAAACCGCAAAAATACTGACGTATTTTTAACTATTTATTATTTTCCAAATTACGCAAACCGTTTAGTAATTAATGATACAATGACATGGAGATATATCGAAGTTTTGCAAAAATATTTTTGTATTTAAAGTTGAAAGATACGCATTATATTCACAGCCATCGGCTACAACTGCGCTATGCCAAACAGAGGGGGAAAGAGGTACAAGTGCAGGAAATTTTTGTATCTGTAACTATCTCTCACAAAATGTACTTCTAAAATCCGGCACAAATTGTCAGACTTTCATTTATCCCACTGCAATCCGTTCTGCTTCCTCTTGCTCTCTTTTTCTGAAACGCAAATTATGTATTGTGAATTTGTGACCAATAATGAATATGCCTATTGTATATAAAAATTAAAACGTGATAGCCTCTAACAACATAACTAATCCATCGAATATTAGTATTATCAGTAAAACATCAGCTACCGTACACTTCCAGGAAATTTATCAAAAATCATTTGTCAGTATAAGCTGGTATAAGTGTCAGCGTCTACACTTAAAATGAGTGCCAATGAAGTAAAATAGCATAATTACGATTACAAACTATAAAAACGTTTTCCACATAAACTAGAAAAGACAACAGAAGTAATTTAAACACTATAGTTAATTTGTCCACAACCGTTGAAATAATATTCATTGTCACGCCGACAGCAGTTGGAGCCTGTGACTATCTTTCTGGCTAACTGTCCGTCCGTCTGTTCAGTCCACATAACAAAATAAAAACTGATGAAGTTATAATTACCTAACTTATTAGTAAACAATTTTACCAAACATTCAGGACATGTATGGTAAAGGATAGTTTAAAAATGCGGTCCCTTTGTTGTAGGATTATTAATTACTTTCAGTTACTGCTATGAATTTTTGTCATCAGTTTGAGCTAAATACGGTAACACCTTAAATGAATTTTCTTTGTGAAATCTGTTTCCCAAGCCATGTGTTTTTTCTTCTTTTTCTTATATGTTGATTATTTTCAATACGTTGATTATTTTCTTATTTTTGCTGTACTGGCACCATTCCCCCGCTGCAAAAATAGTACCAACAACAAATACTCCCACCTAATTGGGATAGATCCTCCTTGATCTATCCAATATCAATGTATAGTCACAGGGTTGAAAATGCCAACTCATACATTGTTGAGAGAGAGAGAGAGAGAGAGAGAGAGAGAGAGAGAGAGAGAGAGAGAGAGAGAGAGAGAGAGAGAGAGAGAGAGAGAGAGAGAGAGAGAGAGAGAGAGAGAGAGAGAGAGAGAGAGAGAGAGAGAGAGAGAGAGAGAGAGAGAGAGAGAGAGAGAGAGAGAGAGAGAGAGAGAGAGAGAGAGAGAGAGAGAGAGAGAGAGAGAGAGAGAGAGAGAGAGAGAGAGAGAGAGAGAGAGAGAGAGAGAGAGAGAGAGAGAGAGAGAGAGAGAGAGAGAGAGAGAGAGAGGAGAGAGAGAGAGAGAGAGAGAGAGAGAGAGAGAGAGAGAGAGAGAGAGAGAGAGAGAGAGAGAGAGAGAGAGAGAGAGAGAGAGAGAGAGAGAGAGAAGAGAGAAGAAACTGAGAAGCGTAATCTGCAATTACAGTTACAGCTCACTAAATTGACGTTTATTTTGGTTTTGAACTTGAAACGTATTTCCTTCTCCGAAATGAACTATTTGGCAACAAGTAACGTGTTGATTTATATTTCAACTTTCTGGAGTTAATTTATGTTTTAACTGGCTGTCGTGGCTGATGAACAAGTGATTCAAACCGAGAGCTCAATAACAGCGTACTGGACTGGGTAGTGACGTCAAGCATATTGGTCAATCGCTCCGCCTCCGGTGTGACGTAACCATGCCCAGCGTCATTCGAGACAGCAGCTCACGCTGGATAACAACTGTCTTTAGTAAACAACATGACAACTAATGTCTAATCAGCAGATAAACTGATTGTGCTGTTTCATACACGTAAATTTGCAGAGCAGCAGTTATTTTTACACGAAACTAACAGTTCTATTAGCTAAAATGACTTTTCAGTTGAAACAGAATGTAGAAGCAAAGTTTCAGAGCACTACAAAATGCAGAGTATTATTATAAGGTATTATAACAAGTATTATTACAAAAAAACAAAGCCAGTTAGCCTTGCTTTAAGCTAAATAAGACAAAAATATTAAGTGCCTCTTGCCTTTGAGCATACGAACATATCATGCCTGCGATGTATTTTTCCTATTTTTAACTGATCACGTGCTCATCTGCAAGATTTATCCAGTTTTTGTATTTTTCCGTATGTTTGACGATGGAAATGGAATAAATTTGATTGTTCCATTTCATAGACGACCCTCATATCGATTGCCCCAGTTACATAAATCCTAATCGATCTTTTAATCATGATTATAACCAGAAAAATAACGTAAAATTAACTAATATCACGCTGATATATAATATAAATTTTGACCTCATTTGAATTAATTTTGACCGTGGAGATCTCATTGAGGTTTATAAAACCTGGCCAGAAAAGAAAACATTTTAGCTGAAAAATTTCTGAAAACATTTTGCCTAAATATGAGGTTTCTACGAGTGCGCTCGCTTACTCATAATCATGACAGTTGCTAGGGATTCCCGTGGGTGAACTCAACTCTGCCACTGGGCCTCAACTATTGCTAACCAAAGCAGACTAGCTCATTTTCTACAACCGACCCAAACCTACTTAAAGGTACGCAGGCTGTATTTTTTGCATGCGGGTTAACCTTGAGTCATTTACACTGCTAACTCGGGCTTTAATGATCTGAAGTTATAAATTTCTTTAGTTCATTAAGAACTAGATCATCTAGATCATTAAGTGTTGACGTTTGCGAACATTAAAACAGCGTCATGTGAGCGGTCTAACCTCGTTAGGTTAATTTGTCGTTTTTTAAAGTTAATAAAATAGTTGTTTTTATCTAACTTGCAAAGTCATAAACTAAACTGAACTGCGATTTTACTGATAGCAAAACGGTTTAAACAGCAACTCATATACGTAAGCGTTGTGTATTTCTTCCTATAATAAACGAAACGAGACTATATATTTCCATTAATTCACTTGCAATTTGAACCGACAATAACAAAATCTAGAACCAGGCCAATATTTGTCCAGCTAACTAATGAAAAGTTGAGCATTTTCATTAACAGTATTAGATGCCCGGCAATACGTAACTGCAGCTAAACGTCCCGAACATACCCGTGTTAAGTCAGCTTTGCAGGGGTGTGAAAATCTTGCACGCTGATTGGGCAGTCAACGAGAATGATTGACGTTATACTTGACGTCACCCGGCTTACACTGTAACATCTTTAGTTAACTATGCTGTCAATAGCCGTTTTACCTCTATTTATTTATTTATTCATTTATTGCTAGTGTTAATGTGACATTCCCAGTGAACCGGCTCAACATCTTTTTCCAACTAGATAAAGAACCGGGTGAACTTATGGCAGAGGCTAGAAGCACTTTACCAGTATGTAGCCACATATTACAGGTCTATAAAGCAATCATTGTTGCTGCTACATACATAAAGTTCATTTATACACTTTCGTTCACATTAGCACAGACCCTCACGTGCAAAAATCGTTAATATTACGCTCTGCTTGTACTTTCTTGCTGCTGCGGTTTTAATGGAAAAATACGAGGAATCTACAACGCTTCTTCTTTTTTTCAACAGATGGCACCACTCGCTTTACGTAGTAAATAAATATAAAGGTACCCTATTCAAGTACGAAGCGGTAAACATAGACATCGCCTTTACAGCATCTAAGTCATCAATATTATTAACAATTTTATTAAACCTAAGGTTAGGGTTAGGTTTAGGATGGGCTTTAGCAAACATTAAAAAATACTGCAACTTTATAAAGTTTAATAATGCTCGCCTATCATTCTTATCAAACCATTACATGCGCAGCAACACCGATACCTCTACAATGTACTTATTATTATAGTGATTAGTGATAGGACTTACATATTATTATAGTGATTGGACTTACGTTACATTTGATGTTAATTCCTTCGTTATCTTTCCATGAAAAAAAAACGTCTTCACTTACATCTCCTCGGGCGCAATTGATGTCCCAGACCAAGGCGGGCTACAGATGGAATAAAAAAATAACTTTTTATAAAAGTTTATAAAAGATATGCAAATTTTAGAATACAACTTGTCGAAGAATTTCTACCGAAAAAGCTAAATACGTATTTGCTTTGTGTGCGAAATATAATAATAATAATACAGTGTTTTACGGTCATTTCAAAAATACAAGATTCAGTATAACGTGCAATTAAAAATAAAAAGAATCTGGTTTACTTAGCAATAAAAGTGATATTAAAACGTCCCAAATGAAAATTTGTGAGAGGTTCTTACTGGTACATTCATCCAAGATAATGACATCAGTGCAGCTTTGCCCTTCAAATTGCTGAAAGTAATTACTATGCCAGACTCATCAACATACGATTCAAAGTCGATTGCATTGACTTCCACATTCACCTTAAAACAATTTGATAAAGTATTTAGCTACGACGTTAAAGCTGGTTTCAATTCAAATTGTTCTTATTAATGTTTTTTTGAAATTTTCAAAAAAACATTTAACAAATTTTATAAATTGTTTCATTTAAGCTTCCGGTTCCAACACATGTTATTCACCCACAACTATGACTCTTATTCCCAAAATTGCTACCTGCCATGTCCACAAACCCAATTAAGTGATAACACAGTGAACACACAGATTAGCGACTAAAACGAACACTTCAATAGAAGAAATTTCAGGAAATATTGATATGTGCCCATAACTTCACTTAATATACCACCATTTAAGTTATTCCAAAATCACATGCATTTGTACTGTATTTGAAGTCCTCAACGGTTCCTACAGCACCTAAAAACGTAAACCAGGATTTCCAGCCACAAAAGTGCAAAGGTAGGGGAAAACACACAGGACACTTGGATTTTTTAAAATACGTCCAGGTCACACATTCGTCATAGAACAGGAACTCGCTAAAAGTTCGCAATCTTTAATTTGCAGTAAAATCAATCACAGTTATCCTGTATTCTCAGACTTATACGTACATACAGGTATTGCACTTTATACCAAACCATCCGGTTTCGGGAACTGCCAGACAATAGAACAAAGTTAAATACAACTGTGTAGCTTTGTGTTGTGTGTGTTTAGATTCTCTCTGTATATGATGATCTTCAAAGTCTTCGACTGAGGTTTCAGTAACCCTCATACTGAAATGCCGACGAGGGCATCCCAGACTCTCAAGATTTAGAAGCTTGCAAAGTACGCCTATACTGGTGTGAAAATGTGACAAACACAAGAAAACATGCCGGAACTAGATTTGCAAAATCTTATTCTTCGAAATAAGGGCACCTTTTCTAAGTCAAAATTTCAATTTTAAATTACTACCTAGTAACAACAACAATAGCAAGCAGTGGCAGCAGTAGCAATAGCAAAACAACACCAACCAGCACCACCTCCATACCCAGTAGTAGCAGCATCAACATCAGCGACAACAGCAACAACAACAGTCATTATGATAACAACAACAACAACAAATATAACAGCCTTTACTCAGCACATCTTTAATTTACCACTTCTTCCCAGTCAATCCAGATGTACAATTTTTGCTTTTTTTTCTTAGGTTCTGCTGTAAACACGTGAAGAACATGTCCATGTCCTTCCCCTGTGTCTTTCAGTACGCGGTGTATATCAGCATCTATGTACCTAAAAGTATTGCACTGAGAATAGAAATTAAGTTCCACATCACATACCTGTTTTTGCCAAAACACTCACAAACTTAAGCTAGTTTTTTAGCTTTATCTGTTTGTCTGTCTGTCTGTCTGTCTGTCTGTCTGTCTGTCTGTCTGTCTGTCTGTCTGTCTGTCTGTCTGTCTGTCTGTCTGTCTGTCTGTCTGTTTTCTCACTTCTTTATTTATCCCACAATAAAAAAATTCTTTATTGCATGACTTTTTTAATCAAAACTTTTTTAATAGTAGGTTCACGTGCTATTTATTCGTTTACTTATTTATTTTACGCATTTAATTGTTGTTTGCTTAATTATCTGAATATTTGTTTGTTTTCTTATTTATTTATTCATACATTTATTTATTTGTTCATTTATTTATTTATTTATTTATCTATTTATTTATTTATTTATTTATTTATTTATTTATTTATTTATTTATTTATTTATTTATTTATTTATTTATTTATTTATTTATTTATTTATTTATTTTATTTATTTCCTAGCAATTATTAAGCAGTGTACGGTTTTGCAAACACCAGAGAGCAATGAAGTATAACTAAAAAATTAGTTGCAGGTGAACATAACTAGCACGTACACCAATTACCTAACAGTTTTTCACTACCTTATAAACAGTTTTTATGGAGCCCTTGAACTGACAGTTTCAAAAAAATGCGATGTTTTGCGAATTATTGCGATATTTCGTAAACCTGTTGCGATATTATGCAAAACTATTGCGATATTTCGTAAGACAACTTGAAACGAAATTATACACGGATTTATGTTCTCTAAAAACGAATTGCAGAGTTACTCCTACGTGCTGCAATGTTATTTAAAAATCCGGAATTTTAAGTTTAAAATAAACTTAAAACTACTGTATTTATTCAGCGCTTTTATACAATCGGGGAGGAACAGGTATGTATCTCAGGCCAAAAAAAGTGAAAACAGAACATTTTAAATAATGAAAAATGAACAGCGATTAACCTTGGTCCATTTTCCTTACTAATGTGTATTTGTTGGACTGGACCGAGTTCCATGACCGTCTGTTCAGATTTTTTTATTTATAATAGTCTAATTGTTGGAAGAGACCGTGTTATATAATCCATCTGTTCATGAGTTTTTTCCTCACTACAGTCAGAGATTTTTGTATCCGCGCTATGCTGAAATTCTGCATGTAACCTACTTGCATGTCTTATCATCATACTATTACAAGTTTCTGTGTAGAAATTTTGAAGTCAAAATTCTTCTCTTAGCAGTGCGTCGTCTACAAGAATGTCGCTACTATTTTGCGCTTGCCATGAAGGTTACAAATAGGGTAAAAATAGTCGAAATGAATGTCGTAAGACATTTTAATTTTGCGCATATGAAAAAGTAAAACGCTTGTTTGCCTTAGTGTTTCTTTTTGATGAATCACGATTGTTTTCGAATACATTTTTTACTTATATAGCACAGATTAAAAGGCCCCACTGGACAACAATTAATATTTTATTACATTTATTGTAAAATTGAGATTTGGATTTAACAAAACTGAAAGGCAGCATTTGCTTACGTATCCCCTATTCGGATTCCGAGGTGATCAGTGTTATCTCCGGAGATTTCTGATGCCGGTAGATATCTGATGCCAAACTTGGCTTCGTCGAATGGAGTAGCTTCTTTTTCTACATACTGTATCAGAACTCTGGGATCATTACTATCTGGTTGATTAGCAGAATCGATGCTGATCCAGCTTCTGAAGTACACACCTGTGATTCTTCTGGCTGATCCGTCAAGTTCTTTTATTTCAATGACGTTACATCTTGATACGCCATCAAATGAAACCGCATCGGCTACTGCAATGTATAGTATAATTATTATTATAATCAGAGATTTATACTTCTACGTCACATTTCTGTTAAAAATGCATATAAAAGGTAAAAGAATACCACATAATACGTGAAATACAAGCACGTGCAATAACAAAACAAAACGAACAACAAGGAGGCGAAATGGCAAAACGGCAGTATGGGGATATCTTCGGAGAATCTTACTGAAGAAATTTAAGGGAAAATTGTAAATTTTTCAACAGGAAAAAAGTGTAAGTTCTGGTTTGAACGGCTCCTGTCATGTTGATTTATCATAAAAATGTAAAAGTATATGTACTGGAAATTTGGCAGCCTTCTCTTGTTGTCTGCTTTGGCATTTTTTGGCATAAGCTCTTTATTGTTTAGATGGAATATCATGTTTTTGGGAATAAAAGACAAGAAAGAGCCAAATTTATTAATCGAGGCTCCGAGTGTCAATTGGTTTTAAAATCCCAAACAATTCCATATCAGACGACCTTGACAGTCAAAGAGCTCCACAGCCGTTTTGTACAGTTGGCCTACGTGGACAGCGTAGTATGCTATAGGGTGGTGCGTGAACCTACTTTGCAAATTGGGCGGGGCGGTCTTTACTTTAGCGCACAGCCAGATCTATCTAGGCCTGAGAAAAACAAGACAATTTATCAACAAAGAGAGCAAGAGTTAAAAAATAAAACTGTTGAACAATTGCGAACAATTTTACGCCAAAAGGGCTTGATGGTAGCTGATAGTAAAGCAGAGTTGGTGCGGCGAGTTTTAGAAACTGAGCTTGGAGAGCCTGGCGTCAGTAAATCAGCTGGTGCAGATGGCCAACCCGGTGGTATAGAGGTCGGTTTTAAAGAGTCGTCAACGCGGCAAACTGGCACCGATGACGGGCGTGCTACTGTTGCAGCTTCAACTTCTGCAAGTGTTTTAAGAACATCTACCAGGTCCACGCGCAAAGGCAGCAAAGACAGCGCAAAAAAGCTGAAGAGTGGAACTGAAAATTCGTGAGCAGTAGCTCAAACTTCAGGCCATGAAGCTGAGACACGAACGTCGGCAAGTAGAGATGGCTTCAATTGGTGGTGTTAATGATGACGACAGTCACGACGAGGTCGAGTCCAGGCAGAATGTGGCGCCATGTGCTGGTGAAAGCTGCAAACAGAAGGTAGCTGACTGGTTACAGACATCCGACGTCCTTGCAAACGAGGTCTCAAATGAAGTCACACCTGCACTGACCTTCGAGTCAAAGACATTTGCACTTATAGATATTGGAAGTATGCAAACAACAAATTCAGCAATTAAGAATATAGTTGCACAATTCAAGTGTATTAGTTTAAAAGCCTACACGCTTTCAAAAACAGGATTTCGTAAATTGATAACTTTTGCATAAAAAATTTTTCCGACTTGTCACAATCTTAGTACTTATAATTGACATTATTTTAACTGGTGCGGCCGCCGTCGATTTTAATATAAACTGGATGGCGCGCGACCAATTGGTACATAAAGCACGCAAACCAACAGCCAAACAACCTATCGAAACATTTAATTACTTACACGTGGTCATGGCTGATGCATATCTGTTCATCATAATAATTATCATCAGTGCCATCGCCGTCGTCGTCACAGACATCTTCATTGTTGTTGACATTTTTCAGAACTGAAATTTCTGACAGTGTGCAGATATTTGATAGCAATCACGAATGAGGCAGCTCAGGCAGGTGAAGGACAGAGCCATTAGTATTTATGTGGGACACGTGATCAAGTGGGCTAGCTGCTGCACACGCCCTATACAAAGTCCCTTTTTTGACGAAAAGAATTCAACTTTTTAAGTAATATTCATTAAATTCACATTAAATTGAACGCACAGAAAACATAACAATTTACCTGAATTTCCTGAAGTACTTGTATTGACTTATGTGTATTGTGTAGACGAACAAGCATGCCGAGCGCAAAAAGCAATGTATGCAGAGATAGATCTATCACATTTTGATTTCACTTTTCCAGTTTTTCTCTTGTTAAATTTCTGCTATGAAACAATTTAAGGCGCTAACTAATTAATTCTTCAATTTTTAGTCGAATTGCTTTTTAATGCAAAATGTGGACCTGCGTTATTATCAAACAAAGTAAATATCTCGTCAAACGTAAATATGCAGTCATGCAGTTTTTCTGTTAAGCTTTTTTTTGGAGTTGTAACGGAATTTTCAGTTGTTTTCCCGTGGGCGATCAATTAAGATGCACCTGAGAGATCACAAGGGCTCAGAATCTCAAGGACCAAGACTTTAACAACTATTATTCAGGCCAAAATGTCATATCTGCTGCGCTAGTTTCCTTGGAAAAATTGAACATTTTCTGTTGGGGACGCCGAAGCTATGTCTTTACCACTAACAAAGTTTGAGTCAGCCTGTTGGTCGTGCGACTCTCTGAACTCAAGAAGAGTGTATTTTAAATTCGAATTCAAGATAACGAAAATCCGTTTGTATCCATCGATGCAGAATTCATTCCAGTATATTTCTACAAAGTTTCATGACAATCGGTTGGGAATTGGTGGAGTCTTAAGCTTTTTTTTCGAAAATGATATGATCGAACTCATGATAGCAGATCAAAAATATTACCCTGTCGGCTAATATGGAATTTGTTTTGGAATATTTCTATAAAGTTTCATGACGATTGTTTGCAAATTAGTGAAGCCTTGGCCACGTCTTTTATAAAATGATGTTACTGCCGTCATCTTAAATTCAACACGACAAAGCGAAAATACGACCCGTCAATTGATGCCAATTTTGTTTTCTTGAGACAAAGGTCAAGTCAGAGGAGTTTTTCACAGTTTGCTCATAATGCAGAATCTGAAGTTTATGACTTTGTCGTAAACACGGTCTAGTCAATTTTTGTAAATAGTTATAAATACATTTTATTTTTAGCCGTCATTAAATTTCGTTTCTACTCTTTTCGGGTTACTACACAGTAGTTTAGATTGCACAGACGCATTTGCCTTTAGCAGTGTTACTGATTGGTCATCTCCGTAAAGTCTTTTTTCAGTGATTAGCAGTGTATTTTAATGGCATACAAATATTATATATACAAAGGTGTTTTTCTAAAAAAAATGGATCTTTGTCTAAAGCACTGCCTCAATATGATATAGAATAACACATGGTCAGACTACAGTGTGTTCGACGAAGTTCAAGTGGCTCAAAATTTAAAAATGCTAATCAGTTAGGGTATGACATCCTCCCAAATCGCCAGCGAGAGAAATACCGCTGATCATTTTCAAGTTGGATGTTTTAGTAAATAAAGGCTCCACTTCCAAGTTGGAGTACAATACTCCGCTAAAGGGTCAACGTAAGCTTTGTAGGCAAAGAATAAACCACTTTTACCAAGGACGACGAAGCATCAAAACAGCATGTCGCTAACACGATTAGCTTTTTTTACATATGTTAATGCAGTGTATTCAAAATTTTAAGTCTTTACTAATTGTTACGCCAAGTTTGTAACTTGGCCCTCGGAAGGCAGAATCACGCCATCCATCATATTATCGTAACGTGGATTTATTGAGCCAATACGCAAAAACAGCACATTTGTTTACACAAAGTTTGTTTGGGAATTTGCCACTTTCGTGTCCATACAGCTATTTGGAGTATTTGATCTATTGCCTGTGCGTTGATGTCACCTAGTGATGGCGTCACAGAAAAAAACACAAGTGGTGGTGCAACGTGGAAGTTGAAATACACTTTCATAGAGGTAGAGCAATCTGGTTCTACTAGCAGTTTTAGAATCTTCAAGCAAGTGCAAAATTGATCATGAGACCAGTAATTTGGCTGTGACTTTTGTTCACCATGTGACAGGTATAATTATCACCCTTCATCAAATCTTTGTCTTGGGATTTGCTTGTTGCTATCGGGAACAGAGAGCAAGATTCAAATTCAATAAATGTTCAGGAATTTCAAGAACTTCCCGATCACGTTACATCCACCGAAAGGGCCGATGCATTTGTATGGTGTACCTGGTATAAAAAAGATACACAGAATAGACATATCCGTATACTTATTACGATAATGAAATTTTTTACAGTGATAATGTCATGATTTTAGATTACTTTTACATTAGTAAATCAAGATCTAAAACGTTGTAGTTTAACAAATCAATACACCATTCCAATAAAAGAAACTACGAAGCCTCAAGGTGCTATTAAGCTAGCAAACAAAAGCTACGTGGCCTAAAATTTTTTTAGTAATAATTATATATGAGAATGATTTATGTAAATTCATTGACTAGAGAAAAACGTTTACATGGCAAATCAACATGTTTTACAATCTAGACATCAAAACAGGCCATAGCGCAACTGCTGGGATTGTTCACAACAATGAGCAGAGTTGGAGATGCCTGAGATCACTGTATCATTGAAACAACAATAACGACCACCGATAATGGAAATAACACCTGCATTATTCATTGTGACTAATTAATTTACTTAATTAAAGTTCACTTTTTTAGAAGTTTCACACACAGAGTTTAAAACGATAAGCCAACACTGTTTGTGACTATCACATTAAAGCTTGTAAACAACAGGCAATCAAAACAACGTAATTTGCGTCGTACATCAAAAATTTTCCTACTTGACGATAGTCAGTCTACCAAAAACGTAGACTAATTATTATTTGAAAAAGCAAGCACGTAAACAAAATCAAAATAGTAACAATTTGCAGTTCTGCACAACCAGATGGAGCACTCCGAAATAAGGATTTATCCTCCACTCGAGGAAGACTTATTGGAGGGCAGCCTTGACTCTTGTAGTCAACAAGCGCAGCTTCCATAGATGCCACTTCATCTGGAAATCCACAGACAAGTTGTTTGGAAAGTGAGTCAGAAATATTAGCAATCGTAATCCAAGACATGGTGCAATTACAAACAAGTGCAAGAGTTCCAAAATTAACATGGTTCACGTTGCTGCTAAGTCCATCAAGAGATCCCTGCAGCAGAAGTTGTATTTGGTTTCCAGCGAGGTTGAGTTCCCCAATGTTCTGCATGTACTCAAAAGCACTGGGCTGAATATGTTGAAGACTGATGTCACTCAGGTCAATTCGTTTTATGTTTCGAGCTCCTTCAAAGGCCAACGGTTCAACCGTTTGGATAGAGACTCCACTCAGACGAAGGACAGACACATCGTGCAGTCCTCGGAACATGTATGTGGACAATGTGGATAAGGGTGCGTCGAGAATTACTATGTGTTCTACATTGGACAAGCCATTGAAGGCGTCTGTTTGAATGTCCTTCAGTAAAGTGCTGGCAATCATCAAATAACGCACACGGCTTAGTCCTGAAAAGGAATTGTGTTTTATCACCTGCAACGGATTGAAAGACAGAATAATATTTTCTATATTTGACGAATCAGCAAAGGCTACCGGTTCAACTGATCTGATCCGGCAATATCCAAGGTTGACCATTCGAACGTTATGCAGATCTGAAAAGGAATAACTATCAAGGCGCTTGAGTGGATTCCCCTGCAGATGGATGCTTTGCAGGTAAGGTAAACCACGAAATACGTGTGGTTCAATGATAGAAATGTTGTTATTTTCTAAAGTAATACTTCTCAAATTTGGTAGATGCTGAAACGCATCAGAATGCAAAGTTGTCAGAAAGTTCCTGCTCACATCGAGATGCTGAGTCTGCACTGGAATGTCGGACGGAATTTCTGCAAGGTTAATACCCTTGCAGACCACGCTGTTGGCGCTCATACAAAGACAGTTCTCCGGGCAATGTTCTTCTGTCGCAACTGTTGCCAGAAGAAAGAGAAGTACCGTGACAACAAATATGAAAGGCGAAGATCCCGAAGCCATTTTACATCCAGCAACCTAAGAAAACAAAAAAAAACGCATAGAACAACTGTAGTTAAACGAACTTTATATACTATCCTTAATTTTTGGCTGAGGATTGACCCAAATTGCTACTCGTCTGGATGTTGTATTTCTTCTTGTTCTTATTGTCGAGAAACGACATTTTACAAAAAGCTGAAGGCACCGCGAACTTGCAATGGATAGTCATAAAAATGCATGCAAATGTACTAGAATGAATTTTGTATCGACGGAGTCGGATTTTCGATCAGCTATTCCACTACTTTGAATTCAAAATGGCGTCATTAACGTCATTTTTCTATACAATATATATTGCGCCATTTCGCAACGGATCATCACAAAGCTTTATAGAAACATACTACGATCAATTCTGCTTTGATCGACTGAGTCGGATTTTCGACTTGCCATCTTAAATTCATCTTGAATCAAAAATGGCGCCATCTTGAATTGGGAAAGTACAAATACGGAAAGCTGGCGACTCACTGCGACATTGAAACATACTTGAAAAATCTAATAAACTGCAAAATTTCGTCATTCAAAGACGGTGATCATTCAAATGTGGCAAGCGGGGGAAAAGTAAACAGTTAAAATTTCCTTTTTTATTTGTTTTTATAACTATTTGCATTTTACGGAGTTACAAATACATACTAATAATATCGGTAGCTATTTTCAACCAAGTTTATTAATTAGTTGATGAATTAGAAGCTGCAGTTTAATGTGACTCTCCAGTAACTTCGTTAATATTCATCGCTACTGCTGCTGCTAATGACGACGACGATGATGATGAAATGGAACCACAGTGGAAATAACAATGATGAAGATGGCGATGATGACCAATGATGAAACAACGACGATAAATTATGGAAGGACGATGATAACTAATACAAGAATTAATAAAAAATGTTTGGCTAAAACGATATCGGATTTATGTAAATGCTCAAAAAAAATATACTTGTGAAATTTTTGTTAAGCCTGGTCCGGTATCGATCTTGCAACCATCACTTCACAACAGTAATTTAGTAGACCGCGCAATTAACACATTTTATTAAGTGGTTCGTTCAGGATGGAATTACTGTAACCAGACAGCACGAGTTTAATTATATTAAAGCTGAGCCAGCTAAGCATCGACGCCTGTGCTCATTATGTATTCTATACGGCAACACGATGTCTACTTGTAGAAACTTAAAAACTCTGACTCATCCATTCAAGGGGTGAATCACTTTTTGAAGCCTTGCGAAGCCAGTTGTCAAGTAATACATAGCAAGCTCGCCACATGCAGGTTTATCGCATTTGATTCTGTGCACACTTGTTCAAGAGACAGCTTTGCTCGTCGTTGCCTTTTCTACAGCAAATTTAATGGCCCTAGGATGGTTCACATTGTGTTTACCGACTTATATACAAATTTAGACGAAATATGGGGATTCGAAGATACGATAAGTTTAGTTAGAAGACAACTTCGCCCCTGAAGAAATTACGCTTATGCTCAAAAACATAGGCAAACTTTCTTATTAATCAACAACGAAAAACAAAAATATGGTCGGCGTCACGTGAAAAAAGGCAGTGACCTTCAATGAACTTTTTTGCATTGGTGTCTCTGAAAAATTAACCAAGGAAACTAATGGAACATTAGACAGAATAAAGAAGCTAGTGAAAGAATGAATACGATAAAGAATGAATGAAGGAAAAAATGAAAGAATAAATGAATGAAGGAAGGAATGAGTGAGTGAATGAATGAATGAATGAATGAATGAATGAATGAATGAATGAATGAATGAATGAATGAATGAATGAATGAATGAATGAATGAATGAATGAATAGACGAATGAATAGACGAATGAATGAATGAACGAATGAATGGATGAATGAATGAATGGACAAATGAGCGAATAAATGGACAAATTAACGAATGAATGAATGAATGAATGAATGAATGAACAAACGAAAGAACAAACATGCGAATGAACGAACGAACAGACTAACAAATGAATGAAAGAGCGAACGAATGGACAAGTGAACAAATGAACGGAGCAGGAACGACTAAACAAATGAACAAACCAACTACCAAGCAAACAAACGAACAAATGCTCGTAGCTGATGTTAAGAGACTGGTGCAATCCACAGTATAGGCTACCTATTAAAGCAAAACGGGAACCCAATCTTAAACTACAAGGAAAACAATTTAGTCTTTAAATTATTGAAAGGAAGCATACTATTTTTCAAAAATGACTAACGTGGAAGAATTATTACCACACAAACACAATTTTACGTTCGCGCTACTAGTTATTCGCCATTCGCTAGTTAGACGGGCACCAGTACCTGTATTTCGAAAACGCATTGCACAAAAAACAGGTGCTGTACCTCTCACTTCAGACGTATTAGTTTATGATGTTACACACGTTCAACAGCTCGTGTGTTCTCACAGTGGTAAATCTGAAAATTGAATTTTTATTTGCCTAATTGAACTAGCCTAGTTTTAGTACAAAACAATGAATATCTTACAGTAGCACTGTACTTCGCAAACACGTCCAAAATGCTCGTGGAATATTTTTGTTGTTGAAAACTATGTTAGTTTGTGTCATCCATAGTTGGGCTCGCTCGCCGTTAATTAAGTTTTAATTTGTAAATTAATTATCAGAAACGCTTTTGCGGTATTAATTGCGTTAAAATGTACACTTTTATCGGACTTGAAAATAGGGTAGTATATGAAAAATCATACTGTCTTTCTTTAAGGAAGACGCACACAATAAAGTTTTTCCGTATTTGACTAGAGAAATAGAGAATTTTTCAGAAAATTAGAACCCAGGATGCTTGTTTTCTCAAACTTGGCAACATTGCTAGTCTTATTTACTTGCCGTTTTCACTGCCTAAAAAAACGAAATTACGCCGGTTATGCAATTATATTAACTGTTTCACCCAAAGATTTATTTTAAAAACAAAAACCAAGTTATTTTTATTAATACAACCTTACCGATTCTTTAATTATTAATTACACCAATTGATTTTTTTTAATTTATCAACATTACACCTACGATTTTTAAGTAAAAGCAAAGTGCACTAACCGTCTAATATCGTTTGCAGCTTCCCTTTGTTATACTGCCGACACGGAATGATGAACATAAATGAGTCGTCTCTACGCCCTAGCCTACCTTTCACTCTAACGAGCGTCTGTCTGAGTCAGTGGGTCTGGGGAAAACAAGGATCGATTTTACAATAAATGAGAACATACAAACTTGTGATGACTCAGTGAGAGCGAATTCCCGACTACAAATGATAGGAATCTCGTCTTTGTTGCAGTTTGCATGCATAAGCTCAGCTCGTCCACAATGTCACAATAGCGTAAGTTTTTCATTTATCAGGGCTGTCCGTGAGGATGTGAATCGCAGGATAGAATGTAGATTCCCATTGGGATCGGATCACAAAAGGTCAAAGTTTCCGGCTCTGCATATTTGGGTCTCAAACAATTTTGGACCCTGGATATCTAGGCTTAACATTCAGAACCCAAACAATTTGGACCACAGTATTTGATACTTTTTCGTTGACCTCAGGTTAAAAGTCAAGGTCGAGCGTATCTTTCCGTGATCACTGTAAACAAACACTAGGTGGGATGTTTGCGTATTTTTGATTATACGTGTACTAATACGCAAAATCTTTTGCGGGGCCTTTGCTAGTCCATGTACTAATTGTACTGGTATGGGCTTAATATATATATATATATAAGATTCGAGGCTACAGCTCGGACGACGGCACCATTTGCGGCGATCTATACATCAAACGAAAGGTCTCGATCTAGTGTCGTGCCATTGGGGGTTTATTTTTCGAATCAGGCCCAACGTGAGAAACGGGGGGGGCAAAAAACCTCCAAAAATGGCCATTTTTCGGCCCTTTTTTTGCAAAACTTATACCGCTGAGATCTGAAGAACGGGAACGGGCCATGGGTGGTGCTGCCTATGGATAGATAGCCCGTTCAGCGGTGGGTGTAGTAGGCATATTTTGAATTCGCGAAAGGGCCACGGCGTCCCGTAACGGGCGTTTTCCCGGACGCAACTCGCGATTTTTTCGAAATTTTGACCAAACAGCCTGCAGAAAAAACGTTCTAGCGGCGCCTGGTGGGACTTTCGGAAGGAGATATATGACTCTTTAGAAAGAGGAAGAACAGGGCTACACGATGGTGTAGGCTATATGTTAGGACAGGTCCACCAAGAGTAGTGACGACGAGTTAATTGGATGGTCTATTTTCGGCAAGTTTCGCTTACAAAACTGCTGACGCAAAGCCATTGTTCTGACGTCATCCATTATACTCTGTCTATAACCTTATAGCTTTAATTCAGTAAAAGCTGCTGCTGCTGGCTTTGTGTTAGGTAAGTAAACACACACTAGGTAGAACGTTCGCGCATTTTTGATTATAAGTGTACTTATACTCAATTTTTTTGCGGGGCCTTTGCTAGTAAAATATTATAAATCATAAAAAATCACCATTTACAGTAAATAATGTATTTATTACTGTATTTAATACTATAAAACTATAATGGCTGTGTTGCAAAATAAGTTAACAGCTACACAAATTATTATAGAAATAAAAAATGCGCCGAATTATAGAAGTAAACATTTATTCAAAAATCTACAACTGATTAAATTTGAATTCGATTTGGATCGGATTTGAAATCTCAAAATTCGCTTTGGTTCGATTTCGAAATAGGGGCTAGTATTAATTTTCTACTAGCCAGAAAGAATGAATGCATTCCTATTTCACATTCGAATCAAACCAAATTAATTTCGAGATTTCGAATTTGAATAGAATTTAGATTGAAAATTTTTGGAATAAATTTTCGAATCACCAATAGATAGCTCACTGGTGCATACTACTACTACTACTACTACTACTACTACTACTACTACTACTACTACTACTACTACTACTACTACTACTACTACTACTACTACTACTACTACTGCTACTGCTGCTGCTGCTGCTGCTACTGCTACTACGACTACGACTACGACTACGACTACGACTACGACTACTACTACTACTACTACTACTACTACTACTACTACTACTACTACTACTACTACTACTACTACTACTACTACTACTACTACTACTACTACTACTACTACTACTACTACTTAAGGTGCTTAATACAATGTGAAATACAGTTATGCAGAGTTACTCTCAGTTACAAATGCGTTAAGATTACTTAACTCGGTGGAATGACCACAATGCAACTCTCGTACACTTGGTCAACTCCAATGATATTGTGAGACTATTCGTCGATCCAGTGCCAAGTCTATCTGCTGAGGACGTAGAACTGTTCCACGCTGGTGTCAAACGATGTCTCCGCTCCCTGTCAGATTCTCTGTGTCGCCTCTCTCTGGCTCCTTACTCTCTCATTGACCGCTGACTGACTAACACCTCGTGTTCCCAACTCCGAGCTTATATCTTGAAGATCTTGGCCTTGCGTAATTCGCGCCCAAACGCAATCAGGTGAAAGGTGACATCCCTGGGTTAACCCTGGTATCCCCTGCCAAGAAATTTCCGATCAACCAGGTGACTTAAGAATTCCTCCGCTACGTGGGAAAGGTCCTACACGCCGGCCTTTCTTCAGAACTTCTTCCCTTGATGTCTTCGTACAAGCTTGGCGTCGGCCATAAAACTTCTCTTCCAAAGAAATTTGCCTATTGCGTCTTTTTTGTTAATTAAGTGCAACTCTGCATAAGGCTATAAAGAACGATTACATACGCTGCATAAGCTATAAAGAACGATTGCGTCCTCACTTAATACACACCTGCTTACCTTCAGCAAACGATAAGAAAACACACCTGTGGAATAATTTGCATCGCATTAAATCCCGTGCTTTATCAGCTGGGTGAGTTCCTATTATCAATCAATAAATTTATCTTATCAAATCAGGGAGGTATCCGATTTATCAAATGAATCTAATTCAGTTGATAATTCCATTAATTTATCACCAAATTACCGATTCATAAATTTATTCACGACAGTGTACAAACGAGTAGCAGGACATCGGTGCTACAATGTACTTCGAAATGAAGCGCCGTAGATCAGGGAATGGTCGCAACGGTGCGCAACAGAAGATTTTCAAAAATGGCAGCGGCGGATAATTTGAATTTGTTTTGCTCGGTTCTGGTATGTCACTCGTAGATCACGATGTTCATTTCTTAACTACTTACTGTCGCGCGTTGTTACGTCGTAAAATTAACGCACTGCAAAGAGCGTTTTTTTCGAGATTTCATTGAACCATGGCCGTTATTATAATTTTTAAACCGCGATTTTTTATCGCACTAAAGGCTCGCCTCAGCTTTTGCCGGACCACACTGGACCAGTGGAGCCAAAATGCCAAGGTTTCCCAAAGAGAAAGATGGAGATTTATGGGATGGCTTGAGAGGGTGTGCAGATATTTTTAACACAAAGGTCATTTGGACACAAAGCTATTTCGGCACATAGATTATTTAGACACAAAACATTTTGACACATAGGACATTTGGACACGTAGGACATTTGGACACAAGGATATTTGGACACATGGGACATTTGGACACAAGGATATTTCGACACAAGTTCAATGGCAATAAAGTTTCTTTAAATGAGTAGTTATAACTTATAGTTATAGGTTCACATATTAAAGAAAATTTCATCAACATTAGTTTTCCAGTAATTAAGGATTTCTGGTGCTATTATTTCATGCATATTACAGCGAATTCTGGCAAAGTGACCATTTTTCATTTTAAGTCATTTAATTTCATTTATTCTGTTAGAATTTTAAATGTTGGAGAAATAACAATGCTCAGTGAAAGAGCAGGATAACACTTGCAAATGACTTGGTAGGCTTGGGCGCCTCATTGTGGGAATCAAAAATTTGTTACACTGATGGTGCACATGTTGTGTATAATTATATCTTAAAAATTTACACATGGGCCTCTATCTCGCCCATCTAATCTAAAAGTATTAGGACTTAATAGTATTAGCTTAGTACTAATATGTATTCATCTACTCATCATCATAGTCATCAGTGACAACAAAGATGTGATACAAAAGAGAAATATTGGAAAAAGTTTATTGCGACATGATTAACGATCAGGAAAATTAAGAATAAAGTGAAATTAATAAAGCTGAAGGATGTTAGAATAGCTTGTCGGTAATTTGTTGAATTTAAGTAGAAAACCTTGCACAGTGATATAGGCTGTTTAGTGTATGGGTGATGAAAGTCTTGAGAGTAACAGAGCTATTCATGCACTGAAGAGGAAAAAAACAGTTGATCATAATAATTCACTAATCCAATAATTAATGTCAGTTTTTTATAGTGTACTTGTGGTGTGACAATGATGACATGTGCATGTTTTTGTTGTTGCTTGCATTAGTTGTGCTGGGAAGAGTTATGCACTTTTTATTATAAGCCTAAACTTGTATCTAGTCAAATATATGCTGCTTATTACAGACCTACTTTTGTGGGTTGCAACTTCATTTCTTTTAGTTTTCATATGTTACTGTTATTAGCTAATACCTTTGTGCCCCGATTTAATTGACTCAGAAATGTGTCTTATAGTGGCCAGTGTTTAACATTTTTATTGTGTTTTATTGTAGATTGTTAGTGTTGAAGGAGTGGGCGAAAATCTTATAGCAAATCTGTTGCGCCAGCCATCTAAAAGGCATACTTGCACTCTTCAAGTGTATGCGTAATAATATTTATTTAATATTTTTGTTGTGCTAAAAATCAAACTTCATGAGAAACTGGACTGTTGAATATGAAAATTCAACCTTTGATCACATATGCTTGCGGAGATGGCAGTAATCTGTAATCAGCTACACCTGTCATGCTTCATTTGAACAGGCTGATGGTTTAAAATTCCTATATTTTAATCAGTTCCTTACCTTAGTCACTTAAATGACTTTCAAGTGGATTCTCATATAGACTGGATTGATCTCGTTGCAAACTTTCAGGTGTTACAAGGTATTGCAATGCTGAAATGTCCAACCCCATTCTCACCTCCAAAATGCTCAAATGCTTTTACTCACAATAATTCTGTTTGCCTAATTGAGATGGTGCATTACAATAAATATGCTGCACCTTTCCCATCAAAGATCACATTTTAAGCACCCACCACCTTACTAGAAGAACAATGCATGCCATTGCCATATTTCTTCTGACGCTTATAAAAGTAGTTCTGAAGAAAAGGTTAAATGAGCCAGATATAGCTTTGCCTCGAAACTTCACACAGTTTTAGTAGTTGTCATCGTTGTAACTTGAAATCAGCTAAATATTTACATGTGCTTACAACATAACACTGTCCAGTTAGCATTTTCCTTATTGAATGCATTTCAGGTATCATAGCAGAGGACCAAAATTGAAAAAGGTTGATGCAGAAGATGAAGTAAACATTAATTTTATTATCCACGTTATTGATCCAACAGTTAAACATAGGTAATATAAAAAACCCAAACCAACTTAGTAGCCTGTACCTAGATGTGTCAGTATCATGTGTGTGGGCACTTGTGGAAGTACTACTGGGTCTATGCTTAAAACATTGTGCTCCTAATTCTGCAGAATCATTAATAATTAAAAAGAAATCAAAGCAAACACTTTGTAATGAACGGTTAATAAATTTATAAATTAGCAAGTTAATTATACTGTATTGCAGCTATTCAGTGTAGCTGTTGTATGTGCACTGTATCATAGGTAAGCCTACCTACGACTGCTGCTTACTAGGCCTTAGGATTGAATTTGTGTTGTTTTTTTTTTAATTTAATAATAACATTTGTCTGAAATGTTTTCAGTGTAGCTCAGTTAGAGTCTCAGCTAGCTGATATGGATGCAAAGTACAGGCTTGGAAATGCCTGCATTGTGGTAACACAGAGTAAGTTAAACTTGATCATGCTTGACTAGAAAAAAGAAACTGCATGACATTCAATATCTTTTTATCGTTGTAGCAATGAGATTTGATTTACTTTTCAAGATTTCAACCCATATAATATCAGTGTAAATTTTGTTTAGGTATTGATGATGTTAGGATATGTAATACAAACTTATTTATGTAAAACTGTATTTATAATAATGTTTTTAATGTCTTTAAGTGATCATTTGAAAATAAGTTCAACATAAAATTAAATGCAAAAGTTAAAATTACAATTATCGTTAAAATGGAATGGCAGAGCTATCATTGGTTGTGTATCCAAACTCAAGACACAAGCTATTCTTGTGAAAAATTCAAATATCAGTTTATTTCTTTTGAGTGTCATGTCCAGACAAGGTGGCTTGGATAGTAATAAGTGCCTAAATGAGTTTCAGGAAAGGAGTAGCCGTGATGATAACAGAACACCTTTGTGTCTGCCATGTGGCCATGAATGGATCCCAGGCAGTTAAAGTGTAAAAGTGGAGTTAATGAGCAAAGAACAGTCTTAATGGATTTAAGGATGCAAATATCTGAAAGTACTTTGAGACACAAGGCAATGACTTATTCCTATTTAAGAGTAGAAGTAATGTTTCTTCCTAGTTGTCTAGCAGCATTTTTGACTGGAATAGTATACATAATTATAGTGTACTGAAGAAACTAGAAACTCAACAACCACCATTCGTAGTTAAAATTTATCGAATGCTGTTAGGATATGTGTCACACCTTCATATTTCTATTTTTAGACAAGAATAGATGCAACTGGGTAACAGGGTCAGAAGAACTGTTATATAAAGTTAGAAACAGCAATCTAATTCCAATATTTGTACACCTCGAGGTATGTGCATTACCACTTTTTCGCAATATGGTAAGTTTGTTCATAAATAATGTTCTTACAAAATATTTTGTCCCAATAAATTGATATTTCAAAACTATTATTACTTAGAAGAAATTGTTGCCTGGATAGTGCACTTCTTATTGTTTTCCTCTTCCTTTGTTTACCCCCATCTGACTGTCTCTATTTCTCCATCCCAGTTTCGACTCTTGGGATAATCATTAATGATGATGAAATACACTGTCTTGGCATACATGCATGTTTTGCTACGAATTGAGACTTTTTTAATTTCATGTCCATATTTTTATTTTATATAAAAATTGAAATAACATGCTGCAGTCAAACCTCATTATAACGTGCCCCCCCCTAATTAGCAAAAAAAAATTACATAGACATATATGTATTAACACACCTCATTATAATGCCAAACCCACTGTAAGGTGAACTTTTTTGCAGTCTCAGAGTAGACAGTATAGAGGTTTGATTGTAGCAGCAGTGTTTCCACTGAGAAAACTCTAGCTATTCACTTTGCCAGTTTGCTGAACTAAACAATCGTATTATTGCATAAAATGCAGTTGAAATCTTTTCTTTCGACGAAAAACATTGCTAAAATCTATTCTCCAAAATCTATTTTTCAGGAAGTTTGTTAACCTTTATTTATATGAAAAAGATTTTTATGAGAATAATTTTCTTTGGAACTCCACCTAAACCTGTGGGTAACATATATTGCTGTAGACTGCAGTGCACATAAAGGAAAAATATAAAATCCTCATCACTTGAATCCTCATCATTGCCAATTTCAAATTTTGTTTGAACTTGGAAGTGCAGAAAATTGTTATTCCAATGCTGGGTCATAATTTGCTATGCCAGATGCAACAGCCTATGTGTAGTAACAGAGAAATGTTTGCCACACATTTAGTTGTAATGATAAACCAAAGGAATTTACATAGTAGTAATAATCTGTTGTCTCTTATGTTCTGCAGTTCTGGCAAAGCCGTGCACTAAACTTATTTAATATTTTCAGGAAGAATCTCATAGGAAGCTTTTGCAGCAAAGGTTACGAATCCTTATAGAAACAGCTGCTGGTATTAAACCTGGTGGTAGCTCACTACTGATGGATTTGAGATAGTGACAATATCTACACAACTGTAGGAACTGTTGGTCTGGGTTTTTCATTAATGTAAATATGAAACTTCTTTCTGATTTGCGTTTTCATATGGTATGTTTAAGGATGTCACGTACTGATTAATATTACGATGCTCTAAAGTAGGAATTAATGGCAAAATTTTGCACTGCTAGAAGTTTACTATTTGACTCCTGATTATTTGTTTGCAATATCAAGTATCTGATCAGGTTAGTGAAAAAAAAAATCAAGATAATACAGTGACAGTTGTGAAATTAATGTGTTGTGATAGTAGGAAACTGTTCAGTGTAATTCTAGTGTTTGTAAATCTTTTTTGTGTGTAAGGAAAATTCATTCTTGCTAAAAATGATAGCAAAACTCCTTTTGGACAAAAATCAGAATTCACTGTTGCAATCTTTGTCCCATAAAACCAATCACATCTGGCTAATAATATCATTAATTAAATGCTGTGAAAAACTCTTAATGGTAAATGGGTAAATAATTAGAAATCATAAAACTCATCACGAATGGAAATACATACATGTTGTTTGTATAATTTTGTGTGCATACTGTAATAAATTCTGCAAGATACCCTGCATGTAGCAAGTTTATTCATTAATTTTAAAAATTTTATTTTACTATGCACAACAATAACATGATATAAGTTACCGAAACTTTTCTGTAAAAAAAGTAATAGTAGCTTATAAGTCAAAATAAAAGTAAAACTTAGAGATTTGTTAATTATTTTGACCACCGCTGTCCCAGAGCTAACATGGTTAAAGTTGTTAGTTAGAAGTTAAAGATGCAAGCTGTCAACTAATACAAGAGTTTGATAACCACGTACTTGGCTCTGACCATTTTGTAAATTGCTTGACAATGAATAATTTTGTAACTACATAACAACTCTAAATTTTTGCACAGCTATACTCTTGGTAATTCAAAACTGCAAGTTGTCACACCTTGAAGGTAATGTAGAGAAAATGATTTAGTACAATAAATGCATATGACAAAAAAATTGTGAGAAAACTGAAAAAATTAAAACAACCTTATGAAAGCTCAAAATATTTGTGCTTACATTATTAAGTATATTCTAATACTATACCAACTACAATAACCCACACAGTTGACAATATTCTCATAAAAAACCTGTTTTTGACATCAATAGTGACTACAGATCTTTTACTACATTCAGAAAGCACCTGTTTTGTTGTAAAATACTGTGGAAGTTAACCAGTTCTAAACATCAACAAACGGTCGAATTACGCGCATCAAGGATGAGCTTGGCAATCTCTGGAATCCCAACCATGTGCTTGGCTTGGGCAAATATCGTTGGACCATTTTGTCTCATTATTTTAGCATCTCTGTCCATAACCTAGCAGAAATAAAACAAATAAGGAATTCAACCTGGAAAAGTTTCGTGTTACTTGAAACTGAAAAACTGCTTTCAAATCACTCATTGAAATTTATTAAGTAAAAAATCTGAAAAATAGCAATGAAAATTTCCTAACTCTATGCTTATAGGAAGCTAAACAACTGCCAAGGATAATTTAATTGATTTTTTTATTTTGTCCATAATCTGCAAATAGTTGAGCAGAGGGCAAGAAGAATATTCAAGTGATTGATTATGATGCGTGTTACGAAGATAAGCAATGCTGAGGTTGGTTTGTGAATGATTGCCGATTTCAACACTCCCTCTGGGCAGTGCTATTCATCATATTGATAGCTGTTTAACATTCCATTGTATTCATATGCAAATGTGACTCTGACACCATTGTTGATTCAATTTTGTAGAGTCTTTGCAGATGGACAGATTTTGGTCCAACTACAACCATTAACACTAGGCCCTGTTGGTGAGTGCTGGATTCCGGGTTGTTGAATACCAAACTGCATAACAAAATAAATGTAACCAAAATCTAATTGAATATCTGCCATTTATTTAAAGAAATCCACACAGCTTCCAGAACGTTTTGCTGCCTTTGAAATTAACAATAAAATGCAATATATGATGTTAAAATAAATTACCAAATTCCTTTATGTGTAAATGCCTAGTTTTAACTGCCTATGCTAAGTAAAGTTTTCTGAATCGTAAGTAAGAAACGTGTTAAATAGTCTTGTTTTACCTTGAGATCAGCTCCAACTGCTTCCGCTAAATCTGTTTTGTTGATCACTAATAAATCACTTTGCGTAATTCCGGGACCACCTTTCCGTGGTATCTTGTCGCCACCTTTTCAACAACATACCATTCTCAATTGAATGTGGTATTTAATCTTCATTTTAAAGCAGCACTGAAAGCATTTTAAATTTTTAAGCTCAAATTAACACTTTGTCCTCACCTACTTCAGTGCACTTTATTTATAGGAAAAATATATTAGTAATGAGGTACAGCATGCAAAAGTTTTAGCACAATACCACTGGTATTTCGCATTGAGCTGTTTTATTATTGCAGCTTGTTAATTTTCCATTTCCTGATCATTTCTGCTTTTCAAAAGCATCACTGCCAAGTTACCTTATACCCAATGTGCCATTTAAACACTGCATCTGACAAAGAGTGATCAACAGATAAAATTGTAGAAGAACAGTGGATTTTCAGGTATGATCATTTGATCGATAAGAAAAAACTGGATAGCAAAGCATCTGTGATGTGTAGTCTGATGTAACTTGTGTACATTCTGAGAGAAAAATTCTGATACAGAAGCATTTGCTTATGTTTTACCACATACGCATGCTTATTGTTAAATGCGCCAAAGATTCCAGCGGCGTCACACCAAAATTAATACAACTTAATGTAAAAAGCTTTTCGTCAGTTTTTAAATATATGGTTATCACCAATGTCTAAGCTACATTTTGACACCCAATCATATTTTGCTTTCAGTGCTGCTTTAACTCTAAAGTTACGAACAATTAGTTATGATGCTAGCCTTTGCAAAGGTTCACAACCCAAAAATTTGAGAGAATATTGAGCTTTAATATAAAACTCGGTATCTATCACTGCCAGTACAAATCCTTCTAAAACTGGCTTTTAACTGTTATTTAAAACTGTTAAAAATTTCCAGTCATAGATTTTTTGTTATCAATGTCCGAGTGACGTTGAATCAGGGCCACACACTTGTTTCTGATATAACATATTATTAATAAATGTGTTGTGCTTCCAATATACAACAAATTTTTATCAAGATTACGGTTAAGACCATGATGTGCACTGGTTGATTTCTTATTGTCAGCTGCAAAATATTAAAGCGTTATACATTAAGTAGCTGTTCTTCAACTGATGACTAGCTGATATTGATTTCATTTTTTAACATGCAAAAGCTTTTGACAAAATAACTTAAAAACCACTGAAGCCATAAACTTGTAACTATCATTTTGAAATTTCAACCTTGTAGTTCTAATATTATTGTAAGTGTAATATTATTGTTAGTTCTAATATTATTGTAGTGTAAACTTCGGAGGTGCATTTTTTCTGTTCCACACAATATGTATGTTACTATCTAGTGCAGTGTACAACAATAAGAAATACGTGTACTAAAGGAAGTAAAAAGATGTGGTAACATAGCAAAGTTAATGGAAGTTTTATGCTTACCAGCAACATCTATAACATAGATGATATAATCAGCTAGCTCTCTGCTGTAATTAGCTGCCAAGTTGTCACCACCCGACTCTATGATTACCATCTCCGGATGATGCGTTCTCGTCAGCTCTTTGGCAATTTCTAAATTTAGTGAAAAATCCTGTAAAGTACAGATATCTGTTCTTAAATATTACAGAAAACCATAAAAAAAAGAAGAAATAGTTCACTAGTTTGCCTTAAGATAATATTTTATATTTTGCAAAATTTGACTTTATTACATTCGTGATATACATTTTTAAGAAAATTGGCTTTAAAGATACATTTGTCCCCAGAGCATTTAGTTCAGTTTGCATGAGGTTTCAGAAAACACGTGGCTGGAAGTAGGTTTTAACATTATCCATCTGAATAACAGTGCCGTAGCCAGCTTTTCTGACATTGCAATTTGATGAATTAACTAGCAAGAACATGCCATCAAACTTTATTTAATATCGGCTTAAAAAATACATTGCAGAAAACATCATACCAATTACATATAGAATACATACAATTGCATAATATATAAATAGACAACTAAACTCGCAGAAAACAACTTTTACAAGTTGTCAAAAAACAAAGCATTAAAATGTAACTGCTTGCAGCTGGGCTGAAAATTGAGACTTGAAAGTTGAAACTCAATTAAAATATTAGTACATGTGGTAGTTTTTTTCAATTCATTGGCATGCTAAAATGTAGTAAGTTCTTTTGTGTTGAATGACAATTAATTTGGAAGTTTTATTTTAGCTGTCTCAGTATAATAGCATTTCTACGAAAGCTTATTGTGCAAGTACAAATAACTACAAGTCGGCAGCCACTACTTAATGTGTTTTATCAGAGAGTTTATCTTACCAACAACTACTCGTTTCAGAGCAGCCAATTTGTCAAGTAAAGTGTATAACCCAATGTCAATGCAGGCCATAATCCAACAGTGTAGTGCAAACATTGAATATATAACTAGAAGCACTAATAACATCATTTTGCAACTTTGCAAAACGAATTACCACTTACATGGGTTTACTTTGAAGTCATCCATAGCCTTTAACCTTAATGACCTTTAAGTGACTAAGCCATATGTCTAGTTTGTCCATTAAACTGCTATTTAACAGACATTAATTAGTTTAGTTAGTATTTTTTTAAGATGAACAGTCCACTCTAAGTTGTCATACATTTGATGGTCTATGAGCACTGCGTTTGCCGGCACATTTCCGAAGTATATTTTACAGCACAGCACAACTAAAACCATACTTCATAGCATTTTAATTGACTAGTTTAAATTATTTGTAGGTTTTCATGTGCAGATAATAACGCATGTGGCTTTGAAACAAGTAAAGTGCTTTATGGATACATTTCATTATTATTACCTCTCTTATGGCAGCATGAGGGCAACCTCCAGTCTCCACGGCTCTCATTCGATTTTCCGCAAGGGCTTCATTCTTGACTAAAAATTCCCAATCTTCCCTTAAAAGAAAATAGGATATAATCAAGAATGAAGAGTTGCAATTTCGAAAAATTGATCTTTATAAGGTCACATGCTCAATGTCACACTTTATACTCACATAATGTATTTGAGATTGAACACTATGAGATGTTAAATTGTGTAAAAGAAACTCTCAGGCAAGACACAAAATGAAAAACCTATGTGAATTTATCTGTTAGGATTGGCATTTTTCTTTTTAGGTTTAGCTCGAGACAAAATAATAAACCACGTATATAAAATGCAAGAGAACCAAATATGTTGAAGTATTCTAATTATCAATGATCTTACAACATCTAGTGCCAAAATCAGCTTTTTCAAACATTCCATGAGACTGATGAGAAATGTTTGAGCCGGGTTAACTTTAAAAGCTGTATTATACAGAGAACAGCTAATAACAAGACATTACCCAAGTTTCATGGCTTAGTTTAAAACTAGCTCTGTAATTCACGTTCGAACTGTATATATTACCAGCTGTTTTCTATTGTGTATCTACTGGTCATCCGGAAAAAATCATTTCTTGCAAATCTTTAGAAATCAAAAGTACATAAAATGCCAGATAACAATTTTTACGTTTTAGTCTTTGCTGATTTTTTTTTAAAATTAGAACAACAAAAAGCAAAGTGAATGACTCTATATGAGTGATTCTCTCTATGGTGTTTAAAATTGCATTTCCGTAACAGAGAAAACAAAATTTTTATTAACATACTGTTATGAATGAAAAAGAAACTTAGCTCTTGGAATTTATTTAACTACATAACTTGGAAAAAGTTTTCGTTCCATTTCGATCATTTTGCTGTAAAACCTACTGAATTGTTCAATAGCTCATTTAATCTCAATTTGCAGAAATTTAGGCAATTCTTGAAACAAAACTTTTTTTTCAATTCATGAACAACTTTTATTTTTCTTGCACCTTATAATAGCCGATACAAGTTTCACCATGTTATAAAATCTAAAGGATTTGTTAAGGCCATTTTCTAAGTTGTGTACTAAACAAAGAAAACAAAAACTGATTTCTTTTTCATTTAAAACAGGAAAGTTTGGAAAAATTTCATTTTCTTTGTTATGGATCATAATTTTAAACATAACATTTAAAAAAATACTCAGAAAAAGTAAAACAAAAAACTAAAAGTAAAGTAAAAGTAAAACAAAACTTTTTCTTGTGTAGGGAATATATATATACCTATTGTTATTGTGTTGAATTTTTATGCCCTCTTGGCTATATGCAGGGAACATTTTTTTGGATGACTCTGTATATTATATTATATTATATTACCTTAGTGCCTGCAAGAGCTGGTGTTAAAACAATATAGAATGCACGCTTAATAGATTTGCATACTTGCCTTGTAAAGATGTCATTAGTGATAACACATATTGAGTGCTGATCACGCAAATATCTGCATAATGCAAGAACGAGTGCCGTCTTCCCAGCACCGACTGGACCGCCGATGCCAATTGTATATGCTCTCTGAAATAAGACAATTATATTTTTCTAAATAGTGTGACTGCAAATATGGAATTTTGTTTTGCTGAAACAAAAATGAAATGTCAATGTAAAAAATTTAGTTCTTAGTACTTTTGCTCAAATGTAGTATGCCAAACTAGTTAGTTAGTTAATATTTATTGACCACGAGATAGTATGTCCAACAATAGCATAACAAAACAAAAATAATTGGCATAAATGCGTAACAGGCACAGTCTAACTTGATTTAATATCAAAATGAAATACTTATAAAGTTAAGTATAGACATACTATATAAAAGGGTACGTTCAAGGTTTCAACTCGAGTATTTAAATTTTGATAACATATCATGTATTAATTCACAAATAATTTTTGGGTCTAAATTCCATAAAGTATCAACATCAATAATTATCTGACCTATGTGTCTAGCACATAAATTCATACTTACTGCATAGTTTAAACACTTGAACCACATTCACAAAGTCGCAATTCAAGCTCAGCATGTGACCAACGCCCAGTTTCAACTCGCAAGTAATGTGAAATAAGTCTTATAAGTCTAGAGATAGGATGGACACTTAAATTCGGATTTAGTTCAATTCTATAAGTAACACTTTGTTTTATCTGATGGCAATGCATGCGCTTTGATTTTCTGAAAATCATCATCACGATTGGTGGTTGTATCTAATAACCTCTTAGCATAATGGTACGGGGGGAGGGGGGGGGGGATGACGGCACCTGCACACAGAGACATGTCATCATAAATACAGTACTTCATAAAATACTGTACCTGTTTCCAGTCTGTCCTACTAAGGGGTTTCTCCCTCTCTGTGAATTTTCCTGCAGTCTCCATTATTTCGTGAGTGTGGCCGTGTTCATGAGTATGAGAATGACCATCTCCACTATGATCATGAACAGTTCCTGCTAAAAATGGCCAGAAACATAGAGGCAGACAGCACAATCACACGCAGTTCAATTAAGCTGACTTAGATAGCTTTGGTGCACTAATTCTTGCGTTGTATTAAACAATCAAAGCTCTGCATCGCAGAAAACATATTCAGCTGGCAATGACACCAAAGTTTTTGATGGCTTCCCAAAGGTAATGCCTTTCTTTGTCAAAGTTCTGCATGCTGCAGTAAAGTCATTTCAAAGGGCACCAGCTTGTAACACATCCTTTGCTTGTTAACAGATATCACAAAATTATGGATAACAGTATATAACCAGGACTGTTTGCAGAATTGGTGTTGCTATCTACACAATTCTTACTAGATAATAAAAATTAGTGTATTTTTATTTAATGCTCTGTATTTTTCACATAAATACGCTCAATAGTTGCTAAATGAATTTTGACTGCTTGAATAGATTCGTAGCATCTTTACTAACCTTGCACAAAAGTTACAGAACCTTGCTGGGTTGAATTTGACATCGCTGCAGAATTTATCTATCTCGAAGCCCAACAATATTTATTACGAAAGCTAATAATCACTACTTCAGTACACGAGTCTTTCACAATCTGTTATAACAGAAAAATTGGAATCAAGCCAACAAAATATATGTATTCTTAACTACTAACATCAACTATAATTAATAAGCAGTAATACTCTGGGTAATATGTTTAAATGTAACATATTTTCTGGTATGTTTTAAGGTTAGGGCTCTGACTTCATTATATTTTACCAAGAGTAACATGTAGTCTTACATACAGTGATTTGGTTTTGCAAACACAAAACACATCTCGTGATGATGGCAGCAATATGGATAGTACCGCCACTGGTCACTTTGCAGTCGAAATCTGATTGCAATCACGATCAAATTCTGTCACAAATGATTGCATTGATCATGATCGCATTATAATTCTAAGCGGTTATTTCTTTCCAACTTTCAAAGAAATTTTCGGAATTCCTGCTCATTTTTTTTAAATATTTTACCTTAATATAAAATATGTAATTGCCTACATTCAACTGGTATTCACTGTCAAAACCGCAATGGGAAAATCTTCAACACTATTATAATAGTGCAGGTTGATACTACTGTACCAATGATTAAAGGACTTAACTCAAACATTCGTGGCTGCGTGACGTCAAAATGATATCACAATTATGATGTTAAAATAGGGCCAGCTAACAAAATACACTTATACTGGTTCCGTATAAAATATACATGCAATAGAAAAAAACCACCCTTCAAATAAAAATAAAGTAGATATACAAACAATTGCATTATGCACAAACACGAAGCAGCATGAAAGTCACACAAGTCTCAACTGGGAAACTGTAAATTATTAAGATCTCTTCTTGGATTTCATACAATTATTTATTTATTTATTATTATTATTATTATTATTATTTATTCTCTGCAAACATTTTGCTTAATACTTTGTTAGGCTTGCAAACTAGGGTCCCAACTTACAGGGTCGTAGCCCTGGACAGGTCACGGACAGCAGTGTGTTCACTCCTGATCTCTGGTCAAGGGGAGAAGGGCAGTAGGCATCGGTCAGTTTTACAATTATGATTCAACTTATCCTAGCGCGTACAGTTTTTTCAATTTTTTTTGGGTACTGTGGGGTAGATACAAACCTGGGATTTTAAAAATCTGGCAACCTTTAAACTTACGAGAGAGCGACCAAAATGCAAAATTAGAGGCACCCACTTTTGGTGACCTTTTAGATGCTGAGGGTTAGGTACCCAAAACTCACAGGTATGCTCTTAGGGTAATGGGAACTATGTTTATAGGTGACCCGAGAATGCCGACTCAAAGGCCATGGAGTAGGCGGGTCTTTATTTATTTTTCTATAAGCTGTTGTTCAACCCATTTTGGAATATGAAACAGTTGTATGGTCTACCCAGTATGATAAACCAAAGAATGCTCTTGAAAGAACTCAGGATAGGTGTATTTGTCTTGCCAATGGCTTGGATCCCACTTCAATTTCTACACTCGAGCCAAACTGTGAAACTGTAGACCTTGTGAACTGCTTCATAATAATTAGTGGAATACTTTTCTCACAGCAACAAACTTTTTTCCAGGCCTCATATGAGTCTCAATTATTTGTTCAACCACAGTCAGAACGACCATCAGATCACACTTCTTTGAGGATTGTGTCGTTCAGCCATGGAATCATCAACCATCAGTGCTTCATCAGCTGACTGTTTCAAAAGGCATTTGAGAGAGGAGCGTTTACAGACATCTCGGTCTTTATTTCTTTGGATAAGGTATAATTATATGTTTCAAGCAGCATTGATTTTAGCTTCTGGATCACATCTCAGTTCTTTTACATTACTTTCTATGGAAGTCTTAGCAAAGTTTCGCTTACTGTCATGTTTCGTTGCAAGGCACTAGCGTCGCTGAGTGAGAACTTGCCGTATTTTTCAAAAGTTTGCGTTCATTAATCCTAGAATTTAAATGTTTAACATTTAAATGCTGATTCTGATGAGTTCCCATACGTGGGACGTAGAGTGATCCCGTGTGTTGCATTGCCAAGACCAGTGCTTACAATACTCTTAAGATGGCCCTAGTCAGAAACGTCCGCCCATTTATAAAATGTACACAATCTAACACCCATGTGGTGCACTTGACTCTCCAAGACATGGGCTGCCCAAGTACCGCACTGAGTTCCATTATCCATGAAATTATAATTAATAAAAATATTGGGCGAGGTTTATTTCTAAAGTGCTCTGGCATTTGAACAAGTTATCAAAGATCTAATTGTATTCTTACTGACAAGTGCCTGTGCATAAAAATTTGTCTGCAGAATTAATTACTGATATTATAATACGAAACAAAAATTGTGTAAAAGTGCACTGGATCCTATCAAGGCATGATATAGGGTCAAGGAGCAACACGTAATTATAATTACAAAACACTGGCTTAGAGATAAATTAATGGTTCAACTGCCTGACACTGTAGAGAAAGTGTTTGACGAAATGGTAAGCACCTATAATTACGCCAAAAGAGCTGGCCTCTTTAAGCTTAAAAGCTGTGGTGATCAAACATTGCTCACCCTAATGACAATTACGTTACTCGTTAGTCATTACTGTTAGTTTGTTAAAATTTAAGTTTAAATAATTATTTATTATTAAATAAAAAAATGAAAACCAACACTGTATTAACGTCTACATGTTTTAAAAACAATTAATGTAGTTTCGCTTTTGTTGCTGCGGTACTTGGGCAGCTCATGTACCGCAGGCGCTACTTCGGCTAGCCCATGTAACGCACTGTGGGTTACTTGGACTAGTGCGCTTCTTCATTCCCGACAGTCCGTTTATATAATAGGCTGTTATTTATATTTAGACGCAATCTAAAGAATCCCTGATTCGCCACACAAATAAAAAATAACATTTACACAACTCACACTCAACTACGTTAGCCAGATTTTTGCTCGTGCCTCGTGCTCATGTTTAAGTCAATGGAGAAGTTCTTTTTCGCGTCTCAAGACATGTCGAGACGACGTCGAAGATCTCACGGATTGTTTGCAAAAAAATGTGCGAACTGTTGGGAGCCGAGTGGACCACTGCGCCAAGTAGACCACTTGATGCGCTAAAAGTAGTGTCCTACATGGGCAGCCCAAGTAGGACACTAGCGATTTTTGTCGAGAATCGGTAATTTTGTCAAATTTTTGAAAATTCTGTGAAAGTTTCTTCATTTTATTATTTACAGAAATAATTGCAAATTTAAAAATAAGACAGATGCTGCTAAGCCTTCACAACACCAAAAAGTAATTTTTAACATTTAAGAAAAGCAAGGATAATTAGTTTTAATATTATCAGTAGTATTGTAACATGTAGGGCACTGTCCTACATGGCTCGCTAGCCCATGTAGGACACATAGATTGCTAGAACGTTTACTTATAAGAAAACAATTATTTGCCCAAGAGGTAGTGAAACGGATCACCTGTTTGTGAAGTGAGACAAAATCAAAAATGATATACCTTAAACAAGTTTTGTATTCGCAAAAAAGTGGTTTTTTTCACTTCAACAACATTAATATCGAAACCAAATTTAATATTGTCCGTTCTACCAGCTCAGAATAAAATTCTTTTATTTTATTAAATGTATAATAAATTATTCAACGTGTACTAACGTTTTTAATTATTATTATTACATAAACAAGCACAACGGACGGTGTCAGTACACTTAACGACTCAATTCGCGACCTGTCTCTAGTGTCCTACTTGGGCAGCCCAAGTAGACCAATTGGTCTACTTGGCGCAGTGGTCCAAGTGGTCGGCGCAGTGGTCCAAACGGCTCCCAACACGAAGTGCTAATCTCAGTACTTGATTAAAAACTAATTATCGTATTTTCTTGTTATTTTGACTCCGCCCAAAAATACGTTATCTTAATGATGACAAATAAATTAGGTTTCACAGCACAAACGTGGATATGCTTTGCTGTTATTTTTGCCCTCATGATGAAAGGTATAAATAAATGTGCTGCTTTACGTTATTTTATTACTATACTAAGTTACGTAAAAGTAAAAGTAAAGAATTGGCTTCAAATTAGGACACATTTTTTTAGAATTAATATTTTTGATTATATTTACGTCATTTTAGTATGCAAATTACATAGAAAAAACGACATTGTAATAAAATACTTGGCCTAATTTAACTTCTGCTAGTGATATCTGTAGCATTTTTGTGAAAATAACCTGTAGTTGTAACTTAACAAAAGTTATTTTTGATATTAATTATTTTTACTTTTTTGACAATTTATGTTTGCTGTCTTGCTAATGTGTTGTTTTGGTAAAACAATTTGTACTGTACTGACAGTTATATTATAGGCCTTTATCTAAGTTACAGTGCATGTTATAGAAATTTGCATTGAAACTTAGCAAAAAAACTTGTACTACATTCATTATATCCAGTAATACACATGCTGGCTGTTGTAAATTTCAGTTGCTTGTCATATTAACAAATATGAAAAAAGGAACTTCGAGAGCTGGGAACAGTTTTTCAGGTTGAACAAGATAGACCATTTGTAATCAAGACAGTGTAACACTTTCGAATCATATGTATTTTTTTCCAGAGTCAAAGACCACCATTCCTTCACAGTACATTCCAGAATTTCAGAAAACAGTTGAATAATAGAATTATAAAATCTTGACAATATAGGTTTTATGGAAAAGAAATTACGAATGCTTTTCAATTAGTGTGCAAAAGAAAAGAATGATTTTATTAAATTTTCCGTATAAAATAAGGCTTGTTGAAATTAATATGATTTCCATTGGATAATTGCCGTATTGTTAGGTCTGGTTTCAGTAGCAGCTGCTAGACATAAAATTAAATTGATAAGTTTTCATTGTTTTATTGGTAATTCCAGATTTTGTCTACAACTCTGTCTCTGTTAGCGTTTGACTGTTGGGGTGAAATTTACTGAATGCTTTTCTTCATGATGTCTGGTATATGATTTGTTTGACCAATGTAACAGAGACATTACTAAATTTGTATATATTGTGTTTGATATACTAGTTATTTAACTAGTGTAATTAATTGTTTGCTGTACATGTTATGCAGGTAACTTTGGTGATAAGAAGCCAAATGTTTTACTAGTTATCGTTGATGATTTGAGACCAACTGTGGGCTGTTATTCAGGAGATTTTTATGTCACACCAAACATAGATAAACTGTGTAATTCTTCAATACGATTTAACCATGCTTACGTTCAGGTAATTGTGCCACCTGTGAAAATTTAAGCTTTTTTGCTAGTGTTTGCAACGTATTTATTAAAAAATTTAACTGATAAGAATATTAACATGATACATTTGAAGCAAGCTGTGTTTAGAAGTTTAGTGACCGATATTGCGGGTTAAAGAAAAACAGGATAATTTTTGTCCTACCTCATTTTGAAATACTGTACGAAGTTTACATTTTAACACCTAAAACACCTAACACCCAAAGCATTTCTGATAATTAAATAATTGGTTAAAAACTTAAATAATGGTGGATGAGTCCAACTACTGATGTCATTACAACTGAACACGATTTGCAACATCACAAACATTCCAATAGCGTGTTTGCAAAAGCAAAAATTGAGTTGCAGTGCTACTGTACAGCAACGAGTGTAGTATACAAAAACATCGTAAATTTTAAGTTTAGAATTTAAATTTCAAGTTTACCGCTATGCTCACGCATGAGTTCTCAAATGTGTGCACTACTTAACTCTGAACTGGGAAGTACAGCCTCTGTTTTTTGTACAATGCATTTCCGAGATGCAGGTGCTAGTGCTCATCTAACTAATGGATGCCAAAATGCATATAACTGTGAAGAACTAGCCATGTGAATGTGAAATTCCATTTCTGTGGTAATAATTCATTTATGTAAGTCATTCTTGAAAAAATAGTAGTTCATTATTTTATAGGGTAGATTGTTTTGAGCTATTGTTTCAGATGGGTCCAGTTTTCCTTTAAGCAAACTGTAAATTAGTAGATAAGCTGCAATGTTGTTGCCCTAGAAACTAACTAAGATATTTGTAAATGTTATGTTTTAATTAAATTGACATAGAATACACATATTAAATCTTCTTTAAATAAATTTTTGTTAAAGATAGTCAAATGTAGTGAATAGGTTTTTATGCAGATTTTGATTAGCTGTATCCAGAGCTGTTTTTATTTCGGTTGTGACAAGATCGTTAATCAGCCTTCATTTTTGCAGCAAGCCGTGTGTGCTCCTAGTCGCACATCATTCCTCACAAGTCGTCGGCCAGATACTACTAGACTCTACGATTTCGACAGTTACTGGCGCAAAGTTGCTGGTAACTTTACTAGCTTACCTCAACATTTTAAAGAGCATGGATACCACACTGTTTCTGTGGGGAAGGTCTTTCACCCAGGTAAACAACTTACTACTCTAGTGCCATCATGATTGACGTGTTTTGCCTGAAAGCCCTGATTTCTTTTTATTGTTATTATTATTATCATCATTATTAATGTTATTATTATTATTATCATCATAATTTTATTTACTTTGGTTGCTTCTTTTTAGATTTGCGTAGTATATTTTTCAAAAACATATTACTTTTTTGTGTTGTTTTTTATGTAGGTATTGCATCAAATCATTGTGATGATCAGCCATACAGCTGGTCACAGCTTCCTTATCACCCATCTACACAGAAGTACAAACAAGCAAAGGTGACACATCTGTACATTTGTTGTTGAGTACTGCATGCTTAACATCCTGAATAGTTATCCTGCCCACTCTTGACAAGTATGTAGTAGCGACGGGCAAGAATGTAAAATCTGTCAGCAATCAATCTCAAAACAATTAATCTCTAATTCAGTCTGGACTATTTACAATTATTTTACTCCTGTTCATTTAAGCATTCCTGTATTGAAGTGAGTGAGTAAGTGTTTAAGCTTGAAAGTAAACTCACATTTATCGATTGATCTCTAAGTGATCCCTGAATTCTCTCTTTGTGTTATTGTTTATCGAGTATTGCTAGCTGCTGCATATGCATTATGCTAAACAGCCAACAAAACCACTTCTATGATGCCCTTACGATGATATCTGATGATAATTTGTTGTTTAGATATTTTGTGATACAATTAATATTTTCCAAATTTAAATGAGGTTAATTTATAATAACTGATTAATCTCTCGTCACTTCCACTACTAGTAAGTATTACCAATTTTAATCGATATATATATATATATAGTATAAAAGACGATGTAGAAAGATTTTATTAACACATCATGATAGAAAGTATGTAAATGTTCTTTAGGTCGAAACTCATAGTTTTCGCTCAACTTGCCAGCATGCAAAATTTTACCGCGTTATGTATTGTAGGAATTCTTAAAACTAATACCTTGAAACTTAACTATTTTCCTTCATTTGTAGGTAAATCCGCTTCTACTAGCAATATTAGGAAATCAACTGATAGCTTGGTCTTGCTTGTTTATTGTTTAGGTTTGTTATGGTCCAGGTGGTTACAAATACCGAAACATTGTTTGTCCCATAAATGTTGAAGATCAACCGGAAGGCACTTTGCCAGATATCCAAAGTGCGGAATTTTCTGTGGAGTTTTTGAAGAATCACTCCCAGGATAGAAGGAAGCCGTTCTTTTTAGCAGTTGGCTTTCACAAACCACACATTCCTCTGAAGTATCCTAGGCAGTTTACTGGTACATAATAGTGATGTGAGGCTAACTGAAAATAATTCATATTTTGGGCTTAACGAAAAACAAATTTTATTTTTCAAGTTTATTTTTTATTCAAGTTACCAGAAATTCTTCAGTACCTTATGAAAAGAAAAATTCTGAAAACACCAGTTGATTTGAAATTGCTGTCAGTTTTTGATTAAACAAACATATTTATTTGTCCTCTTGGGTTGTACAAACTAACTAGTTTCATCATAGTTCCAGCATGCATAGAATAATAGTACAGAATAGTACAGCCTATATTTTAATACATTCTTGTAAAATGTTGTTTGTATTACTGCTACAATCTGTCTCATTTTAAAGTTTTTTCTTTCATAAAATATTTATGACTGATTTTGTGGTTAAGTGAGCTCTAAGATTCTCATGCTTTGATTTCCAGGTAAAATTAAAAAAAATCATTAATTCTCATGAATTTTTTGTAAAAATTATGTGTGGTACTACTGTATTAATATATGTACTAATGTTTTAATAATGGGTTATTTCTCAGTTTTCCTGCACATCTTTGGAGATGAAAATATTGGAACAAATTTCATCTTGGAAAGTGCATTTTCATGCCAAAGCTCATTAAAAGCCACAAAAATTCCATAGTGGATGCTAACAAGCTGTTGGCTATTGTATTTCCTAGCTATTTATTCAACACACTTTAAGGCAGAGTGTTTTTTTTAACCAAAGGCACACAAAAATTATCAGAATTTAAAGATTTTTATTCATACATTATAATGTTGCCGGCAAAAAATGATTCAACATCCAACACCTGACACAAAATTTTGCTTTTTATATAAAGAGTTGTATCCATTGGACAGCATTGATCTAGCACCCAATCGGTGGTACCCTCCTAATCTTCCGCTTGTAGCGTGGAATCCATGGACAGACTTACGTCGTCGTGATGATGTTATGGCATTGAATGTTAGCTTTCCATTTGGACCCTTGCCAGATCATTACCAGGTAAAGTTAATATCATTGTATCACAAGTGCATGAAAGTTTACTAGCTCAGCTAAAACAAGTGTGAATGGGTAGTAAGATGTAAGAGAGTAAAAATATCAAATAAGTTTGTACATGAGGAATATACTGAAGGTCGATGAAAATTTTGCTTAAAAAGTTTTCGCTTTTTTGGAGGACATTTTTTGTATACATGAAATCACAAACAATATTCCAGGAATCAAAATAGTTAGAAGTATTGTTCAGTAAAATGTATTTGTAGTGTGGTGGCTGTTGAAATTAATAATTACTGCAAAAAAGTAGATACTGTCTTATAAAGTATGCTTACAATGTTCTGATAAACTCATAAGTAAAACTTTTATGTTTAGCGTTTAGTGCGACAAAGTTATTATGCAAGTACTTCTTACATAGATAATCAAATTGGATTGGTTTTAACTGCTCTCCGCACTTATGGGTTTGCAGACAACACCATTATTTTACTAACTGGTAAGAGAAATATCTCTGTTTCAGTATCTCCTTCTTCAGTTAGTTAACTGTTTGACTAATTGTTGTTAATGTGTTGTATTTCTTAATGTTTATCTTTTCGCGCAAAAAATCAAAATTGAAGAAATTATAATCACAGAACTTGGCACATGATACGTCTGAGCAAGACTTGACAACCAATTGTTTCTGGTTTCAAAAAGTCAAGGATTAAGGTTGCAAGATCAAAAATTTTTGCTGATGATGAGTACATGTTAAGGCATGGGTGTGTGGGTCTATGCCTTTATTGTCAGTTGGCCATATATGGTAAGGTATGCAACTATTTGTGGTTACATAATTGCATATACTCATCAAACTAATACATACATTTTTATAGATTCTTGCTTCTGAGATTATTTTCTTTAATTTAATGGCAAAATGTTCAGGTGTACATTTTCTACATAGGTGATCATGGATGGTCATTAGGAGAACACCAAGAATGGTCTAAATTTAGTAATTTTGATGTTGCTCTTCGTGTTCCTCTTATTCTGCACGTGCCGCACAAAACCTTGGCAACAAGCAATCACAGAAAAGTAGAAACCACCATGGTATCAAATGCTCAACAATATGGAGTATCGACTGATGCTATTGTTGAACTGGTTGACATATTCCCTACACTAAGTGAACTAGCTGGTATTCCAGTTCCTCAACAGTGTCCAGTTAATTCATCTGCTGTCATTTTGTGCACAGAAGGCCAAAGTTTTGTCCCACTACTATTTGAACTTTACAAACACCGGTGCAATGTTCCGTGGAAGAAAGCAGCTTTCAGTCAGTATCCAAGACCCTCATTTTATCCTACAAATGACAGTGACTTAGTTAAATTTAAAAAAATGAAAATTATGGGTTATACAATGAGAACTCATCGTTATCGCTATACCGAGTGGGTGGGCTTTGATCATAAGCTCTTTCTAGTAGACTGGAGCAAAGTTTATGCAAAAGAATTGTACGTATACGAACGCGATTCTGGAGAAAATGATAATCAAGCTTACAATGAGTCTTTTCGATATGTAGTCAAAGAGCTTTCATATCTTCTGCATGAAGGGTGGAGAAAAGCTAAGCCAGAGATTTAGCAGTGGCTTACTCTTAGTGGTATATGACAAGTATATTTTTAAACCTAAAATTGTTGCAGTGAATTTAGTTTAGCCCATGTCTTAAATCCAAGAACTACGACTGTATGCTACAATTTTAAAAAGTCTTGTATGGATGTCAAATTATGCCAAACTATTTAAGCATGTAATAATATAAATGACTAACATTCCTAAATGCAAATATTACTGATTAGGTGTAATCAAGCATTCGCGTATTCTAACTTTGTGTGTGAATTTAGTGTGAACAACAGATTGAAAGTTTGTAAATGGAATGAAGGAATTTGGCTGATATATGCATCATATTGGTACTCTGTCAGGTAAATATTTATTTTTTACTTTTATCAGAATTGACATGGAGTTCATTATTTGTTCGAGCAGTTTCTTTTTTGTAAATTTCTTAATATTTATTTAAAAAACACAACTGAAAATTCTACTGCTGTAGAAAGTGAGTTAGTATGATGGAAAGTCGAGCTATTTATTCAGCAAATATAATTATTTTGTTGTGATTTAATTAAACTTTTACTTCTGATGTTTGCTTTCACCATGATAGCTAGCTAGATTGATTCATACTCGAATTAGACTAAATTAGAAATTTTTTTCATATCTCTGACTGAGCCAAACGCCTTTTTTTTTATTTTCGTTTAAAAATAAGACAAAACCATCATTTGAACATAGGTGAAGGGTTGTACTTTTATAGCGATTTTCCAGGGCAGTTTCTATCAACATAGTGCTCTATACCAGCTTTAATTTATCTTAGACAAATTTTTAGAACAGTGGTAATTGTTGTATATAGTTTATCATCACTCATCCAACATTGCCAAATTGTCGTTACATACCTTTGCTACTTTATACCTGTTATGAAAAAACTATGTTGAAAATATATTAACGAGAGTGAGATTTTTGTACATGGTATAATTTATCTTCAGTTTGCTTGCTTTTGGCATGGGGAAATTTTACATTGATCAGAGGCATAGAGCATGTGTACTGCATTGCTTGTGTTTACCATGTAATCCGCAGGTCAAGCTAAAGTCAATTTGCTTCGTTTTGGTTTGGGTTATCGTGTATGTAGATCAAGAGGCCACATCATATCTTACACTGATTTTGTTATGCCGCTTGTGGGGTGCTAATCATTTTACTGTGGGCTGCAAGATTTTTAAGATTCCATTTTCCAGATTTTGTTGATTTTGAATTGTACAAATATTTAGTATTATGATAATCAGGATGGTAATCAAGCTTGCTATAGACTTAGTTCACTTAAATCTGCCAGCACACTTATCATGAATCGTTGAAAAAGTTTGCTAAATTATGTATTCTTCCATTTTCAGCAGATTTTCTTACAAGCAGCATTGTCCATGTTTTTGTGATACTTCCACTTATTGTACTTTTGCAGTTAATATTTTCTGGATCTGCCCTCTTGTGGTAACATACTGTTCAAAGTTCGTGAAGATGATCTCTGATCATGACATCTCTAAGTAGTTCACAGCAGCATTGTGAGTGACGTTGCATTTCAAAAATTAAACGGTATACTTTGCAAATATAACAGTGCAAAATTTTAGTGCAATTTTGGATATTGAATATTGAAAACAGTTTTGGATAAGGTTTGTTTTCTGGTGATTTATTTTTTTACATAACTGTTATGCTGTGTGTAAGTTTTTAGTGACTTTGGCTCCAAGTTGTAATTTATAAACAATATGTATGGGCATGTCTGAAAACTGAATGTCTGTTTGTCATAGTACATAACTTGACTGATGAGTAGAAATAGCATATTTCTACAGTTTTTGCCACAATCAAGCAAGTACACTGTTTAGTGTAATTAGTCTGTCTGGGGCTAATTTTGAAACCAACTTTTCAACATGCACTGTCAGAGCTAGAAGTTTCGCCATCAACCAGCTTGCCATTGAACTCTTCTTTGTACCTTTGCTACGATTTCCTGCAACACTGGATACAGTTGCATAGAGTTCCATTTATTGTCTGCATCCATCACCAAGCCAGTAGGTATCATTGCCTTTTTAGCAAAAGTCGTGCCATATTTTGCTAGTATACCAGATTACCCTTTGTTTCATGTGCTCAATATCTGCGCTGAACAGTGCAACACAGACTATTTTCGAAATGCAAACTAATTAAATACCGGGAAAATACACAAACGTACACATTAAAATTGTGTGAGACTAGCTTTCCATGCAGATTTATTATACCAAACAGTGTAGCTAATAATATAATTACTATTATATGCAACATTCACAAGTTAAAACTAGCGATCTTTGCTAAAGGAAAGGCCAAGCCTTCTGCACAAAATGTTAGGATTTAGTAGTAAAAGTGTGATAAGCAGATGAGATAAGTGCTTCGTGTAATTAATAAAAACAATTTAAAATCGTGATCATTTCATGCTCCCATTTTGAACGCCCATTCTTCCACCAATGACGTCATTGCATCAACTGAAGAAAAGTAGCACACTGTCAATTTCTGTCAAAAGTAAAGTAAGTTTTTGCAGAAAATTAGATAGCTAATTTTGTGATATTTTTGCATGAACATTAGGTAAGCTGTAGAAGTTTTAATTAGTTTAACCAGCACCCACTTATGGAGAGCCATGATGCGCTTACGGAATGTCACAAAGTCAACTAGTTATATCACAAATGAATGGCAGCAACCACTGCACCTGAAAATTTCTGTACAGCAGTAATATAAATTAACTTATGGTTTATAGATATTTTTTGCATATTTCTTTGTTATATGTTTCCAAGTTTAATCAATAACAGTAAAATGAACCCAACATGCTAAGTGATTTGGCTTTTTCTTTAATATTTTATGATATATAGTGGAAGCTTGTACATTTCAGTGGCTGAAACAAAGGAGATATGAAGCTGAAAATACAATTACACATCATCATGCAGACTGCTTATTGAGCAATAAAATACATTCTAGTGGTTAAATAATGCACTTTCTAACATATTGTATTTTTCATGAAAAATGTCATGTCTTTATAAGCATGAACCCCTATGTGTGATCTAGGTTTGTTGTCAAAAGCTTGTTCATCTTGTCTCACTTTTTGCACAGCTTAAATATTGCATCGTTTATTAATATTTTGAAAAAAACATTCGAAAGATGGGCCCCGTAAGCTGCTATCGATATCAGCAAGTTGCCACTGATAATAGCAAAAGCTGTATTGATGCCATGTAGCTTGTAAAATGAAATATTTTTTATGTTTAGTCATAAATTGAATGGGTAATCATTGTTGAAGTCCCTGCATTTGAATGTTTCATTACCTGTTATTAAGAAAATTGAAATGTGAAAGTTGAAATAAAACTTTAGTGCAATCCTTTTTGTCAGTGTGTACATACTTTCATTAAGGCTCGCACTGTACACCAGACTCCAAGTCATCTTGTCTTGTAGCGGCTAGAACTTCTTTTTTCTGCTCTTGCTCAAACTGTTAAAGCATAACGGAAAACAATGTGAAGCATGACGACACATTTTAACTGATTAATCTGCAAATCTCATTATTATACTAGTCTAACTTGACATTATGTTGATCATTATATGTCTTTATGACATATTGCCCTTTTCATAACTTGCAATCCAAAGCTGATTTAATTTCATACTAATGTTCTGATGCACTTGCAAGCTATAGAACTTCTTAATATGCTTAGCATCATTGGCTGTAGTCTATTTTTGCTATGGCACTCATTTTGATGCTGCATTTAATACTCTTAAAATTTAATTTTTTGAAGACTTGAAAAAGTGGTAATAAAGTAATAATATATTAAAAAGTAGTGTCTATATTATGTAGTATTGAAATTATAATAATAATCAATAAATACGTGCCTGTATAAGTTTTCAAATCGTTCAAAGAGAGTAAATCCTGTGAAATGACGTAGTATGTTTATACTATCTGTTTGCTAAAGCATCACATTAAGAAATAAGTTGACTCTCAGTTCACCAAGAATATTCGTTGTTTGTCTTCTTTGACGTCATGAATGTAAACAAACATAAGCGATAAATGTCAACAGATTGACTTTTACGGACTTCACATTTGGCCATTGCTTGCACAAATTTCCTGTTAACATTTCCCGATTAATATAATGTATTACACGTATTTCTGTCACGTTACAAAATTTATTCTAAAGATGATGCAAAATACACTGTGCAAAGGTTGGGACCACGTTTCAGGTCTGAACTACATTTGAGAGAAACAAGAGTGACTGGACAAGTAGACCATTTGTCCTTAGAATTGCAATTTAAATATGTCCGAGTAAGGAGTTCATATTTACAGAATGATGTTATTTTCTACTTATTGGTCCAACTGTGTATTGTGACAAACTAGTATAACACATTCATTTTCTAGAATTAATGCATAAACCAGTGACAGAAGATATTATTAAGGCCTTGTTAATAACTGAGTCGTCCTGATGGATGTTTAGTGACTAAAGTTAAGCAATGCCTAGCCTATTCAGTAAATAGATGCGTGTCTACCGGAAAAATTGTTTCTGGCACATTTGTTTAGCATTTACCTTGTTAGGGAGAGTTGTATACATATCTGAATTGGCTAACATGCCGCCACCAATTTGCCGCTTTCATCATGTAAGATTACGCTTAAAAATGAGTTAAATTTCCAGTCCCACCACAAGTACCTGTACTAGTGGACCTTCCCATTGCAGGTTGCAGAATGCTGAACTACATAAAAACAGTTCTTGTAACTGTTTCTCGCTGGAAGATTTTTGTAAAATTATGTCCAGATTTATGCTTAGTAACTGTAGCTATAAACACAAGTTACCTTTAAGCACAAGAATACAGTCTTAGTTTCTTACCAAATTGTCTAATTTAAAGTTCAATTGATTTAAATATTTATAAGTTCAGCTTAATAAAAAAATGTGTATTAGTAATGTTCAATTTCAGTATATTCTCTTAACACTAAATTGTGCATTTAGTATCTATAGTGAATTTTGAAAAATAAAGTTCCCTGCTTCAATTACTTTGTGCATACATTCAATACAGTATACTCTTGTAGGGCTGTATTCTACAGTTAGTCCATTGCAGCAGTCAAGCAACTCTAAAAGAAGCATAGCTGTAATTTCATGCATTTTATAAGTTAGCTCATTTTTTCACTTTGTTGATTATGCAAATTATTGGTAATTATTATTAGTATACTAACTGTAACTTAATGCTTTCTATTGATCACTTTCTGCTCTGCGTCCTATTCTGTCCTATTGTCCTTGATCACCTTCAAAATGGTGACATTTTTTCTGTAAGAATATGTACTGTAAAATGATCATAATAATATTTTACTTGTAAGATAATCTTATAAACGATATTTCTTAACAATGTATTAACATTTGCCATTTCTAGCAACATTTAAGGTACATTGTTTGTTTTAGGTTGGACAATGGAAGACTTTAATGTTGAAAAGATGTTGAAATGTTCTAGGTAAGAAATGTTGCGATGAAGGTGCTGACTCGGGTCACTGGTATTGCTCAACGGAATTATATTAACTTTTAGATATTTATTAGAATAATTTTGTAGTGGAATTTAAATTGTATTTTGCAGTATGTTCATGTTTTATCTTATATTTCTTTTGTTGTGAATGTTAAATCATATAATGCGGTCGAGTTCTGTGTAGGGTTAAATTAATTTCACTGCATTCAGTTTGTTTTCAGAACATTTGCTAAAAAAAATTTTATGTTTCTTTTGTACATTTCTGATAAATTATATGCCTTACACTTATTTCATTTCTGTAAATTTTTAAGCTAAAACTGTTTTTATGAAAATTTTTTTTATTTTTTTTGGTTTAACAGATGCAAAAATGTGTCAAGATGCCGACTGGTTGGTTCTGTGTGTTTGACACTCCTGTTAGTTGGTCTGACTGTAGCAACTGTCACATACAGAAATCATTTGTCTCATTCGTCCAGTGACAGAGTAATTGAATCTGTTTCAATAAGAGAGAAAAGAAGTCTATTTAGTAAGTAAATATTGGTACATAACTATATGTCAAACATATAAACAGAAGACGCACTTATGTTTGTGTGTTTGATTTTATCCATATTACTGTATCAGCAGTGATTCGGGCAAATATGTTACTATCCCAATGTTACTAGTGATGTTTGTGTAAGAAGTTTAAAGAGGGTACAGTCTTGGCAAGCTAGAGTTGGTAAACTCTTAACGTTGACTGTGCATGTGCAAGCTGTTCTTATTTTCTGACTGTGATGCACATGCACATAAAACTAAAACTTAAACACCAGCATCTTAGTTTTAGGCTCTTTGTTTAGCTTAAAAAGTAAATAACAGGTTTAGCTTAACAAGGTGCAACTTTGTACGAACTGTACTTCCTCACACTGATGTTTACTATATGGGCCATAAGCATATTATTATTATATTAGGTTATTATTGTTAGCATTATTGGACTTCCATAGTGCAATAAAATTGTATGCCAATTCTGCTTTTGAATTCTAAAAACAAATTTTAACAACCAGGCTTATGTGCAAGCCTGCATTGTTCAAAATTATTTATATCTAGTTGTGCCTTTTTATTTCTACATAATAGTCATTTACTTTCCACAATTTTGAATTCTTTTTGAAAATTGTTTACAGGACCTCTGCTGTTTTGCACTTCCAATTCTTATTTGTTGTGACTATGATGCAGAGAAAACTTAACACTTGCTTCTTATTTAGGTTATATATCATCATTTTTTGACCACGACACATCGGCTTCTCATGTTAATCACACGCAGATAGCAAAGGATAATTCGACACTTGTTAAAGTTGTTGAACAGAATACATTAAGTGAACAAAAAAGCAACATTGACATTGATGCTCCTGTGACAAGTGATGAAAAACCTGAAACTGATGAAGCAGATTCCGATGATGACATTCCAGCAGAAATTATGATTAAAGAAACAGACATCTTCCATGAGAATGAAGATGACGAAAAAGGTATAGCAAACAGTCTGAGAGGTACAGCTGTGGCTAGTAAAAATACGTCGGATCCGGATTACAAATCTGTTGATGTAGAAAGCAGTGAGGAAAGTGAAATTAACAAAAACGTTAAAGATTTGGAAGAGGTGAATGAGATAAGGCAGCAAGTTTTGGATGCGTCAGCGGAAGAAATTGTTGACACTAATCCAGACAACAAAGAACATCCAGATGATGAAGTTGTTATCAATTCTGTTGACATAAATGATAATGAAATTGACATTGTAGCACAACATCAGTCAGAAAAAAATAACAAACTTAATTCAGTGAGTGATAAGAAAAGTGTGGAAAGTGATGATGCAAAAGTTGGCAATACTGCTGCTGACAAAGGTGGTAGAGCTAGTGATAGTGCAATAGCGGATAACAATGGCACACCTCTAGAAAAAACTACAGTAGTGCCACAAAGAATTAATACTACTGTGCATACTTCACAAACTCCTGTTATTAGTGTCCATACATCAGAGGTGCCCAGTGCTAACTTGCAAACTGTAAAACAAAATTTGAGTGTGAAAACAGCAGATAAAGCAACTAAATATTCTGAGACCAGCAAAGTTTGCAATGAATACTGTATCAGTGAAGACTGCGTCCGAGCAGGTAAGTTGTCAAGGGGTATTACAAATTTCTTTGATGAGTATTGGTAGTGATCAGCAAGATGTTCTGTTCTGTAAACTGCTTGCTATAGTGAGATCGTGATAACTGAAATGCTATAAATACACCAGGGACCTTTAGTTTAGTAGGTTCTAGTGTACACTTACAGTATTGTCGAGGTAAAAATCTTTTTCTTTTGGACTTGAAACTCAAACGTCCCAGGCTTAAATCCATCTCACTGTGTCTCACTCTTTTGTCTATATTTAAATTTAAATTTTTTTGTAATCAAGTAATATAAAAAATTTAAATTGCACTTACCCAGAGTACAAAAAACAAAGGGCTAGAAAACATTCAGAACAATGTAGAAAATTGCTGGATTCTTGCATTATGTCACACATTTGATATGATTGGCATGAAGTTAATTTTCGTTTAAGGAACATTTAAGACTGAATTGCTGTGTGCCAAGGGCTGAATTGCTCCTTGAGAGCAACTTGCTGAATGAAAGAGAGTGACAGTCCAGAAAGGAATTAGAAAGCTTGTTGTTTCCTTTGAATTGTCTCATTGAGAGTTTATATAAGGTTGACTAAAAAGCACAGAAGTGAGTTTTGTACTATTCAATCACACATGCAATATGTGGTATACTCAAAAGATTCACTAGCCCATTGTTAGTTCACTAGTTCAAAGTACCATTATCCATAATAGCTCTTGATTCAAATGTTACCCTTATTTTGTTAATCGATTTGTGTTATGGTTTAAATGGTGCTAATATTCTTAAGCTAATATTAAACATCACTGATCAACGAATGCACTAGAAAGAAGATATGTTAAAATTTTTGGCCGAACCTCTTCAAAGCCAGCTTTTGCTGTCTGTAAATAGCAGAAGCAAGTTTTTCTACAGCATCTTACTAAGGAACAAACACTTACAAATGCTTGGTGTTGCATATGTTGTGATTGCTTACTAGATCATTTAATGCCTCTCCATAAACGAGATGTTCTTTGAAATTTTATATCATTTACATGCTGTCTTTTCACATGCAGAGCTTGTGTTAACAGTTAGGCACAGCCATTTTAACGATTAAACTGAAAAAATATTCTGAGCATTTGTAACGCACTCTTCACTAATTAAGCAAAAGTTTAAATAACTTTATGTTGTCAGTACAATCAGTAATATGTTTTTGGTGAATCAGTGGTGCACAGTGGGATGGCGATGCAGTGCCATTTTACCAGGTGGTGCTAACTTATTAAATTATTAAGAATTTTCTTTTTTGATTACATGTCTTTCAAACAGGCAAACTTAATGCTAGGTAATATACCTTCGTATGATTAGCTCTTTAGGATATACTTTAAAATTCCCTTTTCTACCCCTTTCAATTAAAACATGTTTCAGACATAGAAAAGAACAACCAAGAAGTGAATCTGTTTTGTTATGGCAGGATTCACAGTTTCTATTGTAAATAAGAGTGATTATTTGATCTTTGATCCATTTATGGATGTTCCTATGAGCTTGCAGTGCAGCTTGCAAGTATAGTACAATTGTCTAGCTAATTTAGTGAATTCTGAGTATGCTTCATAATCGCATATTGCATGTGTTGTTGAATAACACAAACTGATTTCTGTGCTTTTTAGTCGATCATACAAGGTCTTAATAGGATCTGTTCATAAGAAACGATAAGCTTTTAGTTTCTACTTAGACTGTCGCTCTCTTTTGTTCGGTAAGTTGCTCCAAAGGAGCACTTCAGCTCTTGGCCTACAGGCACTTTAGCCTTAAATGTTTCTTTAAACAAAAATTAATCTCATGCCTACGATGTACAAACTAGCATTGTGCAAATGGTGAGGCAATGATTGACAGCATATTGTAATACAAACTCCATTGTCTGTTGCTAGGCAAACAATGGATGCCATGTTATAAATCAAAACTGCATTTGATACATAGAGAAAATGGCCCTTGAGCAACATGCTTAAGTTGAAGTATTGATCAATATGCAGGCTAGCAATCTCTTTCCTACTCCCACATGACATTTAAATTTATGCTTCCTGCTAATAATGCCAGTTGGCTTATTAGGCCACTGTCGCTGATCACTAATAAAATTTTGTAGATCACATTTTATTTAGCATTTTACTTTTTGGTTATTAATATTAGTTAATTATGTGGATCTGGAGTTTAATTTATTTTGACTGTATGATAGATGTTACCGTATATACTCGCATATAAGCCGAATTTAGAACTATAAAATACAATACTGAAATCAGGGGGTCGGCTTATATGCGCATGAAACAAAATGAACACAAGGACAGACACTAATGCCAATTTTCCAGCCACACATTTTCATCGCTATCTGACTCTTTATTTGGTTGTGTGTCACCAGTGGTGTATTGGAGGGGGATCGTGGGGGATCGCCGTCCACCCACTTTTTTTTTAGAAAAAATTCACATTTCAATAAATGTCTGCTTTTTGTATTCATTAGATAAAAAATATTAAAAATGTATACGGGTTTAATATTAAATCTACTTGTTTTCATTTTTTCAAAAAACGGTTTTAAATAATGTCAATTTCTTTCAAATTTGTGAATGTAAAATGGTAAGTCTTGAGACTAGCCGTCCACCTACTTTTTATTTAGCAATACACCACTGTGTGTCACCAGTTGCGAGCCGTAACCAAGCTACAGCTAGTGGTGAAGCCGACGTCATCAGCCAATTGGTAGGCAGCGCGTGGGGAGACGAGGGTCACGTGGCTTATAGAGGAACATATTGGTGTACACGTTTTCTGAACAGACACTCTATAAGTTTGAGACAGAGAATGAAAATTGCACAAAAATTGCCATCACAATATGAACATAAACTTTTGGGTTTTCAAAAGTATGTTATTGATCAAAGAAAGGCTGGTGACTTCCCTCTCTGCAGAATTGGCAACATGGATGAGACAATTTGATGGTCGGCTTATATACGGGTTTTTGCAAAAACTGGCCGTTTTAAAGCAGTTTTAGGGGGTCGGCTTATCTGCGATGTAGGCTTATATGCGAGTATATACGGTAATTGTTTTCTAGCCATGGATTTACTGACATACATGGATAAAAGCGTTGACCCTTGTGACGATTTCTTCGAGTTTGCTTGTGGTAACTTTGATCGCCAACATGTCATTCCTGAGGATAAGGCTGGTTATGATACATTTTCTAAACTAAAGGATGACTTAGAGTTGAAGCTGCGAGGTAATATCATGAGGACATTTTCACTGTTTGTTTGTAAAAATTGACTGATCATTCTTGAAGAATATGTGGTATATTAATGTTGAATTTAAATCTTTTATGCTTTTAATGTTCCAAATGCCTATGGATCAAATGTACTTGTTTACTTTAATATTTTTTGGTAGCATCATCTGTTGGTAGGAAATACATTTATTGTCTAAGGCTTGTTTATGTGTAGAAAGTGAATCAAATACGTTTATTTACATTTGATGGCATCACTTGTTAATAGGAAATGGATTAAATATGCTTGGTAATATTTACTGCAAATGCAAGTTTACTGAGTTAATGCATTTGATCCATGATATTTGTTATTGACTCAATATGTGTTTTAAGAGAAGTATCCAATGAGTTTTACTTCTCACAAAAATAAATGCAGTTTAGTATTAGTTAATAACTGTAATACTATAGTTAATTGTATGTGTCATACTGATAAAACAATGGCACATCAATGTATTAAATATTTTGTAGTTATTTTAGAAGAACCCGCCTGTGACAAAGACAGCAATGCGACACTAAAAGCTAAACATCTCTACCACTCTTGCGTTAATGAAGGTAAGATGAAACAAAGATCGCAAACCACTAATGGTCTTGTAGCAACATTTACTAGATTTTTCTTCCGTGTGCAATACACATTCAACTATGGTTGGTTCATAGCAAAACTTAAAATATATATATATATTATATTTTTGTTACAAATGCTGATGGTCACCCTGTGCCTTCCGTTCTTCATTCAATGAAAATTTTACATGGCATACAAATCTGGTACGCTGTTTCAACTAAAATTAATAGTTTGGTGGCACAGGCTAACGTTTCTTCAATTCCACCGTAGTTGTATGTTAGAAGTGAAGGTATATGATCCTGGTATCTTGACTGCTGAATTGAGTGCTGTATTTTAGCCTGCAGGGAACTAAGCTATATAGAAAATGTTAACACTGTTGAAGTTCAGTAGCACATCAAAATCATTCTTTCACAAGTGATTTTAATGTAGATCTGTTTCACTGTTTTTTTTCTTTACAAATGAATTTGTATGGTATGCCTACTGATTAGTAATATTGTGGAATAATGTTAAAATGAATAATAAAATAAAACAGTCATTAGTGCATTCCATTTTATTTATTACACAGCATTAATTGAAAAGCGTGGCAGTGATCCACTGCTCAAGTTTATCTCTCAGCTGGGTGGATGGCCAGTCCTGGAAACATCATGGACTGATGAAAGCTTCAACTGGATTGACCTGATGGCAAAATTAAGAATGTACAACAATGACATTCTTGTGCAACAGTGGGTGGGACCAGACGGAGAGAATTCTAGTCGACATATTATACAGGTGTGAGTGTAAACAAGTGGTTAGTTAACTGAACAAGTTTTATACTTATCTCTGATAAGAAAATGACAAAATAAACATTTTCAAGACTTGCATAAATATTTTTTTATTTTCAGCTGGATCAGACGGATTTGGGTTTGCCATCCCGAGAATATTTCTTCAACTTAACTGATGGCACACCAGAAGCATACAAGAAACTCATGAGGGAGGTGGCCGTTTTACTGGGAGCTGATCCACAAACTGTCGACAGGGACGTCAATGAGATATTTGACTTTGAGTTACAACTTGCAAATGTTAGTGAAGTTGTTTCAATACTTTTAGCATTGTGCATGTTAGTACAATGTTAATGCAAATTAATTTGCTTGTTTGTTTGTTTGCTATCAATTTATTATACTTTTCTAAAATTGCTTGTGCATTGTAGACTTTAGTACCTCTATGTATAAAAAATGATTGATTAGAGTATGTCATAGCTTGCATTAGGTGTATTAGTAAAAAAGACTGCAGCATGGGTTTTTTTTATTCAGATGACCATCCCACATGACCAGCGTCGTGATTTCTACTCCATATATAAGAAGATAACAGTAGGGACATTAATTGAAAGAATCCCTAAGGTACCATCATTACACACAGTATGGAGCGTGTTTTTCAGTTTTTATGCCTTATCAGTATTTCTTACAGTAATCCTTATTACGATTTTATGAATTAGCTCATTCTTTACAGTGCCAAAATATACTTGGTGATGTGTGTATTAATTTTGCTTTAAAACTGCACTTCAGCTTTTTTCCATAGGCATACTGATTTAATTTATTATTTTTTTGTTTTGATAACTTTTGTTTGTGGATTGGAATAGCTACTTAAACAAGAAAACCTTATTATCATTTATGTAAATACTGGACATATTTATTTACAAATTACACAGTATTTTATGCGTGGCTTCTGTAATTATAGCTTATCACTTGCCTTTGTTTTACCAAGCTTAGCTTAGGTTTGTAATGTTTGTAAACTATTTAAGCACAAACAGTAGACTTATATGCATGGTAACAGGTAATATATTATTTTTGTTTGCTGTTGTTATTGCGCAGGTGTGGAATTAATTTGATCGTGTCCTTAATAATGTTGTTGATGCTAGGTTGTTTTGAGATGAAAAGAAACCTTATTTATGAATTTAGCCAATAATAGCTAAACATATGTGGGGTTTAAACAGTTTCTAGTTCAGTAGTTGTTTAGATAGACTGGATGCGATATCTAACAGCCATCATGCCATTTGACATAACCCCTGAAGAAGAGGTAGTCATATATGCTGAAGATTATTTCCACAGACTAGGTGATTTGATTGAAAAGACAAAACCTAGGTGAGCTAAATTTAAACCAATCAAACTACAAGTTAATAAATTTTTTCACAGCTTGTACACATTGTTAAGTCATTCTTTTAATTAGGTAAGTGACAGAGTATCATTAAGAATCTTACTTTCTTGTAAGATTGTAATTATTTAGACTAATCCAAAAATCCATAAAAGACAATGTTGAATTTGTACAAGCATTGATCATACATTTACTATAATGTATTTCTGTCTCTTGCACGCTTGTTTCAACGTGTCTGCATCACTTTATCGTAAACAGTTTTGTATGCTTACTGTTTTGTACATTGATTGTTTTGCGTGCTAGTTGTTTTGGATACTCACTTGTTAAAATGTGTCAGTGTTTTATTTTATTGTAAATAATTTTGTGTGCTGATTGCTTTAATGTGTGTCGGTGATGGTGACTTCGGCTAATATTTATTTTTACAAAAATCGTTGATAAGAAGTTTTAATGTAATGTAGTGTAATATATTGCAATGGTTCTTAAATCTGCTTTCACTAGACTATTATTACTGGTTTTATCCATCATTGATTTCATCCATTTATGATATTTATTTAGTTTGTGCTTGTAATTTACGTCTCAGCATCACTGATTAATGTCACAGAATCGCTTCCTCTCATACAACATTGTATGACACAGTTTGCTGCTATTTAAAGTCAGTCACTTATTTTTTCACAGCTGTCAAGAACTATGCTTTATGTGTCATGTTTGTTGCTAAATTTTGGGTGTGGTTACTAACATTAAAAATTTTTACAGGGTCGTCGCTAACTATCTGATATGGAGAATTGTTAAGAATCGTGTTAGTAACTTGGACAAGGAGTTCTTAAAACTCAAATTAGCATTTCAAAAGGTATGGTATAACCCTTTTCCTAGTCATTTCACATGAGTAATCTTACCTCATTAAATATGATTTGCTTTTGCCTAGGAAGTATGCCCTGCTTCTGACAAATAATTTTGACTAAAATAATTTTCTTAAACTTCATTTTTACACATTTTATGAAACAAAAAATACATTTCATCTTGATGATAACATTTTGTGGATTATGCAACCTTCAAATTCAGTGTAATCATATTGACAACAGCATTAATTGCTCATTGTGGACATGGATATTATTTTCTCGTAAAGCAATCAAGGCTCTATAGAAAAAACATTAAGCAATAAGCCTCTTGTCTCAAGAACAAAACCAAATTAAGACAGTCAACTTGCCAGATTTCACTTAATAGTTTTTTGCTCACTAATTTGTCTCATAACCCATTTGAGCCTTGGAATTGAGATAAAACAAAGTGCACTGCATTTAAACTGCGTACAAATGTATCGTGCGTTCATGTTCTCCATTCTTTAGGTGTTGTTGGGTACAGAAAAGGAAGTAAGCCGATGGAGTAAGTGTGTGAACTACGTGAATGATAATATGGGAATGGCAGTTGGGGCTATGTTTGTTGACAAACATTTTCGCCAGGATGCTAAACAACCGGTACATATAATGAAGTGATCGATTTACATTTAGCTTTGCAATAAACTTGCACGGTTGCAATTTGTGGTTTTCTATAATAGCAAAATAACATGTTCAAAGATTTTTGCTGCATCTCTTAATAAGCTTTTAGATGATCTTGTATCTTTTTTGGGGCACTGTCTAAACACTTTACCAAGATCACAAGCGATTAGCATGTCCTACCTAGCATAACTGGCATTACTAGAGCGCACATTCGAACTAGTGATTTTGCTACAGCAAAGTATTTCAGTATCAGAAATACAGTTTTCCCATCAGCCAGAGATCTTTCGCGAACACTTAATGTGAAAGGCTTTGAGCCGTTTGATGGGTCTACATTTTATGGTCAACACTGTGAATCTGTGTAGTAAGGAAGAAGAGCAGACAGCCTGGCAGGTATTATTAATTAGCAACACTTTGTTGAGTTTCAAACAATTAATGTGTAGTTGAATTTTTTCACACCCACATTAAGTTTAATTAACTTATTACAATAGTAAATTTCGTGGTTTAACTTTATGCAGGCATTGGAAATGATAAGAGAAATTCGAGGAATATTTGATGGGCTTTTACATGAGTCAGAATGGATGGATGAAAAGACCAAATACGTTGCTATAGAGAAGGTAAAATTAATAAAAACCTTGCTACGTTTTTTAAACTTAATTTTGCATTATTTTACTTCAAAAATTTATGTTTTTATCATGTCTTTACAGTTTTGTAATTCTCCTTGTGAAGCTAAAAAAATGCAAAACTTTTCGAGGGTAATAAACTTTTATCATTGCCAAAATGAAACTTCATTCATTAAGTGAGGACATAATTCTGTGCTATGATTTACTTTTGATGCAAGTTTTATTTGTTTTAGGCAAAAGCTATCACTGAAAAGATCGGCTATCCAGATTTTATCATGAACTCATCTTTGCTGGATTTTGAGTATGAAGATGTAAGAAGTGCTTAGTTTAAATTTAAGAAGAAATTTTAATACTTTTTTGAATTGTACTCTTTTACCTTTAATCCATAATTTTTATTAACTTTCTGGCTTTTTCTAATTGTTTGTAATTGTGCATATTTCCTTGCTAATTGTTGTTGTGCTTTGATTTACTGCTTAAGTTTATACTCTTGTTTTGTGAGCTTACCAAACTTCACTTAAAAAAATATAGTTTAAAATTTTTTTAAGCTCCTTCAAGTTGAGTTAGAATACAAGAAAATAGAATTTTATATTTAGCTAGAAATACACAAAGACACTTACTTTGAAAATGTTCTGCAAAACCTGAAAAATTTGGCAGTGAAAGAACAGCAGGAGTTGCGGACGCCAGTGGACAAGAAGAAGTAAGTTGGTGGTTTTGTATCAGAGTCGCTTTGCTTTCCCGTACTGTTAGAACGGCAGAAAATCCTCTGTTTGTCTACTTTGCATGTCTGGCTATCATTAGTCTTTTTGTGAAATCTATTGAATTTTGGATAATTAACAATAAATTTTGCATATACTGCTGTGGACTTATGTGCAAATGTTATATGTGCATGAATTTGAATTCATAATTGTTCAGCTAGAACTGTTTTCCAATTTATCTCTGACTAATACAGTCTAACCTGTTATTATAATGCCGGCCTCGCTATAATGCCAACTTTTGGCTTGTCCAGATTTCCATAATGTATTAAATATAAGGAGTACTGCTATTCTCCAGCGTATCTGCTTTGCCAAAAGTCCATTTTCATTTTACATAATAAGTCTACCCCGTTATAATGCGCAATGAAGTTTCTGCTGAAAAACGGCCACTGTATTGTAGAAACAATGATCTGAACAGAAAAACAATTATTGTGTTTAAATTACGATCTAGGTTTCGCGTGCAAGAGTTGCGTAGCTAAGATTCAGTAATGAACTGATGTGAATTTAAAGGCTGCTGTTTGTACTGCTTCGTCTCAAGATGAAGTTATGTGCGGCACTTAGTCTTAATTGTCCAGTAATGTTACGTTTGGAACGTGGACAGCATGGCTGCATATTTCTCTATCAGCAGTTGGCTAATTACCAGTATTTTGCAAGACTGCTTCTCAACGTTGTGTTATGTAAAAGTTTTCTCAGGTACCGATGTAGAACTACACCTGCATTGATAATGATGCAAAAATGTGCAGTATTCCACATATTAACATAGGTATAATAAATCTATATACTACACCTATTTATCACATATTAAAAGTAATTAGTAAACAAAATCGAGGTTGCACAGTAGCATGGCTTTGACATTTGATGAACCTCGCCTTACCGCCAGCCCCGCTATAACGCTATATTTAGTGAAGTCCCAGTCCTGAGATTATAATGAGTTTTCACCGTATTACATTTTAAACTATGATAAGCCAAAATTAACCTCACAAATAATTAATTTAAAAGGAGGAAAGCGCTTAAAAATGGTGAACCCAAATCCTTGCAATTATCGGCCAAACATAGTAGAATGGGTTTGAAATATCGTCTGAGCAGTGTAAGAGTGAAACTAACTAATGGATTATTTACTCAAATAAACTAGTTAATTATTGATCAATTAATTGATTAGATCTCTAATTGGTACAGTAGATTTCCAGCATCTAATAGCAAATTCTATGACATCAAAAACAAAAACAGAGCTAATGTCTGTTCTTTATATCACCTACTTTCCAAGTAACTTGCAATAAATATTTCCGCACCTCTTAATTAAAGGAAATTTTAAACTTGTCTGCTTGTAAAACTGATGTTTGCTCTTTTTTGTTCATAGATGGAACACTACACCAGCTGTAGTCAATGCATTTTACAGCAGATCTAGAAATCAAATCAGTGAGTTTTACGCTTGCATTTGACTCTCCAGCTTTTTCACAAATTGTGAACCTTTCACACTTTTATACTTTTGCGACTTTTAACGGGAACATCTGTATTTTTCCAGGTTGCTATAAGAGCTAATCTTATTCTTTTTTTTATTAGTGTTTCCTGCCGGAATTCTACAGCCTCCATTTTATAGTAAAACTTACCCAACATCTGCCAACTATGGCGGCATTGGTGTTGTGATAGGTCACGAAATTACACATGGTTTTGATGATAAAGGTAATTATACGTAAATACATTTACAATCAAAATCAAGTTCTTTGATGTTTGCAAATTTCTTTTGCATAATCTTTTTCTTTATAAAAATGTTCAATATGTATTCTTTTTCTGAGACTACTTGACCTAGAACAAGAAGTGTATCCGAAGTTTTGCCTTGTTTTTGTTAGAATAAAAACTTATTTTCAAGGTCGTCAGTTTGATCAGCATGGAAATCTGAAACAATGGTGGTCTCCGGGAGCCACAAAAAAGTTCAAATCTAAAGCTCAGTGTATTATAGATCAGTACGGAGGTTACACGGTAGAGCAAGTTCAAATTAATGTAAGTCTTAAAGTTAAATATTATTGCTCTTGAAAAATTTTGGGTTTAAGACCATTAATAAGAATGCTTATTTATTCTACAATCAGACTTTTAAGCAGATAGTTTTATGCAGTGTGTGTCTAGAACTAGGTGTAACAGTCTTATATTGTTCAATGATGATTTTCCTGCATGTCTTATAAATATTTGGTATCTGAGGTATCTCTTTCTTTAGTTTAGTGTTTTTAGGGGGAAGCAAGACAGGTATTTAGACGATTCTCAGCTTTTCCACTATGTGTCAAGTTCGCTTTTACATGTAGGTAAATGGAAAAGGCACACAAGGAGAGAATATAGCTGATAATGGAGGTTTGAAACAGGCATATATGGCATACAAACGCTGGACAGAAAAACTTGGGCCTGAGCCATTATTGCCTGGGCTAGGATTGACACACGATCAAATATTTTTCTTGAATTTTGCTCAGGTAGGATTACTTTCATTGCTTGGCATTGCTATCCTAAAACTTGGAAACATTTTTGTTACAAAAAGTTTTTGGACGATTTTAAGTATGTTAAAATTTTTTGCATTGGTGTCAGCATCAATAGTTATTACTGAATTATGTATTACAGATATGGTGTGGAACAATGAGGCCTCAAGCTATGGTACAGCGCTTGCGGACAGGTGTACATAGCCCCAGTAAATACAGGTACAGTAGCCAACTTGCTATCAAATGTACCAACTGTTAGGGATGCACATTATGTTAAGTGAATGCCAAAAATGTTCCTGTTTACATCTAGGACAGGGGTGGGCAAACTTATTGGCTCAGGAGCTACATTGACTTTTAAAACTTGACAGACGTGCCGGGCCAGCACCAGATGCATACATATGAAACGTAAACCTAAAAAAGGCATTACAGTATTAATACTTACATTTACTTTTAGTGGGAACAGTGTTGTTGGTCACCCTTTCTTGCCAGTGCATCGAAGTTCCGTGTTAATTTTGTAGTGGCAATTCTCAGAACAGATCTGAGGTATTCATCACTCAGCTGGGATCTGTGTGGAGCTTTGTTGGTGTTAATCACACTAAATGTCTGTTCACATACATATATAGAGCCAAACAACACCAGCATCCTCTGTGCCATCTTCTGGATGTTTGGAAATTTGGCTGCACTTAATGAAGCATAAAACTAGGCAGTGTCACATTGGAGATCAATCACTTCCAACTGAAACTCCTCTGGCACTGTTTCAGGGTCTTGTGTGAAGGGACATGACACCAGTTGAAGTAACTTGTCAATTTTTCCACAATCTGCTAACCGACGGCAGAATTCTTCGTGCAGGTCGTCCAGTGATTTCCTGTATTTTTTCACATGTCAAGGGGTCTCTTTCAGCATAGCCCATGTGGGAAAATGAGCAAATGACTTGTTTGACATTTGCTTTTGAAATAAAGCTAGCTTGGTTTTGAAGGCTCTGAGATTTGTGTACATTTCATGCACAAACAGGTGTTTCCCTTGTAGCTTAATGTTCAGCTCATTCGTGTGTGTCAGTATGTCCACAGCAAATGCTAAATCACAAAGCCAATCAGCGTCACTCAGTTCAGGAAAATCGTCAGCTTTCTCAAGTAGTTCCAAAAATGAAATGGTCTCCTGTTTGAGCTCCCACACTCGTTGACATACTTTCCCCATACTTAACCAGTGAACATTGGAGTGGTAAAGCAAGTCCTGGTGATCAGCGTCATTTTCTTCAAAATAACGATGCTGAAGACCCCTCGCTCGAGTAAAGTTGATGACTTTTACAACTGGCTTCACTACATGGTTAAGCTGCAGTATGTATTTGCACAATGCTTCTTGGTGGATTGTGCAGTGTAAGAAAATCACCTCCTGCTCAGGGCTGTCCTCTTTCACCCTCTCCTGGATTCTTTTGAGCAACCCGACATTTTTTCCTGTCAGATTTGGAGATCCATCCGTGGTAATGTTGGCGAGCGTTCTCCACGGTAGCTTGTGGCTCTCGATGACCCCCGACACGCTGTCATTTAAGTCCTCTCCCCGTGTTTTCCCCTTCAGGGATTTCATGGCCAAAAACTCCTCCGTTATCTCAAAATTGTCATTAATCCCTTTGATAAAAATTAAAAGCTGAGCGGTGTCCTTTATGTCATTACTTTCATCCAGCGCCACTGAATATAATGTAAATGACTCCGCTATTTTGTTAAGCTCGCTAGCTAAGTCTTTGTCAATTAGCTCAACACGGCGAGTCACTGTCCTGCATGACAAGCTAGTTTTTTTCAAATTTGCTCTTGCTCTCAGGACACAAGATACCCGCTGTCTCTACCATACACTCTTTGAGAAACTCTCCTTAGGAGAAAGGTTTGCTGGTCTTTGCTAATTTGAGGGCTGGCAAATAACTTGCCTTCGTGCTTGATTCTTGGATGGCAGTTTGTCGGACAAAGATGTTTTGCTGAGCCAGCAAAATAGCTGCCAACCTCTGAGCGGTTGCGGTCCGTTCTTGTGTTGATTGGTTGTTAGCATAATTAGCATGCTTGGTGGAAAAGTGATGGCTGATGTTGTATTCCTTTAAAACCGCAATGGTTTCTTGGCAAATAAGACATACAGCCTTGGACCGGACCTCTGTGAAAAAGTATTTAGTTGTCCATTCCTTATTAAAAACTCGGCACTCACAGTCGACTTTTCATTTTTTTGGCCCACTTATTGCTGCATATGGGTTCAGAGCAGCATAATTCACAACTCCTGAAGAAAATGGGGACCTGTGTGGCCAACGTGATTATGGCAGCCCTGGCTCATCAATCACGGTATCAGTGCGCATATCACTGCGTGTAGTGCTCAATGATTCTAAGGAAATATGGAATGCCATAGACTGGAAAGGAAACACGATTGAATCTGAATCCTTTGAATCTCCAACTAGCGAAGAATTCAAACGTCATTTCGAGGATCTTCTCAACCCAGATCGTGATGGTCCAGAGGACTTATTATCACTGTGCGATGGTCCAAGTATCCCTATCACAGATGATCCGATCGCTTTCGATGAGTTTGTTTCTGCTGCTTCCGAATGTAAATCAAGTAGTAGTGGTGGACCCTCTGGTATTCCTGGTGCTGTGTTCAATTTTATCCCAGATAATTGGATTAATTACCTGTGTTTTGTTCTGAATTTCATATTCTTTTCGCGATCTTTCCCGATTCCGTGGTGCTTTAGCCGCCTTGTTACTATTTTTAAGAGAGGATCTCGTAAGGACTGCGATAATTACCGCGGTTTGTCAATCATGGATTCCCTTGCGAAAATATACGATCAAATTTTGTGCAAACGTTTAGAGATGTGGTTCAAACCCGATAGGGAGCAGGCTGGCGCCCAAAAGGGTAGATCCTGCATTGAGTGGATTGTGACTCGAAGACTATTAATGGACTATGCACTGTTTAAAAAGAAGAAATTATATATCGTTTTCGTAGACTTCTCGAAAGCTTACGATAGAGTTCCACGTTCTGGTTTGATTAGGGCCTTGAGAGCTCTTGGCTGTGGTCTTGTGATGCTTTCTGCTCTTGCTGCCATGTATGTGAATACGCAGCTGGTCCTTGGTGCTGCCGTTATTGGTGTTACATTAGGTGTGAAGCAGGGTTCTCCGTCATCCTGTTTCCTCTTCACACTGTATATTAACCCTCTTATTCGTGAATTAAAGTCTAGATGTGGTCTCGATGGTTTCCTAGGAAATTTACACTGTTTGATGTTGATGGATGATACAATCTTATTGTCAACATCTAGAGAAGGTATTATTCAAAAACTCAGTATCCTTATTGAGTTCTGTGATCAATCCGGTATGAAGGTGAACTTAAAAAAGACTAAATTTATGGTTATTAATGGCGATGCTGTTGATCGTCTGGACCTCGTAGTGAACCCCCTTACTGTTAATCACTGTGACTATTACGTTTACCTCGGTGCTGTCTTTAGCTCAACAGGAAAATTTAAACCCGCTCTGGAAAAACACTGCGAAGACAAATATTGTCACGTACTGAAGTTCGTGTCATTTATTTCTAAGAATTCAGCTTATCCTTTTGCAGTTAAGAAGTTAGTTTTAAATGCCGCGCTACTTGCTGCAATTACTTACGGATGTGAGTCTTGGCTATGCAATGACCTTAAACCTATTCAAGGGATGTATATTAGTGTTATTAAATGTTTACTCGGTGTGCGACGTACAACTGCTAATGATTTGTGTCTCATAGAGTTGGGCCTTCCCTCCCTGAATGGTTTTGTGAAGGACACCCAATCTCGCTTTTTCAATAAGATTGTTCGCTCAAGAGTGAATACTCCTGATGATCCGTTTATGATTGTTTACAATTTGTGTCGCGAGTCAAACACCCCATGTGCTCGATATTTGCGTAATATAACTGGATACCGTGGTGATTTTATCGATGATGACCTGAATAGAATCAAAGATAGGATCCGCGCTTCTGACCGTACGAAATTTGTCACATACTTACAACTAAACCCTGAACTCTCTATCCATCGAATTTACTGTGACAATGTTAATGAACTGAAACGGATAAAAACGTCAAGGCTCAGACTTTCCTCACACAAGCTTGCCATAGAAACCGGTCGTTGGTCCCGTATTGAAAGAGAGCGAAGACTCTGTTCATGTGGACAAATCCAAACAGAACTGCACGTAATATGTGAATGCCCTGAAACACGTATCTTAAGAAACAATTCCGATTTAATATTTGATGATTTAGTGACTTTTTTCAGCGGAAATCCCGCTGATATTTGTAATTTTGTACACGATGCTCTAGCCATTTTTGGTCTCTAATTGTTACTACACCATACATTGAGTGATCTATGGACTATGATCAGCCTAAATTTCTTAAATGTTGCAACTATCTCGAAACGATTCTTATGACTTTTTGTATATATCTTTGACCATGGTCAATAAATAAATAATAATAATAGTGCACCATCTGGTGAGACGCCAGGCATTACAGGACAAGGTCAAAATGAATGCAGTCATAATTATGATATGATTTGATTTGTGCTATACCAATCTTTGGCGGGCCGGGTATGGCCCGCGGGCCATAGTTTGTCCACCCCTGCCCTAGGACTTCAAAAATAAATGTGTAAACACTTCTGTTTCTGCCACAGACAATATCAAAAGCTGAAATAAACAGAAGTAGTACCAGTGAAATACTAAAGAAGATATGTAGATATAGCCAGGGGTACACTAAAGCAGCAGCATTTGGCACCAGAGAAAACTTGCCTGGTTGCTGACTGCTTTCAGCACTATCGCTATGCTTAAGTGATGCATGGTATAACCCCATTTAAGCATATGTAGAAAGAGGGATAATTTTGACTACTTTAGCCTAGTTCATTATAGTAACTAATCCACTCTTTCAAAGCGGGCATATTGCCCGTTTCTTCGATTACTATGTGGCTTGGTTATGAATACTAGCTGTAAATAAAAGCATAATACTGTGCTGTTCTTGAACACATGTAATGACCGAATCTAAACTTGGTATTATGTGGGTATTTGTTTGCACTGGAATTTGTTGTTCATTTGCATTCTACATATTCTTTCCTTACCTATGTTTCAAACTTGTTGATTGCATGACATACTTGTTGATTATGTTGACCAATTATTGATTAATTGTTTTTCAGAGTTATTGGGAGTTTGTCAAATTCTGAAGGATTTGCCAAAGCCTATAATTGTTCTTTGGGAAGTCGTATGAATCCTGTGAAGAAGTGCTCTGTCTGGTAGCAAGGTGACTCTTCTTTTTAACTGAGCCCACTTCACATTACACCCATGATTGGCAGCATACTTATTCGAATGTTGGTGTTTTGGTGCACGCAAGACAGAGATTATATCTTTTTTATCAAAAAGGCGATCATAAACATAGGTTGCCTGTTGCAACTTGACTTATTGTCTTCAAAGATTTTTCTATTTTGCCATTGTAAAGAGATTGATATTTTGTTTATGTTAGACATTTATATTATGAGCCATCCTGAACAAAGTAATGATAAATGGTGCTAATTGGTGCTAATGTGTGATGTTGTTAAACTATAACGTTTTTTTCAAATTGCTTGTAGATACTGAACTGCCTTTACTACTTATAAAGCAAGATTTTATGGATTAAACTCAGTGATTGTCATTGAGCTTCAAAAAAAACAGGGAAATCAGGTTTGTTGTGAAGGACAGACTTGGTCACACTCACTATTTCCTTGATACAGTAACTGAATTGATCCAACAATGATTAGCAATTTGACATATTGCAAATTAATATGTAAAATTGCTAATTTGGACTAGGACAGAGAGTGTGTGCTATTCTGTCACATCTCGAAATTAAATTCCAAATTTCAGGGACAACTTGTTTGTTTGAAGTGTAAAGTGATGTTTCATTTATCTTCTTTGTGTAGTTTAATTTTTTTATTTGTTTTGTTTTTGGTTTCAAAATATATCTATCAAATCCAGTTCTTTGTAGTTGTTAAATTGTTATTTAGAATTATAACATATTCCAATGTTATAATTATTGGTTTTGTGGCTAATCACTTAAATCAATGCTGTGGTTCTTGTTGTTATTTTTAAGTTCATATTTTTTTGCTTACATGTGATTGTGACTAAGTAATATTTCATATTGCATTGTTAAACTGTTATATTTAGAGAAAATTGTGTACAAGTAATGTCGAGAGTGAAACAAAGTTGAGAAATTTTTCTTTTGTTACTAGAGGGCAGCACATGTTTGATGACACTAAAATGGAAATGAAAACGTATTGGTTGTGCTAGGCTGTTCTCAGTTTCTTACCTTTTATCATTGACCACCAAATGTTGTACATCATACATGTATTAGAGTGTCCCTGTATTATACTAATTGAAAAATTCATGGATGTGATCTTTAATCACTTTATTTAAAATCTTTATTATTATCAGTGTGTAAATTTTACAATTTCATTAATGATGAGCATAATTATGATACTACATATTTATCGTTTGGCATATTTATGAATTTAGTGTTTTACTGTGCGTTATAGAGAATAGAGATGCAAAGTAGTGTAGCTGCAATGTATTATCAGAACATATTTCTGCAGTAAAACTTCTTAGAGCTCATTGTACTATTATAATTACCTGTTACAAAACTGAAAAACAATAATTAAGTGCAATGAAAATGAACTATTGATTTTTCTGTTTGTTTGAAATGATAACTAAATTCTACTGGATTATTGTTAATTGACCAATTATCATTGAGAAGCTTTAAAAGTGGCCTTAACCCAATAGGTGAGTGCGATTTGAGCATCAAACTACTAGAGCAAGTTACGTTTTTCATGGGTCAGTAATAATCTCAAGTTTAGCTTAAATTAAATTATATATGACAACGTTTTTTTCAGCTTTATAATCAAAACAATAACTACAATTGAAATAAGTAATTCATGGCACCAATAGTTTAGTGCAAAAAGGGAAGATGGTAACTTTTTTGATTACTTTAAATCATGACCTTGGTTTTTGCTTTCTTATATTATATACATACATTATGGTAATTACATTTTTTATTTAATTTTATTTATACATCCTTTTGTTGTAGAGAGTAAAGTCATTGGCGCTGCTGTGTGTGTGTGTTTTATGAATAATTAATTTCTTGTTAATTGATTTTTAATTAACATTGTGTTTATTACATTTTTCAGAAAATTTAACATAATATTTAATTTTACATTCTTTTGTTGTAGTGAGTGAAGTCAGTGGCGCTACTGTTTCATAATACTGGTATATAGTGTTATATATAAAATATCATACTTCACAATACTATCTTCTTTACAGTAGGCATAATATTATAGCAATGTTGAATACTTAGGCTTTGATCTTAAATCAATTCTCTTTTCTAGATAAAGCTGTTATTACTTTGAAGTTGGGTGGCAATATCACTGTCAAAGAGTGTTACCTGCATTTCATAACTATAACGCATACATCAAAGAAGCCGATGTTGTACCTTATGTGGGTGTCGTGCGCTTTAATTTTTGATGCCACGTTGCTGTAGTAGTCATAAACCTCTCCGCTATAACTGCTAAATAATTTGCTGTCGATATAACATTAGAAGCAGAGATCAAAGCAAGCCGCCACGGCTTCCTTGCTCCAGTATGAAATTATGCAATCTAGGATGAAAGGCGCCGCTCACACTCCGCTTTTGCATTGAGAGGAAGTTGGGGAACTCAGTAGCGCGTGGCGATATTTGATTAACGGCCTTGTTTTATACACATCGCAGAAAGTATTTAAATTAGCAAGGTTCCGACTGATATTCGAGTCTTTGACGTCCGTGACATCTAGTCTAAAATATAGTCTAATGTTATAATGTCATAAGAAACATAATCTGCTTAATTACCTACATGTATCTAAGAATATATGTACATATTTCTAAGCTGTTCTGGCATATTGACTAATTAATTATTTTGAGTTAATAAATCCATTAATTGAAGTTATGTAGATGTAAGTATAGTGAGTATAGATGGCACAGGAAAAATGGCAGAAATGAAAAAGTAGGTAAAAATGGTACAGGTAAAACGGCACAGGAAAAAATGACACAAGTGAAAAGTAGTCAAAAATGGCATACTTAGTAATATAATTATGTGCTTAGGTTTGGATAACAGTGGGGTATAATTATTTTAGTTATTTTTACCTGTGCCAAGGAAGTTATGCTTCAACACAGTTTGTTTGTCTGTTTATTTGATTGTTTTTTTGTCTGTTATGGCAAGTAAGTCTATTACGCAAAAACTGTCTAACAGATTTCCATGATAGTTTGTGAGGAAAGGTGGGTATAGAGTGCCAAAATGAGAATCCTTTCGCCTTTTCTTTTTTTCGCCAAACTTTACCGAACACCACGTAAAAAAACGTTCAATGGGGTCTCATAGGAGATCTTCTTTTTAGTATCTCCACCAAGACACACAGCTACGTGTTAGTTCCAGTTCCATTTCGAGAAAATCTCGCTTGTCAAACTCTGTGACGCTGTGTATAACCTTTGTTTATTAATGTGTCTAGCCAATTAAGGTGACTTGGTACGCATATATTTGTCTTTCTATTTACCACCGCTAAAATTAATGGCGAACACTATGTGGAACATTCATGCATTGCTGATTAAAAATCCCTTTAATAAACAAATATTTTGTGAGTATTTTTGCTAGTCTATATAGTACCAATACATGTCCATATATATTTTTTGAATGTTAGCTTGTTTATCATTGTGTTAAAATTTTTGAATCAAAAGAATCTGACGGCTAAGATTAGGATTGTTCGGCTTTGGCAGAGATCTGCTTCCTACTGAGCGCATTCTAGTTTTGTTATAGAAATAAATTGCATCAAAATAACTTTTTTATTATGTGCTATTTTTCCTACTTTTCCATTTGTGTCGTTTTTTCCTGTGCCATTTTACCTACTTTTCCATTTGTGCCATTTTTTCCTGTGCCATTTTTACCTATGTTATTTTTTCTATGCCATTTTACCAGCTTTTGCATGTGTGTCATCTTTCCTCTGCTATTTTTACGTTGCCATTTTTCCAGTGCCATTTTTACCGCGAACCAAATATGCTTATTAGAATTTTACAGTATCAGTATTGCAAGCTAGCTGGCTCTGACATGGACCCCTACTCTCATCTGCTTTTCGAATGGGCGTTTTGGAAAACTTGTGTTGAAAACAAGTAGCTCATAGAATACTGATGTTTTATTCCAGATGTGACAAAAGTGGTCAAGTGTCCGAGCCGGGAGGCAACGACAATGAAAGTCACCATATAAACTGGCTCTGGAAAACTGGGTGTGATTTCTCGAAAATTACCCGAAATCTTCCATCGGAAGCTCGTATGCAGACTGGGAGCATCACGGTCTATATCAACCAAACAATGATGATTCGGCGCATTGAAAAGCAATAATAGAATTTCTAAGCAGTATCCGAAACAATGAATAATTCATTATATTAGTAGAAGTATTAGTTATTAGTTCTTTCTATCGTTTCATGTTTCTTTATGTTAGGTTTTATTGCTTAATTCTTGAATAAAGACACAAAAACTGGAATTCATCTCATTCTTGTATAATTAGAAAAGAACTCAGCAATTTTCCAATATGTACTGTATTAGTATTACTATATTGTATTACTGTATCACTAGTAGATGGCGCTACTCTACGCGCGCGTGAGGCTCCGCCTTTGTGTTTCTCACGCGCGTTTAATTAATGCACAGCAACCAGTTATCAAATCTGCAATTTGCTTTCAAATTTTTATTTACAGTAACTAATAAGGAAGGAATATATGTCTGGAAGCTCAATTCTTCATCCAGCAAAATATTTGAAAAAATTAATCGTTATTCACTTAGAAAAAGTAGAAAAAAATCATAAAATTTCTATGTAGTGTAATCACTCAATGCTGAATACAGTACAGTATGATGTCCACTTTTCATTTTAATTTAATATTTTCATTTATTTGTTTATTTATTCATTTTCTTACTCCTGTATTCGCTTTGTTCATATTTAATTATTTATTCATTCATTTTTATTAATTAAGCATCTGATGCTATTAATTTTCTTAACTAATAAAAGAAGATGATAACGAAAGCTTGTAGGCCTATATTCAATTATCATCGAATTTTAATTTAATGAGCAATTATTAAAATTATGTTAACTAATAATTTATTAATAGTAAATTAACGACTAAGTTTTTTTGTTTTTGTGTTTTGCTTTTTATTGTTTCATTTTAAAAAATTTAAAAGCATAAATACCGGAAGCAATTTTAAAATTAACGCAAGAGCAAATATATTTTAAAAAATAAGATGCGTAATCAGTTATATCAAATGGTACACGGCTCGGCCAACCTATAAGCAAACCGCAAAAAAGCAGTCTAATTTACGTAGTTATTTTTGCTTATGTAGGTCTAAAAGTCGATTGCAGCTTTGTGCACAGTAAATTAATGAGTATTTCGAAACCGCGGCGCCAAAATGTTTAGAAAATTTTAACAAGCCGCTCGAAAATTATTACTTGATCCTTTTCAAAAGCCTTACCCTCGGGCGCTAATGCAAGTAGCCCTATTCAATGCAAATGGGTGGTTCCTGATTCGTGCGGTTAGATCAAAGGGAATGACGTCAGAGTGTACATTGCCTGTCGGCGGCGGGCATCTGGCTTTGATGTTCAAAACTTTAGTTGGTGTTTCGCCATTTTGGATGCCACGATGCTGTAGCGAGAGGTTCGCTTATGACAGAAAGCTTTTCTGGAGAATGGTAAGTTCATTTTCTGATAATTTTTTGCGCTCTGTTTGTACGAATTGCCAGCGTGGCACGTATAGTTTACGTATGGAGACTGTAGTACAGTCTTAACTCGATCAAATTATATTGGAAGTGGCTGGTGCGGGGGTGTTTTTGGGCATATTATGTGAAATTAAAATTAACATTAGGTAAATTAATGGTGTACCTAAATAATGATTGGCTCACTGGTAAGCCGAATAAATTTTTATCACTTACGATTACTTATTGGCGTCGTCATACCAGTTTTATTATTTGTTTCGATAAAAAATGAAAGATGGCGCCCCGTAGAAAATGAAGTTGAAATTTAAGCATGTGCCGGATTTTGTAAAGCAGACGCAAGTCCGTTGTCACTGACTTGTTTTCAGTGTTTTATTAAAAGTTATTCCTTGTAAATTTAACTGGTATAATGGTCGTTCGTGTGAAAAGGGTACATGCTCATGATATTGTACTATCTAGCTTCAACACTTTATCTTAAACCCAGTGATTAACAGCCCTTGCTTATGTGGGTTAGGGTTGTCTGTGTTACAATTCTTATTCTGTAAAACAGATTTAAATATGTGTCATAAGGTAAGTTAAATAACTCGTAAAATAGATTTTTAATTTAAGCAATAAAAAAACTTTAATAAATTCTGTTATTTGTTTAACAGAATTCATACTGGTGTGTCTTATTATGTGATTTACGTAAAACATCATTCAGAATCTTATAAAAATGATATTCACTGTAAAATTTATTGCACTCCGTGCACATGAAAGGACATAAAAGAGTATAAAATACATTAAAAAACTGAGAATATATTTAGTAAACATCTATAGGCCTAAGCAGTGAAGTTGTAAAACGTGGTCTAGCTGCCGCCGTAATTATAAAAATTAAACGATGTTCAAATAAGGCCGAATACAAATGCCCTTCTCTGACTCTATTTAGAAATAGATTAATAACATGTCATACTAAATCACACACAACACATCAAGTCACTTATATAATAATTCAATAATATGAATAACAAGGTCAAATTCTCTTGTAAATGATGCAACATTACAAACCGACATTAGTAATGTGAACTTCATTTAACTATTTAAATTTGAGCTACATGCATTACTCTAGTGCAATTCATAGTTAATTTTTATTATTAGGTATCAATTTTTGCTTAGTTTTACGTCCAATACAATCATTCTAAGATTGGATTAAAAAACCTGTACTCTAATAGATTTTTGTATGTGTATAAGTTTATATAGCTTAAAGGTAATTCGTAGTTAGTTAATATTTAGTACTGGTGTTATAGTATACATAGTAATAGTTTTGTAGGTACCTGTATGTATAGCACTGTTTCCGATTTTTTCTGCATTGCATATGAACAGTACGAATATGGGAAAGTTTGGTACTGTGATCTTTAATTTAGACACAAGGGATTTTTGGCACTAGGACGATCTGTTACAGGGAAAGCATAGTGAAAGGAAAATATGGTACCAGAGATGTTCCGTACTAAGAAAGTGTGGTACAAGGAAGTTTGGGTACTAAGAAGAATTGGCCCACTAAGAAAGTTTGGTACTGGAAAATATGGTACTAAAGAAAATAAGAGAGCATTTCAATATTTCATTACGAATAATTGCAATAACAACAGCAATGATGACGAAGATGATTAACGACATTGATGATGGTGATGGTAATAAAAGAAGCATGCAAGAAACAATGTAACAGCAACAACAACGACAACAATAACAATAATAGAAGCTGCAACAAAACAACAACAGTAACTGGAACAGCAATAACAATAAAACAACAAGTGTAACAATGATGACGCTTTTTTTAAATGAGGACAACAAAAACATCAAGCAAGAAGCAAACATACAGGAACTACAGCAAAAACGACAATGACATCGACAATAACAGCAACAAAATGACAAAAGTAACAGTGATTACAGCAGTGATGATGATGACGGGGACGATGATCACAACAAAGTGCGGGCAAGAAACAGACAACAAACAGCAACGACAATCACATTGAGTGAAATAACAAACCACAGACAGACAGACAAGCGAACGAAAAAAAACGAAAAACAATGCAACAACAATGCGAACCTCTATGATTTTTTTTAGTATGTTTTAAAAAAGACGTTTTCGTAGTGCCATACTTTCCTAGCACCATATCTGTTTCTTTACCATTTTTACTTTGTACCAGATTTACTTGTACCAAAAGTGCTTGACAAAACTTCGTCAGTACTGCATTTAGTAGTACCACGATTTCCCTGCACCAAAAATTCCTAGTACCATATTTTCCGGGTACCAAACTTGCTGTGCAACGCACAGGTTGTAATGAAACTTAAAAGCAATAAAAGTTTTCATGTTTAAATTAAAGTTTAGTGCATGTATACCCTTCCAAGGTCTGGTCAATCGTATTTCCGAAAGTATTTATAATAATAATTTTTTTTAATTTTATAAATAATTATAAAAAGTGTTTTCAATGCTCATCGGCTTATAGACATTATTAAAGTTATTATTCTTAATTTATAATCATTTGTAATTTGGTTTGTCACTGAGAACTATAAGCAAAAATTAAAGGCAACATTTCGTTTTGTCTGATTTAAATTGTGACTAAAATCAATGATAATCAATAATATGTAAAATAAGTAAAGTGAAAATATCATGGTGTAAGTTTTTTTACTTCATCCTTTGTTTTCTTATTTTCTTGAGCTTTGTTTGGGCAAATTAATGTAACAACTTTAATTCAAGTAAAAAAATAGCAAAACAAACAAATGTTCATTTACATGTCTAAAATTGTTACTTTTTCACCAATTTATCTGTTAATGCTAACACTTTAAGAGGTAAGAAATGGTGTAAGAAAACTTACATACGATCTAAAGTTTGCAGATTTTTTAAACATTAAGTAGATATTTCTCAGAATTCGTTTAGGAAAACTTTTATTAAAATTGCGTTAATCACAGGTTTTACCTATTTTTTGGCGATTTGCTGTGAGAGAGTCAGAGCAACAAATTATTCGGGAAAATTTATCCTTCACCAATTTTAGCCCTCATTGCGCACCTCATCCCTTATTTCTGTCGTGGTGTAATCGCCCACTCCACAGCTGTAGCACAGCGCTTTATAGCACGTTCAACGAGCCAGCCTTGGTACCATAAAGGCAGTCCTGTCTCTCCACAACGCCTTTGATCTCGCCGCCATGCTGAGAGATGTGTGTACAAGCGTAGGCTGTAGATAATCTTGCTTGAACGCTTGGTGGTAGTGGTGGTGGAAACATACAGCATGCAGGCCATAGCGTAGCCATTGATTTGTAATTATTTGCCCGAGATTTATTGCACTTTTCTCATGTTCGATTCTATTTCGTTTTATAACGCGCCATATCATTAATCAGCCATCATTCTGATTTCGTGATAGTTTTTCTAACTCGCTGTTAAGAAAACATTTTCGGCAACGATGTAATCAATTCAAAGCAAGATGCAAGATACTGACGTTTTTACGCGGCTTGATAAAAAGAATAAAGTCGGCTAGGTTTTTGCTGATTGCCTGTTTTAAACTTCTATCTTTTTGAAAAGCAGATACTATGCAACTAAAATTTTAGTCGTATTTTGTCAAAGTTGTATTTTTGCCCTTTGCTGATGATGTGGTGTCTAGACAGTGAAAAAGTAATAGTGTAGTGTATCACTTATTGTCTAGGAAGACGACAAAGCTATAGGCTAAATGCAATCATGACTGAAACTTGTGTCGCAGTCTCATTTAAATAACACAGACTGTACTGGTATTTTATTCAAGTTGAATGCTATTTAAGTCTTTTTTAAACTAAGACTAATAGTTTCTGCAGAATACGAAAAATTTAAATTATGCTAACATGCGCAATTCGAATCGGCAACTCAGCTGTTATAGAGACAACTTGAGAGTTCATGATAGGCATGGCAGCATTACTAGTGTATCAAAGAATTCACGAAAAATGCATTTTTGTTTGATTCATCGAAATACATTAGCATTCATTTTTCATTTGCATATATTTAGGCTCTTTTTTGTCTTCTGATTCGTGTATTAGTTTCCACCATAATTTACAAGTCTTTTCTAGCTTTTGGTCTCAAATAAACTTGAAAGTAAGTTTTGATATTTGAAAGCTGTAATTACTAATTGTAACTAAACGATTAGGAAGCAGCAGCGTCAGCCAGTAGATCGATAAACTGGAAGCTCACGGGTTTGCACTAGAATATCTGACGAAAAGGAAAAGTTTTTTATCATGGGTTACTGATATTAGTGGTATATATGTACATGTATGTGACTTGTAAGAAAATGAATAGAACAACATTACATCTTTTTGTTAGACCATTACTCGTTTGCCAAAAAGTTTTACCAGGCACTATAATTGGTTTAGTGCAAAAAATAGACAAGGCTAGGATCGTATAGATCTAGGCGCTTATGTTTAACATGATAAGCTAGGGTTGCGTTTGAGCACATGAAGGCGCCTATGTTTAACATGATAAGCGAGGATTGCATTTGAGCACATGAAAGCCCTGCCCTTTCTCCTTTTCTTTCTTTTTTGCACACAGCAAATAGAATGATTTACTACTAGTTAGGTTTTGGTATGTGAATTACCGGGGGTAAGTGGAAGGCCTGAAAAGCTCTGATTGGATCTAGTGCATTAACGCTTCACGATATGACTTAAATTGTAATGTAGCAATACGCTCCCATTTTTTATATTGTTGTCAAAAGTCGCCAGCACTTGATAATTTCACATCCTCTGGGGTAAATTCCAATTTTAGCAACTACACTCAAGCTAAATTTCGCGGGCATACTCATCACACACAGTACCTGCAAATAACTGCCAACTCAGACTGTGCTGTTTCATTAAAAAGTTTTCAATTGCCCCCTCCCAATGTACATTAGGTATTTAACTATAACGTATTTGGTTATCAAAGTAAATTTCTGTATTCAGTGGCAGCACAAATTAGACTTTACTAATTTAACTAACCTGAGTTGATGAAAAATCTTGCCCCCTCCCGCAATTTCAGCAGTACGCGTTCGACCTGCAGTTTTTACAACCTGGCAATATACAAGTTGTGGCTGAATTACTCACTTTATAGCGCGAGCGAATGCTATTGGGGCCTTTGATGTTGCCGATATTATGAGCCATTCCTGTGCGAAATTACGCAGTCTGGCATTAGCCGTGCTAAAATGCAATAACACAGTAAGGTCGGAAGTTTATAGCCTCACTATTGGTGGTGGTGCGTGAACACTGAATGTGCGCATTTTGAATAAGAATTTTAATGTGCATGAAACTTGGGTGGTAGCACAGGTTTAGATTAACAGAATAGAAGCGCAATTATTATAGCCAAAGCTTGAATGATGTTATTTTCTGTTTTCTTCGCTTGTCCGCGCTTGGTACGTTACTATTGTCTTCTGAGTGATGCGTATCTTCTCAGAGTTACTGTATTTACATTTTTAATGTGTTGCTTTTTGTAAACTGAAAATAGTTGCATCTTGTTACTTTAATGAGACTCTAATCGTGTGTGGAATCTGTTTGAGTTACTTAATCAAGCAATTTTACTCATATTTCAGTTACTTATTTATATTCAAATGCTGCTGCTGTATTACCTACATTTATTTATTTATTCAGTTTTTTGAATACTGCATTTCAATAGTTAATGCACTTCTGACAATAGAGTCTGACACGTGGCCGAATGGTTGGATATTTTTGGTCTATAATGCTAAGTACGCTAATATCTATCATATTTTCTAGATTTTTGTCAGTATTTTCTGTTGATACTTTTCTGATTTTTATTTTAAGTTATCCTAGATTTCTATGTACAATATATCTGTACAAGAATGGCAGCTAACTTTTCTTACAAAGATTATTGAAGTGAGCTTAGATATTGCAGTGCTCATTTTGCTTGCTGTTATACTAATAACTATCCCTCTTCTATAAATTACATGCCACCATCTATAATAATTTGAGTAGATATTTCACCTGGCAGTTGCTGGATATGTAAACATCAGGCGGTAGATATGATTTACAGAGTAAACTTCCAATGTCAATAATCATTCCAGTTCGTGCAGTTTGAGTTTATGGTCCTGTCTTGCATTAATCGTTCACCCAGTTTATGGATGGTCGTCAGCCGTGGTCGGAGGGCAATTTTAGCTGTTTGGGAAGGAGTCTAACTTTGGACTTTACACACCAAGGCTATGTTATGTAAAACCTGTGTCAGGGTGACCAGTTGTACCATTGTTGCAACAGTTTTTACCTTTATTATTGTTGTTGGAACATGACTTCAGTTTTCATTTTCCGATTGTATGGCCGAGATTGTGTAGTGGTGTTACATACAGTGCCTCTGGTGATAATATAAATTGGCTTTGATTGTAAAATAGGCTTGCATTGTAAAATTTTTTGGATTAATTTTGGCTGTCGTTAAAAACACCGGGATTATAAATTTCTGTGTTATGCTGTTAATTATAATAGTGTGTATTCTTAATAGTTAAATTACCTCCAATTTGACTAATGAAATGATACTCATTTAGGTTAGGTTAGTAAAACTGTAAGATAGGCTGTATGACAATCATTTTTAGTTCATTTGAAAATTTAGGTTGCTTCTACGAAATGTCATAATCAAAAAAAAAATTAAATTTCATTTTGTTTTGCAGGTTATAAGTTGACGGTTGCTATGTTACTCCACAATTTGCTGCATCACGGAGTTCCCTCCTCTAGTCGCGGTGCTGATACCGCTCTGCAGCCATGAGTCAGGTGTCACACCAGTTCAAGGAAACTGCACCTAGACCTCCCGTTCCAGGCAAGGAAAACATTGAAGAAAAGAGAGCCGCTGCAAAGTCAGTCACGGCCAGCAAAGGATCATGGTGCGAAGGTGGTGTGTCTCCAGCTGCAACACCACGACGCTCAGCGCTAGATCCTAGCGCCACAATGCAGCGTGATGCGGTGCCACCTAGTGGAGCTGATGTTGACCCTCCGCTCGGGTTTGAACCAGAGGGGAGTGCCAATACCACGCCTCCATTTACTGAGAATAGTACGCCGCCATATTTGCGTTGGGCGGGTAGTTTACGTAACCTGCTGGACGATGAAGATGGTGTACAGAAATTTATGAAGTTTTTGCGGCAAGAGAATAGTGAGAACTTGCTGTTGTTTTGGTTTGCCTGTGAGGGTCTGAAGAAGCAACCACCCGATGCTACTGACCGTATACAGCAGTGCATACGGGTGATATATCGGACTTATGTACGCTCTCACGCCGAGCAGGCCATTAACATCAAACCCGAGCTGAGGAAGAACATTTCGGACAAAGTGAATAAAGTGAAAGACTTGAATCAAAACTTATTCAACAGTGCTCAGTGTGAAGTCGAAGCTGTACTAGAGGGCAGCATGTACCCATTGTTTCTGAAATCGGACATTTACCTTCAGCACGTGCAACACGTGCAGAATGGATCGGATAGCCCAAAGACGGGTGAGCATTCCAGTGGTAGTCGGTCGAATGGTGAAACTCGAACTGCCCAGGGTGCACTGCCCACGGTACATGAAGACTCAGAATTACAAGTGGAAACTCAGGGGACTGGTGACAATGTGTTGCCATTAACAACGAAGCATTTATTAGCAACTAGGTTTCGGAGGTTCACAGAAGCCAATGCTGGGTGAGTACTTAGTTTATATAAATTTTGCTAAAACATAGTCACAAATCACTTCTATAGATAGCCGACCTTAGACGGATCTGGTGCCATTTACCACCCAACATTTTTACACAATTCCTGGAGTAAGTAGCTACGTGTGGCGCCAGGTCGTTGGAAAGAACAGGAAGTAAGATAGAAGCCAACGAAGCCACTACATCTGGTCCATGTTATGCGCAGATCTCTTAAAACAGTCCGCGGCAGATGAAGTAAACCCGTATGTTGTGGCTTACATAAACCATAGCTGCCGTACATTCCTCATTTCTGCTGGACAGAGCCACCCATAGAATGTGAAATTAAGCAGAACTTGTTTTCGCTTAGCCACCATTCATAAGAGTGCTTGCCGGTATTCGGAATGTTCAAACATAAATAAAACTAAAAACCAATTTCTTAAGCTGTACTTTTCTCCAATAGTGCCGATAACTACTTGCCCTGCTTTAATAGAATCAATGCTACTAGTGTTTACATTAAAACATTTCCAGCATTCTACCAATTCTGTAAATTGTGATCTTCACTTACGAAACCCACACCGAATTCACATTTTAGCCTACTAAGGCATTCACGCCTATTCCACTTCAGAGTCAAATTCATTATAATGAGAATGGATGATGTTATACACAGACTGTAGGTCGTGGATAATACTACTTTGAATTGCAGGCAGTGGTGCAGATTTGCTGTTTGTTGCTTGCGTTTTCTCTCTACCCTTTCAAATTTGTAAGCATGAAATGACATCTTAGGACAGACATTCTGCTGGTTTCTTTTCCTTTGAAGCAGATTCACAACTCTCTATCACCTTGAGGCTTGCACCTTCTGTACATTTCTATTGAGAATTGCATGACTACAAATCATCAATGGCAAACTGTAGTATTGAATCCATAACACAAGCGAAATCCACTCACCAAACAGCTCAATTGCCAGTATTGGGTGAAGCCTGAGAGGCTGTCTGTAGATGCGTATATAGGATTTGTTATCCTCACCCTGTTTTTGCTATTCCTTGTCATTTGAAGACTCAAATAGGAGGTGAATGTAATGCATTTCAGGGTAAATCACATTTATTGGCAATACTAATTTGTGTTGCAAGTATCTGTGACTTTTTCTAAGGCTTTGTTACCTAATACTGATATTTCTACTAGCAAGTACAATGGACGTAAGAAATAACGCAAAAATTAATACCTAGGAGAAAACTAAACAGAAAAATAATTAAAACAATGTTCTTTCTTTGCTAAAAATCATAAAAACAAAATATATGTAGATAACTTATTTAAAGTTTACCAATCACCAGCTGTGCAATGTGAATTACTATTATTACAACGTTAGACATTACGGCCTATACGTATCTTGAAGTCCATCTTCCATACTATAAATTAGAGGTATTCGAGGTTTGGACATTGGACAGGGGTTCGGGATGCACATTGAGATCGGAACTTTTTGACCCGTGCTATATATATAGATATATTTATATATATTGCAGAATCATACTATTAAATTAAAACAATTGTTAGAAAGAATAAAAATTTATACGTATGGCCTACTAACTGAGAAGCGTTATCTGCTTGGGCGATTTTTAGATAGGAAAGATACTAGTGGCTGTGCCTGTTAAGTTAAGAATGATACAATATATTTTTTGTAAATTGTGCCAAATTTAATGTTAAAGTACACCCGGATCAGAAGCATCACACATGTGCCACGGAAAGGTATTACGGTAATCATGCATTTGCTTTAAATTATTTACAAGACATTTTAAAAAATAGCGTTAATAATCATGTTGATAGCAATTTTCACAAACGTTAAGCTTGATCTCCCGTGCAACCTTGCCAGAAGTGTACCACGTTTGGAAGATTTTGAAAACTACTAGTCTGTTTTGCTTTTCCTTTTTAAATGTGTATGCTAAGTTTTGTTGAAACACACATCACACAAATATTTAATAGCCGCAGTTTATCGTGCAGGCATGCACATTTGTTAAGTTATTGTATTATGCCATGACACTATTTGCACCACAGGAGTGATTGTGTTTGTCACATAATACCCAAGTTTACAAATTTACATAGAAAAGTTAATATAAATTATACTTGAAAATTTATTATATGATTTCAGAATTTTTAGTTACAGTATAATGAAAGCTAAAAGATTCTGATAACTCGTACCGATTCCTAGAAATTAATATTGTAAATTTTCACTTTCACAGGAAATATTTAACCGCGAGCAGTCGGGTGCCAAATCCGTACCATGTCACTTATTCGTCGTACATCCCTGTATCAGCCCAGGACAGTGAGCAGCAAAGTTTGTCCAGTGATGCACAAACAGATGACACGTTATCTCTCACAGACAGTAGCTTGTGAGTATGGTTTCTTTTCATTCATTTCTTTCTATCATTTCTAAGTTTTCAGTAATTTCAAAGGCAAAGAAAGGCACATTCCATTGTTCCTGTATATCTTTCATCGCCCATAAATAAAAAAATGACGAAAATGAACATCCGATGTAATAATTCTGCAAGTCATTCGCAAAAGCAATATGTTCCCATTAAGTGTACTTTCAAGTTTTGACTTTAGCTGTGGCCGAAAATTTGTATACTGTATTTCCTAAAAGCGTTGATATCCTAGTAGTCTCGTTTGATCGGATGAGTTTTAATTCTTCAACTGTGTACGAGAGTGGGATTTTGGAAAAAATTTTGAACTCTTTTTTGCTCAGCTTATTATATTTACATGTGATTATCAAACTCACACCCAGTAGCAATTGATTTTTCCGCATGTAAAATCTGCTACTGGGGGTGCTTCACCAGAGCGCCTGCTTGGAATTCAGAGCTGCACAAGAGTTTTCTTTGATGGAACCAATTAATGGCAAAAAACCGCATCGCTGTGTAAATAATCGCGAAACGATTTTACTTCAATACTTCCTTACGCGAAGCTTGCGTGATTAAGGACCCTCTTGTCCACATGTGACTGAACAGCGGTATATATTGCCTCCCCTACGCTAAACAAAGCTGGCATTGTTGTTGCCGGTTGGCAATTACAGCACAATAATTTCGTGTGTTCGCTCGGTAGCAATTTTAAGTGGCAGTACAAGTTTTCAGGCGCCGCCGCTGCAGCTTGCTTTTGCCACCCACTATCGACAGCAACCCGGTATTTCAGATTCAGCCGGAGGGTTTTCGACTGACAAACTTTTATAGCTTGCTTTTTGCGGCATGATTAAAGCGTCTAGGCGGCCCCCGGGCGATGGCTTTATGCTGCTTCTTTGTTACCAGATCGCGAACGAAAAACTTCGTGCGGCTTTGAGAAAAAATTCGCTTGTGGATTACAGAAAGCCTGGCTATGATTAAGAGCAGGAAAGCGCTGGCTGCGCATTCATTAATGGAAACAGATTATCATCCAGGCTCTGTACAGGCTCACTGACTGAGCAAATATTTCCACAAACCAACTCGAAAAACAGCGAAAGCAGGTTGCACAAACAGCGACCGGGTTTCTCTCCTTCCTATCCCTCCACTACCAAAGAGTTGAGAAAACAAAATCCCCCAGCCTCTCTCTTCCCATTTTGTCCGCATTTCCTTTAGTAGAAACGTTGTTATTTCATCAAGTAGCTACGTGAGGCTGAGAGTCGACTTTCTCGTTAATAATATTTTTGATTTGAGCTAAATTTGTAGTAGTAAATTCACAAAGGTATAAATGCAGTCAGTTGTTTAAATTTTATTGTGTGTACAATGTAACCGTTGTTTACTTATGTTGGCGGACTGTATTAATGAAATTCGTCTTTGGGCTATCTGACTCACCTGCAAAGTCGTAACTAGTGTTTAAAATTTTGATAAGTCTATAAGCTAGTATTATCGCTCATTGTGCTCCTTGAAGAAGGAAATAAAACCATTTGCTTCTAGAAAAAGCGTTTTTCTGTCCAAATATACATTATACCAAGTATCCAACACTTGAACATGTTTCCATAAAAGTCTGCTTGGTTGAGTTTTTGAGATTTCCTGCTTAAAACGGCCCGTTTGGAAATTAGTTTCTGGGTATATACTTACTGTGGGGCGGATCCAGTCTGTGGTTAGCCGAATAAGATAGTAAGTCTGTGATAAAATGGAATAAAACCAAACATATTTGTGGTGTCCAGTATACACGTCAAATTATTAAAGGCATCAGTTATCAGGTGGCAATATTATTGTTTCTAAGGGAAATGTACACACATCCTGTGGGTGTGATCCACCATCTCTAGTGCACGCTCAAAAGTGCTAACCAAATAACCGAATGCTTGGCGGCTAGATGAAAGCGATTACAGGGCCATGACTTATCGGGCAAGCTAGTTTTCCAGTTGGCGAGTTTAGCTAGTGGTTGCTATTAGCCACACAGTATTGCTTGTACAGCAAGTTCACTTGGGCGAATAAAAAGTCTGGACAATAGCCGTGGAAATTCTTTATACGAACGAATAAATAAATACCGATACTTATTCTTAATAATTCTGTTGAGTAAAAAAATTTATAAATATCGTCAAAATTGTATTTTGTCACGAATCAGGATCCTTACAGCAATCTTTCTCAGTTTGCAACTTGACATATCAGTATTTAGTTTTCTGGTCCGCGTGGTTATCAGTTTAGTTGCCTTATCGTATACATGGTCTCCCTGATATGAAATACTTTATGAAATGTGGGAAAGTTTGGTACAAGTAAGCCTGCCACCGGCAAATTTGATACAGGTAAATTTTATAAAAGGTAAATTTGGTACTCTGATCTTTAGGTACTAGAAAAATTTGTTATAGAAAATGTTTGGTAGAAGGAAAATATGGCACCAGGAAAAGTTCGTACTAGGAAAGTTTGGTAGTGGAAAATTTGATACTAGACAGAGAAGAGAGCATATGTCATTACAATATAATTGCAAGAACTACAGTAACAAAATAACAAATGTAATGACGACAGCAATGATGACGATGATGATAACAAGAACAGCATGCAAGAAACAAGCAAACAACAGCAGCAACAACAAAAACTATAGCAACAACAGCAACGGCGATGGCAACAACAATAATGGCAATGATGACGATGGTGAAGACCACAAACACATCAACAAGAAGCAAACGTACAAGAACAACAACAACAACGCCAATAAAGCGGTAAATATAACAACAGCAAAAGAACAACAACAATGCTATAGGGATGACAGCAACAAAATGACTTAACGTAACAATAGTGACAGCAGTGATAACGATGATGATGATGGGTGACGATGACAACTCTCGCTACAAAGGAGAGGTAATAAACAGACGAACAACAGCAGCAGTGCAGTTGAATGAAATAACAAACCACAGACAAATAAACGAACAAAAAAAACAAGTGAAAAAATGCAATAATATGAACCTGTATAACTTCTTCGAATAGGTTATATAAAAGATACTTTTGTTGTACTAAGCTTTCCTTGTTCACAACTTTCTCTGCGTCAAATTTTCCTAGTACCAAACTTTCCTAGCACCAAATCCTGTTCCGTACCATTTTACCTTTAGGTACCAGTTTTACATGTACCAAAAATGCTTGTCAAAAATTCTAAAAAGTAGATTCCATTTTCAGGTATGTATAAATATCCTACAGTAGTATAATGTATCTATAATATGAGAATATCGAATCGATTGTTCGTCCGGGGTGTTGAGCAAAGGGGGGCCGTTTGATCCAGATATTAAAGCTTGGGTTAGGTTCTAAAGTTCTGCATGCGGTTAAAAATACGCGAAACCGTTCAAAACGACCAAAAGTTCTTTTTTTTACAAACACCAAACAGTAACATACAATAAGTAACACTTTATGATTCAGTAGCTCTGCTGCTCAGATTGAAAACACTCTATTTTCCCCGGTTGGGTAAAAAAATAAGTGTTTTCATTCTCATTTTTTTCATTTTGTATTAGGTTCTGTGAAGTGGTTTACTGATACATTGTTTGCTCATTCACGCAGAGTTCAAGTAACGTTTATTGTATATCTACTACAAGCCTACAACTGATCTTATCGTCCTGAATTTTTTCTACTGGAAGCTGCTTCTCCCTGTGAAAGAGAAACCCGGCAGGTTATATTCGCCTCCTGCACTGGCCATGTGTGTCGGTTGTAATCTGATCCGGCCTCTGCTATTTGTGGCCTCAAGCCTCTCTTTGCTCTCACCGCATCTGAATCCTCCTCCCTCAACACATGGTCCGGTGATTCAGATGTGTGCATAGCACCTCTTTATTTTACCATTCCATTCCTCTGTTGACAACTTTAAGAACTCTGTATTAGTAAGCTGGCTATTTACCCACTTGCTTTGTTGCATATGGTGTGTATGACCTTGGTTTCTTGTATGATAATTAGAGTTGTTAGACTGCTACACTAAAAAAGCTGCTTTTCTTGTGGGCTGTGATGCAAGTTAAAACAATCTTGTAAAACGGGGCAGCATACGATGCCATGCTCTTGTTTTAGTTAGAAAATCCTCCAGAATCACTTCATTCTGTTTGTACAACTTATAGAAATTGCTCCTGTAATCTTGTGCTAGGTGGCTTGTGTGAAGAAAAATAACTACAAAATACGGGATGATCCTGACTTGCAAAATTGCTTTTCTGGCATTATTCTTACTTCAGAAATGTTTGATTCATCCAAAACTTTTGTCAAATATAGAGTAGAGCGAAGGTGAATGCGTTCGCTTATCCTCTGGGTTAAATGAATGCGTACACTTAAAATTAATGTAACCTCCATCTAAGTATTGTACCTTGTGTCCCTATAATTTAAAGGCTAGCCACTTGCATATAAATATACGAAACGATACCCTTCATAACTAACAAATTCATTTTCTTTTTTTCTGATCAATAATCTGGCTAACTATGGTGTGTTATGTGTGTTATGAATACAAATGGTTGTCTGTATGCCTGTGCGTGATCTGGCGCGTTGCTAATGCAAACAACACGTGACGTCTGTGCGTGCTTGTTTGTTAGCAAGACAGGATGCATTTTGTGTGCGCAGTGCGCACCCAGTATAATCAGATGTCTGAATTTGCGTCTGCATTTTTAAACGTTCATGAATAAAAGTCTTGCCAACAAATGTCTGTAACTCATGGACCGCACATCAGTACACATGGTGGCAACCACTTTTGTGAATCTGAAGCTGACATCAGTTTCAAGATTTTCTTGTGCCTAGTGCCTTTGATTTTTATGAAAACCCTATATTGTAACTGCCATTATATTGATACAGGTATCAGAGGACGTTAATTAAAAATTCCTATTTGTAATGGTCTTGCAAATACTATACATGAAAAGGTTAATTTCATATGTCAGTGACTCCTTACACTCTCTACAATTAACACTAACTTGATGTCACACTGCAGCTGAGTACTATATGCTAAGCCAGCTTGCAGTGTGTACAACTGTATAGAAAAAGTATCTTTTGCCAACAATGTAATTCTAAAAAGTTCAATTTAATATTTCAGAGATGGCACATCCGGATTTGGCCGAAAAAAGTATCAGCGATTGCAGCAACGAGCAATTCAGAGAAGTGCACGGCAAAACCGTGACTGTTCACTGCATCATACTATCATACCGGTATGAACATTATGCAATGCATGTCATTTAATGACAAAAAACTCATTCTATGACCTAGGCTATCTGGTACCATTAGTCTCTTGTAAAGCTTTCTTTCGAAATGTTCACAAACAACAAAAGGTTGGTGTAAAACCAAAGGTGTCAAATTAGCACAAAGACAAAGCTAAAAGTATCCATTCCATAAAAAACTGGTACAAAAATGGAGACGGTAAGACAGATAATGTTTTGCCAAAGACTGTGCAGTCTGAAAAAGTAAAGTATTTAAAGCTGAAATTCAATTTATAGGTAAGGATTTCTGAAAATAACTTCTGATACCACTCTTACACTGTTAAAATATTTAAAACTTAAATCAAGGCTAGTTTGACATTTCACAACACTCTAGGAGCAAAAGAACTGGCAAATTCAAATTAAATGAAAAATATGTACTACTCCATTATAAAACATGTTTGACAAAGTTCATCTGCAAATTACAGATAAAGGTGCCTTCCAAGCCATCTTCACTCATGTCACTTTTATTACTGACAAATAAGAAAATTTTACAAAATTCAAAACATTGAGTTATTTTGTTGGGAAAATTAATTCAAGAGAGCATTTCTACATCTCATTACAAAATAATTGCAACAACAGAACAAATGTAATAAATGACAACAACAATGTCGATAACATAAGCTGCATGCAAGAAACAAACAAACCCATTAGCAGCAGCACCAATTCTTCAGCCTTGAAAATTATTTTTTCGAGCTCATTTTATTTTGCAGTTTTCATTTTTTGCACTATTTGTGGTCTTCACTTAAATTTTTGTCTACATGCGCTTTAAATATCTAGCCACCAGCACACACAGTTCATCACATCACATATATTGATGATTTTTCACTCATGGCACTACACTGCTTTTTTAACTAAACAACCCTTGAATAAACAGCTGTGCAAACTATTTAAAAAACACAGAAATTTGGTATGTAGTCCAGCCAAGTTTGGCATACTGAAATATTGCCTGTTTTATAAATGGTCTTTGCAGAATGTTCTCACAGCATGCAGTCGAGAGTGGTAACCTTCAAACTTGTATTGAACTGCAAACTGTGTGCTTGCCTGCCTGCCTGTCTACTCAGTTTCACAAGCTTTTGTGCTGCTTTGATGATAATAGTCGATTAAATTATACCTGTTAGTCAACCCTGTGGTATAATAACAAGCTGCTAATAATGATGGAGATGGTATTCTCGCAGGAAGCGCTAATGGACAGAGTGGCATGTGCTGCTGCCCAACCTCGTTATCTGTCCAAGTCCTCGGTGCACCTCATCTCGTTACAATCATCATCTATTATTGACAAAACTTCAAAGACACCGCCACGCTTCAATAAGGAAAATTTGTCAATATATGGCGAGTTATAGAGGCTCGCACGAGCGGCAAACTGTATCCGAGATGCGGCTAATTGAGTTAGGTGCGGAAACGCGGAAAGACAATAAATATGCGGAAGATCAAAGGAGCCGCAAGCTGCCGGGTAATAAGCTGTAAAGCAGGAGAGTTGTGTAATAATATGAACCTCGCAGTTCAAAAGCATTGAGCGCCAACCGGCGGAAAAGTTGAGATGTAATAAGCAGGAGGATGTAGCTCCATCAATGATGATCAAAGGCCAGCGAGAAATTATCTGCGGAAGGGTGGCAAATTTAAACTTGATCAAAGACAATGTATGCACAGCAACATCAAAGCCATGGCACATCAACTGATCTGAGAGTGGTAAAGAGATCCTGCAGCATGTTTTTAGTTAATAGAGAATGATTTTGGACTCGCCGCTGATCAAAGAGCAAGACAGGATGCGTTGGATTACGTATCACCTGTCACAAAGAGATCAAAGGAAAAGAAATGGAGATCAGAGGGACACTTGTATGACTAAGAAAGAGTTTTGAATATGAGAGTGAAGCGTCTGACATCAAAGTATATGTGATGTCTAATTAGGGCTATCGTTTGACTGAATAAGTCTGTCAAAGAAAGTCACACTAAGGAAAATCAAAGTTGCATGTCAAAGAGTTTTCTGAGTATTTTGACTTCAAAGATTTTCCTTATGTTTAAAATGTCTGTTCTGACACTTTGAAAGAGATTTACCGTAGTGGTCAAAATTTAAGCAGTGTATATTTGAAGTGTGGCTGTGTAAGCTATGTAAATGCATGCTGTAAAAATGTACTATAATAATAATAAGAAGAATACATACATACATACATACTAGTAATGATGCTCCACTACAACAATTGTACTTTGTCTAAATTTAAATAGATGAGTTTTTGACTAATACTGTGTATAGTCTTAGATATTTGAGCTGATTACGAAATTGGGAATGCTTATCAGTAGAAATTTCAAAGAATGGTCAATTGATTTCTGGATCATCTCTTTGAAGTCGCCGACACAACTGTGATACAAGTCTGCCTAACAAATATTAGAGTGATCAATAAAAGTTGATGCTATTGTGGATCTGATCGCCATTTTCGGTTCTTTAAAAGTCCTCTGAACGAGAATGCAAACTCACGGTGACTAATCATGTAATGGCACGTTCAGATCAGAGGCTTGTCAAAAATGATTAAGCCATGATATTTGGAACTATAATGATTAGTGTACATTACTACTAGGTTAATGTACAATGCCATTAGCCAGCTAAAATATCTATGGTAGAATATTTTCTCTTGAAATGTTGGTTAATTTAGTAAAGGACTCTTAGTTTTTAGATTAATGATGTGTTGTTTCGAGAATGTACATTCAGCTTATGCCATACAATTATTTTGTTGTAGAAAACCTAAGTGTGTTTATATTACATATAAATTTGATGTGAAATTTTAAATAAAGAAAGTGGCAACTTTTGTGAAAATACGCAATGTCTGAAGCTGTTTTTGTTGTAGTTGTTGTGGTTGTTGTTGTTGTTGTATTAATAATTGATCCTTTGCATGGACACTACTGTCTGCAAACTAAAAAAGTGCATTTCTTCCTGCACTTTGCAGAATTTTCTTCCAAGTTAGCAGCTAACATAATTAAGACATAATAGCACTCTAGCCATTCCTTTAAGATTTAACCATTTTGCTTCCTTGTATGTTGTTCTCAAACAATGCCACTTTCCCATGGAAATGACACACAAAACAAGTAATGCTTCTGTTTTGTTTATTATATCCTTAAAATTTGCAACATCTAAGATGAAAGCAAAATTGAAGCCACTATTACCATCACAAAGCTTAACTCTGATTACCCGTTTTATTTGGCTTTTACATGCCTAATCTCGTTTCTATATCATTTGCTTTATTCGCATTCGTTTTGGTTTTGTTGGTTCCACGAAAGATTAAAACTTCAGACAGCTTAGTAAGTGCATCTTTGAAAAGGAATTACAATATCAAAGACAATTTTAGTGCGTTCAAAGTGGCTATCAATGCCGGATTATAGTTTGATAGGCTTGTAAGCGATTGCCAGCTTTAGGATGTTAATCTTGCACATGGAATTAGCTTTATTATAAAATTGAAAGGAAAATACTGAACGCAAAAAGTTGCAGCCATCCCCAATGTTGTTAATAATAAGTGGATATGCAAGAAAGAAACAAATTTGTATGTTGTAGTAATATTTCTTCTCCAAAATGAAGAAAAAATACCTTTACGTTTTTTTCACTTCAGAGAACGGAGCATATTCCTAAGGACTATACGCCTAAAGATCCTAGTGAATTTGCAGCCGTGCTCATTGATAAACTGAGACGGGTTCAAAAAGAACGTGAAGCTGAGGAAAAAATTCAGGAAGCTCTCCGCGGATTGCAAAAGGTGGAGTATATACGTATAACAATTAATAATTATCTTATTAATTTCAACTAATTTGCATCTAAATAAACTTCTTCACTATGATGTTAAAGGTAAATTGAAATAAATAAATAATGTTCTTCAAAATCAATTTATACAGGCACTTCAAAGCATTTATTAAAACAACTTTTATTAAAAAACGTTAAGTTACAAATGTTTAAAAACGTTTATTGTTTTAATAAATGATATTTTTCTGATGTCAGATTATCAGCGTTTGTTAAAGAGTGGAGTTTAACAGCCTTAAATCCTTTTTGGGTGGAAATTATTTGAATGTTTTAAATTAGCTTTGCACTCTTAAAAAAGTCAAAATGCATTAACTTGAAAAAGTCCTTTAAGCAGATCATATGTTATGTTGAAATATGTCTTCTTTCTATTTTATAATCATCTATCTTAGTTTTTTCCCGTGAAATTTCTTTGCTGACTGTTAAAAACTTTGCCATATCTTTGATCTCCTTTTTCACTAGTCTTTCTATTTGATCATCTCACTCAACTCACAGAGTTCTAAAGTTCTACCGTTCCCTTTATTGTCGCTTAGAATAGTTAGGCTGCAGCTTTGTCTCTCGGTGACAAGCCAAAACTTTTGCCACCGATTCTTGTTGCACTGTGAAGGCTCTGCCTTTGAAGTGTACCTTTGATGTGTCTGCGGCTTCATTGATCTGATAATTTCCTGGGCTTGCGTCACAGCAGATGATAAATAAGCTGGTGCAGCCTGCTTGATAGTTATTGTCATAGTGCCGGCGTTGTAAAACTCTCCGTTAACAACAGACATAAGTGTCATGAACAGGTCAAAAATATTTGAAAATGTTGCAGGTAAATTTTAAAATAGCCTCTGCATTACCTCTGCATTGAAAACCAAATAAAAATAAAATCACCGGTTATTTGTCATAGAGCAGTGATATTTTCCAAGTTTTCGTTAATTATTTTATTTTCTCTTTGTAGCAGTTGGACGAATCGACTCACTCGATACATTCAGAAAGTGGTGAAGCAGTTTCCAAGCGCACGCCGACCACACTAGTCACCAAGTTTCCTTTGCCATCATCGATGATCACTACTTGCGAAAGCACTGAAGAAGATCAGAGCATATTAGACGAGCATGTCTCTCGCATATGGGATAACTCTGCCCATCACACGCCGGCCAGATCACCTGGACATCGGTCGCCAAAGTCAAAATCGCCTGATCGCCTCCTCGCTTTGGCTCGTGGACCAGCTACCCTGCCCTTGTCACACAAACATTATCACAAAGGCCGGAAAGATTTTGGATCAGTACTCTCCACTGATTCGGGCGTAACCTGTGGAAAAGAAGTCATCCATGAGGATCAACATAAACATATACATCACTACCACTATTACATTAAGGAGTACAAGTCTAAACATGAAATGGACTCCCGTTCTTTGCCACAGTTTAGCGGTGCTGCTGGGCAGGAGGCATATAGAGCTCATGTGCTCGCACATGAACGGCAATCACGAGATGCATTGAAACGCTCTGGTGGTAAACAGAAAGCACATTCAATTGCCAATCCTTCTGATGCAGGCAACTTGATTGATAGTGGAGTGAGTGTCGTGAGTGGCCAAGATTTAGAAGTGTCAAGCATTCCCAATCTAGATAATCCAATAAACGAAAGGTAGGTCATAACTGTTTTAACTGTTCGTGACTGCTTCTTTCTGAAATTGTGTTTAAATTTTCTTTCATAAGTGAACTTTTCGTAAAAATGATTTCACCACTTGTTTCACATTTATTTCGTCATTTATAGGGTATATGCTTGGATGGTCAATAGTGAGAAGTACGGCCTAAATGATGGCGTGTTAGGTGACACAGAATCACTGGCTCACATGGAGAGGGAGTCAGCAGTTCGACATAAACGTTCACAGATGAAACCGTCCACAACACCTGCCTCCCCCTCACCTCTCCGCCACATGTAAGTGCCAGTTCTACATTTGTTCTTGGGTCTCAGTATCAGGGTTGATACTGAAACTGAATTTACAAACAGAAACCGATACCGAACCGAAACATTTTTCCAAAACCAACCACTATTAAGACTGAAAAAAGAAAATTCTAAAATAAGTAAAATATTTTGTTTCCTGTTTGTTTGCTTTTATTTGTTGTGATGCAGAATTACTGATAAACAATTCTACTACAAAAAGGACAAGAAGTTTTGTAATATAGAACCTCAAGTTTGATGGAGGGCTTACCTTAGGAAATGTGTTATAATGTTTTTGAATTTAAGTATCCTTATTGATTAATGTTAAAAGATCATGAGGCTTCATTAAAAATAAACAATTTTTTGTAGATATTTTGTTGCCTATATTTCATAAATTATAAAATTCAACGTGATTTTGCTGAAGTAAATTGGTTTGATATTTCGGTTGATTGGGCCTGGAAACCTTAAAACTTCTGTCGTGAGCATTGCAGATACACCAGTAAAAACGCGTTACACACTGTTATACACTCTTTATTTGAACTAATTTGGCCAAGATTTTTCAGCGTTTTATGACATCTAGGAGAAAAGAAAAAGTAAATTGGATAAATACTTGTAAAGCCTCGGAAAATGCTACTGAAAGTTATAGGAAATTTCGGCTGCGAAATTTGGTAAATTTCACCGAAAGTTAACCGAAAGTGCAGTTATCAGCAAACTGAAATGAAAATTTCGTTTCGGTAACATCCCTGCTCAGAATGATAGATATAGTTTCTATTAAAAGATTATTAGCCTTAAAATTTAAATTTTTTTGGCCAGCAGTGTTAGCCAACATTTAGTAGTCATTATCAGGTTTATAAAGTTGTAGAGGAAATTTTGTGTAATGGCATTGTAATGGTTACGTTACAGCTTGCAAAAGAAACAGCCAGTCCTTACGTCCAGGTCCGGGTCACTAGAACGTGGTGGCACTCTATCACAGTGGACAAAGCCAGGTGATGTAGCCCAAACTCAACCAATGCAACCTGTGCCACAGGTATGTGATTCCTTATAAAGCTGTTGTGAACATTTTTGTATAATATTTTTTTACAAATCTGGTTGCCACTTCCGTCTCTTACTTAGTTACTTGCTCCTTTTAGTTCTTACTTGTTAGTTATGTGGACTATTCAAAACCTGATATGCTAAAATTATTTGATCTAATATGCGTCTTAGTAATGCCAGTAACAACCTTCTGATTTTCTTCATATGTTTGTTTTATGTCTGTATGTTGTTAAAAAAATCCTATTTTTTAGCCTTTCGCCAGCCACATTTCAACACTAGCTTCTCAAAACGTGCTGTTTGCTTTGGATGACCACAGTTTTTTTACTATGCAACTTGTTGGTCATGACAATGATGTACATGAAAGAAAGTTTACTACAGCATAATGCTTGCTATTGTGAAGTCAGACTTTATAAACTTATGAAGCTAGTACTTTATATTTCTTGCTGCACATTGTACCAGTAACATTTTCATGTGATTGCGTCACAATTCAACTGTTTTATCCATATTAGATTGTAATTTGGCTTTGAAATTGTTTGCAACATAAGGACTTTATGTTGGAAAAGCAAGGGCTTACGACTTTGCAAACCAATTGAAGAGCTTCTCGTAGGCTTTCAAACAACACATTTATTAGTCGTAAAATTCTAATAAGCTGCTGAGATCTGGGCACATAAAAGAGTCGGCATTTTGCTTTGGTGAATAGTAATGGCTTCGGCACTTGTGTTTTTGCGAAAATTGACAGAAGTCCCATTTCTTTCTTTCACATTTAATACCCGAACAATTTGTTTAATTGAAGACATATCAAAGTGTGATGTTTTTTGCAACAAACAAAACTGTTGTAATTTTGAATTAATTCAAATTGTAAATTAGTTGATAATTCAAAAACTTTTGTCTGTTATTGTAGGCTTCATGACTGCATTTAGCAATGAAAGCAATTTGTGTCACAAGTGCTGCCCTTGTCTCTGCCTTGAAATACTTTGGTCAATTTATAAGCAGTAATGTCATCTTGCTTGTCAATTTAACCACAAGACTGTAAGGGTAATTATTTGCTAACATTTGCCTTACTTTCAGGAAATTTCGCCAAATGTTCCATCATCAAGTACAGATAAACAGCTTGAAGAGGCAAAGAAGAGACTAGAAGATGAAACAAAAGCTAAAATCAAATCTAGGTTAGTATTAACTATTATGTCATATTGTGCTTGACCGTCCAAGTTTTCATCCAATAGTGTTTGACTGTTATATCAAATCTCAGTACTAATGGGGCGTATAAAGTCGTGCTGTGGCTGTCATTTAAATTGCCAATTCTTGGAATTGAGAATGAGGTATTAAATTTTGGCAAATTACCTATTATAGAGAAAGGATTTGGCTGTCATAAAACTAGCATGTTATTAAAAAAGATAACGGTTGGGTTTACCTACTAATACTATTGCATTTTGTGCATTTTTTCGAATATGTTTAGGTTTTAATCAACTACCAGTTTTCAGCAAATTTAAAATTACTTTTCAACTTTTTGTTGTAGTAAAAAGAAAGATAAAAAAGAAAAGTCTTCTCTCTCGAGCGGAGTAACATCTACCGGCACAACTTCTACAGTGACATCTGGTGGAGATTACACGATTATTGGGTACTATTTCTGTGGTGATCCTGTACCATACCGAACCAAACTGCCTGGCAAATCTATCACGTTGCGTCAGTTTAAAAATTTGGTTACAAAGAAGGGGAATTACAAGTAAGTATGCTGTTTTTGTTTCTTTGTTGACAGTTTTAAGGGACACTAATTGCGGATTTGTAAATACCGGTAAGATCAAAAAGTTGGAATTTTGAGTTGTCTGCATGGTATATTGCTATGTTAGGGAGCTCTGTAACGCCCTACCGACTTGATAAACTCCCCAACGAATACTAAACACTTTCTCATTTTAAAAGCTGATATTTAACAATGCTAATTTTTCAGACAAACTTAAAATTGCTTTCTGAATGTTTTGTTGCATGCTGGGATGGTAAAACACTGATGTCATGATATAACTTCTTGGCTCAAACTATTTAAACGAGTAACACGTTTTTCTTCTTTTAATCAGTGGTACTGGCTGATGTAACCTTTTTTCTAATTTTTTTAACAAACTTTTTACTTATGAATTTTTTAATCTTCTATTTAAAATTGCTGACAAAAATTGTCCAAATGTTTTGGACTTCCCTTTGTAAAGATTTACAAACCAGCAATTTAGAATTATTATAATATATTGAAAAATGTTCTTGTTAATTTACAAAATTAAATTCCTTAATTATTCATTCATTTCACTTTTCGCCTTTTTGAAGAATTTTGTTCAGTTATGCTGAAAGTACTAACGTATTCGTGAAACATTATTTTTATTTAATAAAAAAAATTTGGTGTCAGAATGTGAATAATATTGTTAATTTACATTTTGAAAAACAGAATTTTCCAACTCATTGTTGTGATATGTAGATGCAATTCTTACATTTTGCAAAAATAAAAAATACTGAAGTTCTTTATTTTATTAGGAATAATAATTATGATGGTGTGGTATTTTCTGAAAGCAGCTAATCTTTAAATGTTAACATTTCTCCTGCGGCACTTTTTAACACGAGTTTTAAATTTTGCAATTTTAGTATGCTTTTGCTACTGTTCTGTGGTTTTATCTAGGCGATAGTCGAATTACAGAGCTTGCTGGTCAGTAATATTATTGTTCGTAGCTGCTGGGCATTTTCAGCGTACTAGAGCTGCTGCTGCTGCTTAAAGTACAGCCTGTGCGCACATTGTATGTTAATCTGTGTTGCACTCTTTGTCTGCATGTAAAACTAGCTGTCGTGTTGATCCTAGCCTCCAGGTCAACCTACGTCATGATTTGGGCTGTGTTATTAAAGGAGAAATTGTGTCGTGCTATTATTAGGGCCTTGTGCAGAGAAAGTGCAAAGAAAAACCTTTTTAATTCAGTTCTGTCGACAGTTTTAAATTTTGAATTAAAAAATTAAAATCATATTGTAAACTGCAAAATTAAAAGGTTTATAAATTTTTAACCATACTTTTATTAGACTTTGGAAAATAGATCTTCACTGAAGTTAATTAACAACACTCAGTGTTAATGTCATTGTTGTGGTCTTTTGGGTGGTCTCATTTAAAACTGACCATAATATCGGTCAGGGCTGGATGGTATGTTACTGACCAGCAAACCAGGGTCCTAATGTCTACACCTTGTTATTTAGCCGGTTTGTCTGTCTGTAATTTAACAAGATGGCTTACTCTGTGCTTATTTGCCTTCAGGCCAATAGGGCTGTTTCTGCTTAAATAAATTACAGATGGAGCATTTGTTAATAACAAGGCAGCCCCATAAGCAATTGAGGGGCTTGTGGCATAGAAGCTGTTTGTTGCAATACTAGTGCCAGACAATGTTAACTGAGATTTTGTACATATATTTAAAGAAAGCTTACAAATGGTAACTGCTGCTAGATAATAAAAACTTCCTTGATAATAGAAACCTTTTTTGCACGTTTCAATTTTTTGTTTAGGCCGAAAGCAAAAAATTTTGCAACTTCGCAGTTTTTGTAGATAATTATATTATTTTCCAACTTCAAATGGAATTTGCTGAATTTCTTCAAAACTGTTTTTCTTTGCCCTGTGCGGATAGACTGATTTATTAACTAATGTTGTGTTATGTCAGAAACTTTAGGCTTGCGCTTTGATGAATTTGCTTTCATTTAAATTTTAAATTTCTTAAATTTGCAGGTATTTCTTTAAGAAGGCAAGTGATGAATTTGGTACGGGTGTTGTAAATGAGGAGATTTCTGATGACAACGAAATTCTTCCGTTTTGGGAGGGTAAAATATTTGCCAAGGTTGAAAACATCGATTAGTTGTATGATCGCCGTCTAGATGGCAGCACTATTTTATTCTCGCACAATTTTTGCTCCTTGTAAGTAATGTGTAAAGCCAAAGTGGTTTTGAGTTAAACAATTAAAGCCAGACCACAGAATATGTCAATTTGTATATACATTGTAAAAAGACAAAAGTTGTTTACAATATGCAAGTGTATTATTGCTTTGTTGGTATCAAGTTATACTGAAGACTTAGGCAGAGTTATTTATTTTTGTGGTTGATGTTATGTAAATGTGAATGTTGTTTGATTTTGCGAAGCTATTTATGTACATGCCCAGCGCTTTATAACTTTGTTACATAAACACTACACTACATGTTCACTACACTTTTGCTGCAAAAACTGAACAGTCAATTTTGAAAAGGTTTATTTCCCTATGATTGCTAGTGTACCTTATGCAGGGTCAACAGAATTTGTGTCAGCATACATCTTTTATTGGAAATTTGTGGAATTACTCTGGCCTAGATATTATTTAAAACAGGCATGTCCTTTTGTCACTTAGTAAAATTATTTCCTTCCGAGTTGCCTTTTGTGGATGAGTGTGAATCCATGTCTTTGTTTTAGTGTGCTGTACTGGCTTTTTTATATCAATGTGAGTGCAAAACTAGGTTTATGTGGCTGTGCCAGTGATTTCCTGTTTCTGATCGGAAGTTATGGTGTGTACATTTATGTACATAGTTTTTTTTTGCTAGGAATACCGGTAATGCCATGTCGGTTGTTACCCATAGCATCATTTGCAATTGGTGCTTAATCAAAATTGTAGGCCTACCTATTTATGTTGGTATTCCTAACAGAGTTTCATATTAACAGAGAACAGTACTAATCAAAATCTTATAGGTAATAATTAGATACTTTTATTTTGACTTTTCTTTTATGAATTGCTTTATGAGTTATGCTTCTTGTCTTGCTTGAAAATTTTTAGTATTTTTTTTATTTGGATTTGCAGTTGTCAATACTGGGGAAAGCTTTTCTTAGGCATCTTCATATTTTCACACAGCAGATAAAGAAAGGTCTTATTAGTATCATATTAAAATTATTGCTTCTGTTCATGTCCCTTTTCACTTTTCTTAGCACTTCTGTCTAAGTTATTTGAGGATTTATATAAGAGATGGTTAAATCAGTTCTTAATAACCATTTGTATGAAAAGTGTATTTATTACTTGCAGAGATTGTATTTATGTACAGAAGCAGCTACTTTACAAGCCGTAGATGCTAATCAACAAAGCTGATTTTGTGCTGTCCTTGTAAACATATTTGTAAAGTCTGTAGTTTTGTTAATAAGTTAATATTGTTATTATTGTAATTACGACCATTTGCTAGGGTTTGCTGAGTCAACAGGATGACTGGTAGAATTATACGTAGTGTTTTTACATTAAACTACCTGTACTTTGTGTGACTTATACAACGCAATGAGATGAATAAATCTTTTACACCATTTATCAAGCTTTTTTAAATTGCCTCTTGTTTTGTTTTAATTTAGAACTTATTACAGTGAGAGCTGATTTGACTTTAATTTGTTTCGTAGTTTTACTAATGAGATAATATAGACTGGGATATTTCACAATTGGATTAAAGATATACTTCTTTTGTATACTGCAAGTGAGTGTCACAGCCATTAGTCTCAAAATTTTGAGTAGGATTTGCTTTATCATTGCTCTGTTAGCTTGGATTTCTACTGATTTCGAGAAAAGGTCATAGCACATATAACTATTTTGAGGTTTTCCAAAATACCAGATTGTCTTGTCACACCTTTGTTAAGCATGACAGATCTAAAAGACCCGTATGCTGATTTTTAACCTTGCTTCAAAATGAATTGAATTTGAAGTGATTATATGCAAGAAGTGATACAATGCAAATTACCTAGAGAAAACTTTTTATCCTAAAAACAACTTAAAAATTGTAAAAACGGAGTTTCAAAAGAAAATATTTTTACAAAATTAAATTAAAGCAATTAAGATTGACCTGTTAAACATTGGGTCATTTGAAATGATTCTGATTTCTAATAGACGTTAGTAAGGAATTGTAGGATGAGACAAAGATGGGGAAGGGGAGAGATGAGAAAGAGAACAAGAGGGGTGAGAAAGACAGAGTGAAGAAAGGATGAGGTAGAGCGAAATGGAGAAGAGAGAGAAAGACGGGGACAGATAAAAAAGGAGAAGGGGTGGGAATAGGAAGGGAAGAAGGTAAAGACGGAGGAGCAATCAGAAAAAAAAGAAATCGGAGGCTTTGTCCTACTAAAATAGCATATTTAGCAATTAAAAACGTAACCGCTATTATTCTGTTAAAAAATCTTTCTGTGAAACGTTTTTTTTTCTGTAAACGAGTTTTCTAAGAAAAAAATTTCTTTTTTGGAAATGGTTTTCCTGTAAAATTAATTTTAGGGAAACACGTACCCTTTCTCGGAAACGGAACTTAAACAAAATGTGAAAAGCATGCACATGGATTTATCATTTGGAAGTGAATTCATTCAGTCTGTCAAGTGACAAACAAGTGTAACGTTTAACCGTGTTTATCCCAAGTGGTATTTCAACCCATATCTACTGTATCAGGACAACATTCAAAAAGCGAAAATCGAGCTAATTTAGCTTCACAATGCCCAGTTCATGATCAATTTAAGCAACACCCTCAGCAACATTACGTAAAAAATAATGATTACAAAACTCTAGTAACCAAAAAAACAACTCTTCAACCTTGGACATTAAAAGACCACAACAAACTGGATCGGGTACCTCGAATTTGATAATATGAAAAGTGAAAACGTTACAGTTTCACCAGTCACACAGGTGGGCAGCTCCAGTTACTTGTAGCAGCTGTAAGTCTGGAGAACGAATCTGCTGAAGACTGTGATGATTATGGATGTCAAGTCCATACCAAACTGTTAAACAAGATCTGCTGAACGAATGTATGTTGGGACAGACCATCGAAGAGAAGGCATCAACAAAAACCTAATAATTTAATAACTAAAACCATTGTCTTGGCCAGGCAAAATGCTTACCACTCTGGCGTCGTCGCCACGCAGACTTTTCCTGGATATTTCAGAAGCCAAGTCAATTTCGTTTGCCTGACGTTTAAGGTATACCACTTATACTAATACTAATAATGTTATGTACATATGATTTATACCAGAAAAAAGCTAGTTTACAATTTTGAACAACTAATAAGCAGGACAAATTTCTAAAGAGAATATGTAATTATTGACGAAGTGCTGCATACAAAAATACATAACCTGCTAACGGGAACTATTACACAACTTTGGTCATGTTCATTGACACCGGGACACCTACAAACTGAGTCACAGTTCACCATTCTGGTTTAAAAAATCAAAATGCATATATTGGCTACAACTCAGTGTCTGTGAGCTAACCCATCATGCCATCTGACTAGAAATTTCGATCAACTTGACTTTTGGGAGCTCAAAAGCTGGAATTTCACTCACTTCAGGATCGTGTTAACCCAACTGCTGCAAAGGAAATTATGTCATTGCATTTAAACATGGACACGAATCACGGAGATCATAAGCAACAGGTCGGTCATAATAACAAATTTATCTTCGTACTGGTCATTCTTCTTATGAATTTTACACATTTGGATGCAATTTTTCAAAAACGTTTTGTTTGTCTTAAAATTTCGTAATTTTCTTTAAGATAGTTTTCATTTTTGATTTCTTTAATTGCCTTGTACTGTCTCAAAAAAGTGTGATGAAAAAACAAACACCAAAAAGTTTCTGTATTTTCTTACATAATTATAATTAAAAAATTCGGACTATCTATATACATATATATATATATATATATATATATATCTTGCTTAGTAGAAACTTCACCAATTTAAAAAAAAATAGATAATGATTTCTTAATCACAACTTGAACTAAGGTGCTTACTTATAGTTAGAGTATCTGAATTGTAACTCTAAAGACACCATCATGCGTTACCGTAAGAGTTGACCATAGATAATAATCTTACTAACGTAATCTCTAGATATCTGTAGATGACATTGACTACTATAGTGTTTTCAACTTTCACGTTCTTTCGTTTTGACAATCTTGGCCGGGTTGAACGCGTTTTCTGTCAGCTCTGATTTTCGCCGGTTAATCGTTATTTGACGAGCAATTCGACACAAATGGATGCAACAACAGAACAGGAGTTACGTGACATAGCTAACAAGTTACGAATACACAGCATTCGTGCAACAACAGCTAGCAAAAGTGGTCATCCTACGTCATGCTGTTCTGCGGCAGAAATCGTCTCCGTTCTATTTTTCAATGCTATGAAATACAATGCAAAAGACCCTAGAGATGCGAGCTCTGACAGGTTTGTTCTTTCTAAAGGACATGCGGCGCCAATTCTCTATGCAGCTTGGGCTGAAGCTGGTTTCGTTCCAAGAGAACAGTTGACTAATCTGAGGAAAATTGATTGTGACTTGGAAGGTCACCCCACACCTATTCTGCCCTTTGTAGACGTTGCTACTGGCTCCCTAGGTCAAGGATTAAGCTGTGCAGCAGGGATGGCATACACTGGAAAATATTTAGACAAGGCAAGTTATAGAGTTTATTGTCTCTTAGGGGATGGTGAAAGTGCAGAAGGTTCCGTGTGGGAAGCATTGTCATTTTCTAGCTACTACAAGCTGGATAACCTGGTTGCAATTTTCGATGTTAACCGTTTAGGGCAAAGTCAGCCAACTGCATTTGAGCACAATATGGAATTATATCGCAAACGCGTAGAGGCTTTTGGCTTTCATACTATTGTTGTCGATGGGCATGATGTTGGCGCTCTTGTTAATGCATTCCAATCAGCTGAATCAGTTAAAGGCAAGCCGACGGCTATCATTGCGAAAACATTCAAGGGTGCAGGCATACCGGGCATTGAGAATGAGAATGATTGGCATGGTAAAGCACTTGGAGACAAAACTGACGCAGCGGTTTCTGCTATTGAAAGTAGAATTGTTAACAAAGCATTGCATAAACTATGTCCCAATCTCCCACTGAAGAACGATGCACCTGCAATTACCCTGGGCAAAATGAAAATGTCTGAACCACCTCAATACCAGATTGGTCAAGGGGTTGCAACCAGGGCTGCATACGGAACAGCCCTAGTAAAAATGGGCAAGGCAAATAAGCACGTCGTTGCAATGGATGGGGATGTGAAGAATTCTACTTTTTCCATCAAATTTAGGGATGCTTTTCCAGATCGCTTCATCGAATGCTTTATTGCTGAGCAGAATCTGGTAGGAGTGGCTATTGGATGCGGCACACGGGGCCGCACTGTTCCCTTTGTAAGTACATTTGCTTGCTTTTTGTCTCGTGCATATGATCAGATTCGTATGGGTGCAATTTCTCAAACTAATGTAACCTTCTGCGGGTCTCACGCCGGTTGTTCTATTGGTGAAGACGGGCCATCTCAGATGGCGCTGGAAGACCTGGCTATGTTTCGAGCAATTCCTGGTTCGACAGTATTTTATCCAAGTGATGCAGTCTCTGCTGAGAGAGCTGTGGAAATTGCAGCAAATACAAAGGGCATCTGTTTTATACGTACCAGCAGGCCCAACACCCCTGTCATGTATGGAAATGACGAGCCGTTTGAAGCTGGCAAGTGCAAGGTCGTTCGCAAATCTGCCAAGGATTGCTGTACTGTAATTGGAGCTTGTGTCACTTTAGTTGAAGCTTTGAAAGCAGCCGACGAATTGGCCGGACAAGGCAAAAATATTCGGGTCATTGACATCTTCACACTGAAACCAATAGATGGAGCCGCCATTATTGCCAATGCAAAGGAAACTGGTGGAAAAATCATTACTGTTGAGGATCATTATCCGGAAGGAGGTTTGGGAGAAGCAGTTTGTGCAGCCATTTCTGAGGAACCTGGCATTCAAGTGAAAAGACTGTATGTTCCAAGAGTTCCGAGAAGCGGGCCTCCAGCTGTTTTGATGGATATGTTCGGAATTAGCGCAAGCTGCATTGTGAAAGCATGTAATAGTTTCTGTTAAAAGTAACCTTGAAAGCATTTGAGAAGGAAACTGGTAAGGCTAAACCATTTGTCTACATACGTTGTAGTAAACTTGTCTACACACATTTTTCTTTATGCACGTGTAAAAGCGAATACTTGCAAGGTGAACATAACAAAAATGCTACACTTTGTTGTTTGTCGAGTTACCAATTAAAATGCTAATTTGACAACTAGTACCTTAATAACCTATAGTCCATACTTATAGCCTATCCATCAGTTTCAAAAATATGCTTCAGTATATATGTATTAAACTGGACCAGGTTCCTGGTGGTGGTGTTTTCTGAAAACCTTTGTCAACTTACTGTTACGTACATATTAATCATGCTCAGATTTTCATGCGTATTATGTAGACGTGCTTTGATGTTTTTTCATTCGTAGATATGAATTTCTCAAATTATTAACGGGTCCTTTTTTAATAGTCATTTCTGCCATTTTCGATAAGAGTCATAGTTAACTGTCATTGGTTTACTTATTATTGAAAAGTAACTTTGCTGTGATAGAGCTATAGCCGGTGTTTCAGTTACAGTCAAAAGCTATTATTGTTATTATTAGATCTATATAGTTCCCTTAAAAAATATAAAAAATATTTCATACAAATATTATAGATTTTTTTTTAATAGTAGGCCTAGGATTTGCAAGGATCATAGCTTATGCTTTTAGTTAATTTTTAGAAAAATGCCTAACTGTTTGGCAAATTTGATAGTAGCTTAGTTGTTACATGATTGTTGTTACATCTGGCAGTGAATTCACTGTGATGTGTCCATGCACTATTTTATCCATATATTTTGCAGCACTTTGTGATTTTGTTGCTTTTGAGATATGCTTACAAATACCCGGTTTAGAAATATGGCAGATTCAAGCTTTCTGCCAAATCTTTTGTGTGAATTATGTGTAAAAAAATTCATGAGAGCCAGTTAATGTTTCGGGATGTACTTTATACTTGGTTATCAGCACTTTACAGTATAGCTGTTTATCGTTTTTGGCTGTTGTACTTAACAAGAATACAGAGATTTAGATTTAGTTGGTTAAACTATGATAATAGTAATGCTTTTAAATGAGTTGTTATGTTACACATATTATGTATAAATAGCTTGAATGTATAATTTTTTTGCAGCAGTCTTTTTGCTCATTTCAGAATACATGCTGTTAAAAAACATGTGGGCTAGCAGTACATCAATAATTACAAACATTTTGTCTTGACTAAAATGCAGTATAGTTTTTAGTTGTTCTTGGCTGGTATAAATCTTGCACTATAGCCACCTGTTGTTAAAATGTTAATGAAGCCTATGTAGAGTTAATATGCATTGCTGTCATTGTCTACATTGTGTGCACATTGTTAGAATAAACTTGTGGATGTTAAACATTGTCTTTTGACTTTTAGAAATGTTATTGGTGATCATAAGAAATTATATTTTAAATGTTCATAAAATTACGAATCCTTTCAAGTACTGTACTGTATACTGAATAGTAAGTGTATACATACTTGACATTGTGTAGCTGTATACTTTGCAGTGGCTGACCTTGTTTATGTACAAGATGGCTAGTTGATAAAATAATTATAGATATTGCAGCCGTTTAGGGTTCTATTTTTGAAATTGAAGTTCAAATCCAAGCTAAGCTATAACTTTTTATTTACATATTTTTTTATTTTTGCCAGTTGCAGTTTAATTTTGCACTATTGAAACTACCAGTTCAAATGAGAACTGCAAAAATTTGAAAAAATGGAAGTTTTGCAATAGTTGGCATAAAAATAACTTGAAAGTTCATGCACTTCTTAAGTCTCTCACTGGCACATTTTATTGCAGTTAGGGGCTGGCTGCTGAAAAAACACGTTGAAGGAAAACTTCTGTAAAACGTACACAAGCTACAGCGTTTTGCTGTAAAGGGATGCAGTATAAATAGTAAGATTAAAACACATGTCACGGATGCTGGTATATGGCGCTTAGAATAGCTAGCTGTATATAGTGTATAACATTTCTACGTATCCCAGTGAGCCCAGTATGAATTTGAATGACCTTGGTCAAGTTCAGTGAGGCTCACTAACGCTTTATAGTTCATACTTTCTATTAATTTTTTGTATTTAATTAAATTCTAAATGAGACTTTTTTGATACCCCAAGACGCTTAGCAAATTCAGAAATTAGTAATGTCATTTTGTATGCTTTATTGCCGTCAATATCAATTTTTTTCATAGAAGAATTGTATGAATGCCCCATTAATAGGCCACAGCACATACAATGTCACAAAACACGCAGGCAAATGATGCAACGTATGTCCAACAATTTATATGCATTTAGATTGTACGCCAGTAGCTATTAGCGAAGGTAGAACCTCTTTCAGCTTAACAAGCATTCTAATAAAGGTGCTATACTTATAGGACCGCTAATTTCTAAAATGTGCAAGTCATTCTGGCTACAAAAATGGGACGAAAATCCTGTTCTATGATAATATTCTTGGCTATTTACAACTAGCCTTGGCATGACTATGTGTTTGTTGAATGATTGGAAAAATGTTTGCATGTTGAATAGGAGTTTCTATTTACTAAACAGCGTACATTACAAGTGTGCTATGTATTGAGTTGCTCAGAACTGATATTTTCTGAAGTCACTCTCTTTCTTTTTCTTCTCTCTCTCTCCTCATCCTCTATCTCGACTCTCGCTGTCTCTCTACCTCCCCCTCTCTCTATCATGCTCTGTCGACCGCATGCGTGCACGCGGCGCGCGCGTATTTTTAAAGCTTGTAAAAGATGGGGTAGGCATGCCTGTAATTACTTTATTTTACATGTATTATTTATTTATTAAGGTATCCACACATAAATAAAAACAACTGCATAAAACAAAATATGTACAATAATAAACGAGACGGGTTAAAGTGGATACGGGAGAGACACAACGAGTAAAATTACTGCTTACATGTCTGCAAAAATACAGATGTATTGAAAAATCAATTTTCATTAATCTTTGACTAAATAATTTACTTGAGGCGGCATTTGCCAGCGGAGACCCATTTACATACTCAGGTACTTGACTACTCTATTGGCAAACGAATGTTGAGCAACTGACAATACAGATCGATTTTCATAAAGTTTATGACAATGACCCCTAAAAATTCTAGGGGCATGAGGAAAAAGTTAATATCTAGCTAAGTGATTTTCTCTATGAATAGTACTGCAACATCTTTAGATCATAATGAATTCTCTCTCCTAATGACAACATATTTAAAGCTAAAAGTCTGTCAGGGTAAGGCATAGAAGTAAATCCACACCTAGCGTACAATTTCTAGTGAAATGTCTTTGCACATTGTCAGTAATGTCGATATTTCTCATTAGGTGGGGAAACCATACAATGGTCCATACAGGCGTACACTATTCCACAATAGGGCGAATGTAAGATTTAAAAGTTTTAAGCAAAATAATCTCTATCTGTTGTAAACTGAAAATAACGAAAGACCGTGTTTGTTACACGATTTACTTTAAAAGCAATTTCACGACGGTGCTCACTAAATTTAACACTATGGGATATAATTATAGTAATACCTAAATCACTCACAAGTTTTACTGGGAATTAGAGCTCCATATAATCTGCACACTATAGAACGATTCCTACTTCCTATGTGTAAAACGGATTATTTATTAATAGAAATACTTAGCTGCCATAAAATTTACTAAATTTAAATGTAATGAAGTCACAGGAAAAGTAGACTTTTCTAGGCCAAAAGCAGGCACAATTTTCGCTAAGAAAAAAGTTACAAATAATTTATGGTGGCCGAAAAAAGTCACAATTTTGGCTAGGAAAGAAGATCAGAAGAAAGAAAAACAAAAAAATTCGAGTCACAATTTATTTAAGTACCATAAACAATTAAAATAGTAAAACAGAAATTGTTTTAAATCAGTTCCTAACTGGCAATGCGTCACTTGCAGATATTGACAACACTATTTATGTGTGGCATTACGATCGATGGCAATACAAGTATGTGAAAAAATCACGTTTTGTTCAGTATGTTATGGTTAGGATTGCGGTCAGGGACCTAAGGTTGGAGTTGGAGTTAGGGTTAGGGTTATTACCTTTTCCTGTGATTTTTTTACTCGTAAATTTTTTGCTTGTGAATTTGTTACCTGTATTCGAGAATCTTACGTGTTTTGCTATGAATAATATGCTAGTACATATCCCAACTAAATGGTGGCTTAATTATTTTGTTGCAGTCTATTTTCTGGTCTCCATTTTTTTCATATAACTGACACGTTTTGGCAGGTAAATAAATTATTTTCATATTTCTAATAAGTAAAATATAAGTCAAATTTCATCATGTTAACTATCTCAGTTAAAAATTTTAAATACTTGGAAAGGGTGCCTAATATCTCTAAAATGCAAGAAATGCGTTCGCTTAAAATTGTGGTCTAGCGTCAAACCCTGCCGTAGGAGCTTACATACAGCATGTCACCAGGCCCCTAACAGTCTGTTTTCATCTTGGGGAGTCTATTAAAACAGTCTTCACAATAATACTTGGAATTTTGCACCACTTACATGCTGTACGTCTTATTGCACATTTTAGTTTACATTAGCAGTATGCTCTTCAAAACTTGTAAACTAATACTCCTCGATGTCAGTTGGTGCAGCCAGTAAACGGTGAAAATCTTAAGTATTTGAAAAAGCATTAATTAAAGCTCGAAAAAATAATCAGAACATTCGTAGCACGTACATTCTAACTAACTCAACAAAATTATAAGTAACTTTATATTATCAGTGAGATCAATAAATGTGTTTTTGGTGAGCCAGTGGTGCACACTGGGATATGGATAATGGTGATACAGTGACGTTTGCCGGTTGGTGCAACCATTAATTTTTCAATTTTTTTCCAACTACATATTAATAATTATTATTTTCACTACTTTAATATTTTTGCTAGAAGTTGCGCAATACGTTGCGAGAGAAGTTGCCAACCGTCCATATTAGCGAGTTTACTCCCATAGTGAAATTGCGCAATAAGTGCAGGAATGCCTGAACGCGCCATAAACTTTGGCTTATGCCTAAGCATATGCCTGCTAAGTTACAAGCTTTTGATCAAAAATTTAGCCAATAGATGGCAGCAAAGTACCTAATTTGAACTTGAAAATTTACTAAGCCTTCCACGAGATGGCAGAACTTGCATCAACGTAGGTGTGTTTGTGTAAAAATAGTTAAGACGAAGTTTTGTTTTGATGAAGAATTCAGTCAAATAAACGTCAGAAATACTCCAAGGTAACTGTATTTTAGCACTCTTGTTGAGTTTATTGTAGAGCACAATTCATCTGTACATTAGCGTAGCATAAGGTAAGAGTAGCTGTTTTTCAAGCTAGGTCTAAGAAGATTGTGATAACTTCGTTTCCTTCACTGCTTGCGCTAATTTCGAACTTACCAAAAGTAAAAATTTTACTTTCCTAAACTGCAAACTGAGTTTTGTAAACTGCATATGCATTTTCATTATTTTTGTACTAGACGGAAAATAGCGCAGGAAAAGCTGCAAGTTACAAAAGGATGGACTGATGCGCGGAGTTTTGCCGTAATATTAGTAATTGGCATGACTTGTGGCTGTTATTTGTAAGGCAAGACAGTAATTGATTGGCATAGTTATTCATCTCCATTGGCATTAGGTAATATGGGTTCATGCGGACCTCAGGAATTGACTGCTTATACTTTTGTTTCCAAGACATTGATATGATATTTACTTAAGTAAATTTTATTGCAATATAAGCAAAAATATATCCATAAATTCATTTTTACAAAAAGTCTGTGCAGCAGCTCTTAATTTTTTTTCATTAAAGACTATCAGTCCGTCGTCCGGCAACAATGTTTAAAGGGAAACACGATAATTTTTCGTATCCTACCCCATTTAGCAGTACAAAAAAAGAATACATTTTAACGCCTATAATAATACTGTTTCTATAATTTAATTAACAGCTGGAGAGCCCAGGTAGTGATGATCTCACAAATGAAGATAATTTTCAACAGCACATACATTCCGTGAGTGTGTTCACATGTTTGCAATAATGAAAATTGATGTACAGTGCTGCTGTATAAGGCGAATATCACACACTCTGTGTGATGCACAATATTCGGCAAATTTTAAATTTAAAAATTTGAATTTTGAGTTTACCGCTGCACACACACCTGCTCTGGAATGTGTGCACCACATCACAACTGAACAACAACATCTAAAGCTGCAGCACTGTTTCTTGTGCAATGCATTTCTAAGATGCAAGCTCAAGTGCTCAGCTAATTAGCAAAATGTCTGTAACAGCGAAGAACTAGCCGTAATAAAGTGAAATTAGATTTGTGCATTGACAATTCTTTCTTGCAAATTATTCTTGAAAAACAGTATGTTCCCGTTGAATATATTACAGGTTAGCGCCAAACATTCTTTTGAGCTTTGAACGAATGAAATCCTTGAATGAAATAATTGATTTTTCTTTGCGACAATTTTCTAGTCAATTTCTTATAAGTCAGGTAAATGTAGCAATGATACATTTTCTGGAGTAAGCGACAAATTGTTACTAAACATTTGCTCAGTTTTCCTGTTTTTCCCATGCCTTTGTAGTTATTTTGTAGGGTAGTGGCTCACCACCATACAGCTCATCAACAAGCAAGAGTTTGTAAGCCTGCTTGCTGCCAACTGCTGATCTGTATATTAAAATTCTATTCTGCAAATTTTTCCTTGTTTTTGTAGCCTGGTCTTAGGAAATTTTTTGTTTAAAAATGTACTACTTTTTCCTCTTCTCTTTTTATTGTAGTGACATGCAGATTTTGTCAATTTGCTGCTGGAAAATGTTTAGTAATTAACCAAGGCTGCACAAAAGATTTTGCTCATATATATTAATAATGTGCGAACATCCTATATAGTGTCCATTTTATCTAGTTATTAATGCAATACCAGCAGCTTTTACTGAACCAAAGTCGTATGCTTAGTACAGTGGAATGCCATCAGAAAATCCAGTCAACTCATAGCCACTCCTCTTTATGGAGAATCCTCAAAAGGGACACACATCATCTTGTAGCCCTGTTCATCCTCTTTCCAAAAAACTATATATCTCTGCCGAGAGAACCCCAGCAGGCGTCGCTAGAATGTTTTTCCTACATGGTTGTTCTGTCAAAATTTCGAAAAAAAAGGGTAGTTGGGTCTGGGAAAATGCCCGCTACTGGAAATGGTGGCCTTCACGTGAATTCTAAATATGCTTAATACATCTACTGTTCAACGGGCTATCCAACCATTACTTGTGATGCATTCTCGTTCTCTAGAAATAAGAGGTACAAGTGGCAATTCAGACTAGGTTTTTTAGTTTTTTACATCTTAAGTAAAAATTAAAGTACAGGTTTTTCAATGAAATATTGAAATTACTGAACTTTTGGGCAACCAGGGGTCATGAAAAGGTCAGCAGAGAAAAATATTGGGACAGTAGTGAGTGGCTCATATTATCAAATTAATGTGCAGGACAAGCTAAGTCTATTAACAAAACTTTCAAGAACATAAAGATTTTCTGAAAGTGAACTTAATCCACATTTCCATCAATATCTAAATTAGTTAAGAGGAAAATTACAACAAGTAACCAAGCAAAGTACCAAAGCAGGTAAGCAGACAAGTGAACAATATTTGCTACAGCTGAGCTGTTAAAATTTAATTTTCTTTGATTTTTTAGAACCTGCAAGTTTAGTTGAAACTTTTGAATGCAGTGGACAGTTTGAGAAGCAAATGATATTGTAATTGCTTGATGACGTCATCACTATTATCGGACGATGAACAGCAGCCGGAAGCATGACTGGGAGTTATTCTCCAATTGGTGACAGAGGTCATCTTGTAATAGAATGTTTTTATGTACCTTAGAGCATGGTTCATTATGCAGCAGTCCTAAAGAGATTGAAGTTCCTGTATCTTATGTAAATTTACTTGGACTTTTTCATCTTTTTACTCATTTGTGGCTTGTGCTGTTAGAGATTTGCTCTGGAAAATTAAAACTGTCTTTGAAACAAATTTTAATTGAGAGGTTCTACGGCATACATCAGCTATTCGTCTTGGATTACTACTTTATTTGTTCATCCTTACTTGTTCATCCGAAATTTTTTTCTGCCTTTGTGGATGACACTTCACCTGCACCAATGAGCAAACGACCTATGCGACAGCCGCTTTACAGCTCGCTAGCAATGACTGACATAACCCACCATATAACACCACAAGTGCCAGGAGCAGACCCAAGAAATGGAGTCTCTTCCACACAGCGACTCAACAATGTGGCTGTCTGTTGTCATGTCTCTGTGTCTATACCACTAATAGTAGTTGGTTTCTTTATCTTGGTCTATGCAGTGTTGGGACGCATTGCTGTGGAATCACCTGAAGGCAGCCTATATTTTATTGGCCCCATCCTGGTGCTAGCTGGAATTGTATTCTGTTGTCGCGTATCCATGCTACGGAAACGTGTATTACAGCCAATAGTAAGTACCTATTTCTTTAGTGCATGTCGTGTTTCTGATGTACTAATAACAGTGCAATTATCTAACTCATCTGGTATTGAACATTGCAAGGTGCTTGTTCAGATGAACAAAAAGAGCTTTATGATATGATTTAAATATAATCCATTAAAAATCTAATGCTTTAAGCAGGTGTCAAACAAACTTCATTACATAAACTACTGTACTCATAAATAAATGAGCAGTTCATTATTAAAAAATAAGATATTTGTATCTTATAGAAAAGAATGTCTTAAGAGATCTATTCAATTTACTTTTGCAAAAAGCATAGTACTAGCAAGCCTTTGCCTTCGGGCTAAATAGCAGTCATTATGCTATCATATTGTTCATTTTTTGGATATCTACATCAATTCTGCAAAGATTGTCTTCTGTATATTGCCTAAACATGGCAGTTTTCAGATTTTTCATACAGCATAGTCACACTGAATTTGTATCCATAGTGCATTGCAAATGCCTGTGGTAAATTATCTATATTTCTAATTGCTCTTATTTACCGCATTGCAGAGGTATTTGTAATCAATGTTTGGTGATATTGATCACTGTGCCTTGCGAACAACATTTCACTTAATTAGAATGATTAGCGATGATCGATTGTAGTACTGCTAGGATTGAGGCTGTGCTTGTACAACCTAATTGAACTTGTCTGAAGCTTTCCTTGCATTTTTGTCAAAATAATTGAAATAATTTGTGAAATAACAGTGCTTGTCTGTACTACAGGATCAAAGGCATACTGAGGCAAGTTCCAATCTGCAAGATGAGCTCACACCTCAGTAAGTGATTTGACAAACCCTCTGTCATTAATTAGTTTACTGTTAGTTATCACCCAATAAAAATTATGTGAATCATTGGTTAATTGAAACATGTTTATTTGCACACGGCTATCAGGTTATTATCATTTACGTAGGTTTAGTAAAAAACTGTTACAAGCTTACACCAGTAATTAATATAATGAGTGTGATGCAGGAATATTTTAGAATAATGGTTAGTTTGACTTTAATTTTTTTCCGGGAAAGATGGACTTGATGTGTTATTTTGTATTGCTACGTGATTTTTTTGCATTCGTGTCATTTCTAGCTGTATTAACGCTAGTCGTTTACCTTAGTACAATGTATTACAAGGTAACCACAAACTGTTATTACAGTACGTTTATCCTACGTCTAATATGTTTCAGAATGATAGCAGCTATGACAGCGCCACCTCCCGCATATGATGAGGTTGTTGCACCAAATAATACATCACATGCTGTTGTTGTAGCTGATACACATCAGACTGATATTGAAGTTTGTTCGCATGTAGATGAACCACCAGACTTATTAACCACTCACACTCCAGTGACATCACAAGTGGGTACTCCAGTGCCAAGCAGTGATGACAGAACACGTGGTGTAAGTCCAGAAAGTGGTTTAGAAATGGTATTTGGTGCCACCGGTCGTAACATGAGCGTTGGTAGTGGTTCGATTAGTTGTTCAAGTTCAACTGGAGATCCTGAACCTCTGCCTCCATCTTACTCTGATATTTTAACTTTTTCTCAGCAAAATTTGCAAACTGAGGGCCCAGAACGGCCGCTTCCCCCTTCTTATACTAGCCTACAGCTAGCGGATGGCACCTGGACTGAACAACCCGAGCGACCGACTTCGTCAGCATCACGTCATGCACGAAGGCGCACGTCGGTAGAAAGAAGTGACGAGTCAGCAGCAAATCTTCTTGATGAGTTGCCTCATAATCAGGTTAATCTGGAAATAAGTTGTGAACAATATCAAAAGGAGCAGGTTATTGACACAGTCAACAACCTACCGTCTGTGCACTTTTAAGCCAGAAGGAATTGTGCATCAAGTGTGTATATTGAAAATGATGCAAGTTTTGTTAGTATTCTAAATCTGTCTGATGACATTTCTATATAAATGTACAGGGAAATACTTTATTTTTACAAAAAAAAATGGTGATGTTTTTTGTTGGTTGGGCTAGTGTGAGCCTTGTCCAGATAACCATTTGTGAGCAAAGTGCCTACTGTTGTTCCCGGTACATTATGTTCGGTACAGACAGTATGTACATCACATATGTACATGCTGTATTATAAAAGCTAAATTCTGACAAATACATGCCAAATGCAGTAATGTGGTTATGATAGTCTAAAAATCGTGATACTAGATTTTAGTTCTCAGTTTTTTGCAGCATCTTGACCGTGCCTGATTTCAATGAACCAAAAGCAAAACTAGTTACTGTTGTGCAAACGTCAGTATTATAGAAAACGGCACGATTTGTTGATGTTTGTGGTGACTGCTGTCAATGTAAATGTGACTACAGCAGTGTGGTGTTGTTCAAGTTCAATTAGTAAAACTTAGTATGAAAACAGTGCGCAACAGAAGCATTAAAATTTACTTACAGAGTTACCTCATATTGGGAAAAAATTTTCCTTTTATCCGTGTTTGTTTTGGTTATTTCTTTTTTGTATGCTTCTTGCAGGTAACTACTTTTAATCTTTCTATAGCAATATTTAAATACAGTACTTGCAAATTTTCTGCTCACACTACATGATGTAGTTAGCCATGGACGTTTATTTTAAATAATCTTATTTCTTTAAAAAATAATGTTTTAAAGTATTCTAGTATAACACAGTATTGCTTACTCTACACGGGTTCATAGACAGCTAAGCATACACTAAAACAAATGTTTGTGATTAGCAGGTTTTTAATGAGTACATGTTGTTTAGATTAATGTAAATCATTTAGTCATATTTTATATCAAAATATGAGAAAGTTTTTACGAAGTTTTACATCATATATTGACTGATTGAGATAATGTAGGCAATACTAATAAAATTGAAACTATATTGTAAACTTCAATTTTCATCCCATTAATTTTTTATTACAGTCGCTCTATATCTTGCTATTTAATAGCAAATCTTAACAAGTTTGTCACCAAAAATATTGAAATTACAGTTATATATTTTATTTATTGCATTTAGAAATAAAATCGTTATTAACCCAATGTGAACAAATTTATTTTCACTTTTTTAATACATGTAGGGAGTGGCAACTATCCAAAGTGTGACGTTTTTCAGGGTTTGGAGTTTCAAAGTCAAATTAGTAGGGTTATATACTATTTTGTGAAATACGAAATGTTCAGTTATGATTTTGTTTATAATTGTGATTGTTGTTTTGCATTTCTAATCTACTTTCTGGCTGTTTTAGAAAAGCTTGCTTCAACTTGCTCTAGAAGTTGTATGATGGAGTGGTGGATAACATGTAGTTTTTCATGTGCTCTTGTTCGCTTACATACATTACAATGATATTTTACATCAATGCATGCAAAAAATACAACACAACTATTCAATGAGCTGATTTCCGTATGTTTAACATATATTTTTAGTGCTACTGAATTTTATATACTCATTTGCTCTCTAAGAAAATAAAATTGTAGGACACGAACGGTAAAATATTGAAAAACCTACATTATACACGTGAAGTGTGACGCAACAGTGCTGTTCTTAACTACAGTTGTTCATTTAGAAAAACACTATATGAGTTGGAGAGTACCTAAATTTTTCCGTTTTAATACTCACAGGGTATACATAAATAGTCTCGTAAATTCGTGAATAACAGATGAAATTACAGTACTGGTGTTAGTGTGGTTACAAAAAGAAATTAAAATATAGTAATTTCACAAGACACAAACTTACAAAAGTCGGCATTTAAAAAAATCATTCATTTATTACTTAATTTGACACAGTCGTAAAAATACACAATCAATTTAAATGTACTCAAATTTTGTAATATACATCTAAGTTTTAATACACAGTCATTCATTAACATTACACAATATTAAGATTAGCTTATTAATTTCTAAGTAAATAACATTCATTTGACATGAAAAATAAAGTAAAAAATCACTACAAACGGTGTAAGCGGTGTAAACTCGTACAGTAACCATCTGGATTCTTATCGACACCACATGCCTTGCATGATACAAGTCATTATCAAAGTGTTCACAAAACTTGTGTTGTGTCCACATTACCATACTTATTACTTAGTTAATAGAAACTAGTGCTCCTTATACATATGTTAATAGTTTAAAAATAGTTTTACACTCAAAGTTTTCTGTTTCCAATCACATTATAATCTTTCAATTTAATTGGAGCAATTCTGTGTCTATTTACATTTTAAGGAGACGTTTACGTGGGATGCGGATGCGTTTTGGGGGGTGCGGAATAGATAAAATCGGTTTATACTGTTTTCAATGCAGCCTGCGTATGTGTTATTCTTTTTCTGCAGCTATTTCCTATTGATTTTTTTTGTGCAGGTAGAAACGTATTTGCATCCGCATGCTACAAAAACAAAACCTGATAACTCGCCAAAGTCAGGCAAAACATCTATATTTGCAAATAAAAATAACAACCTATTTGTCACATTGTTTGTATTTCTTTTCTAATTGGATTCAAAATCCCCAAACAAAGAGATTTTTCATTTTTGCATTACCTTTTTACGCTTAAATTCAGCCCCGTATTGATTCTGCCAAAGCCCAAGTATTAGAATTTCTAAATTACTCCATTCCTGTCTGTCACACTACTCAATAATGATTACCATTTGCAAAATTTGGTTTTCATATAAAATTCGAGCCAAGCCTCACAACAACAAAATTGCTGCATTCACAATATCCACATTTTCACTATTTTGCCTATAGCAACTCATTTTGTAAATGTATAAGGCAGGTATTCAAGCAACAATTTTACTGACAATATGAAAAAATCTAACATGTAACACCAATTTTTTGATTATGCAGAATGCCTTATACATGCTTTAGACAAACTCACATCAACGAGTTTGAAAACACGATTGATTTTTTTACGCCGAGTGAGATATACATATGAGTATATTGATAGATATAGATAGATAGTGTATACACATTGATTTGATACATCAAAAATTATTATATATAACACATCAGAACAATAAAAGCATAGTTTGTGAGACCTACATCAGCTAATAGATGAACCTTAACAGGAAACATGCTGCAGCCACAGGCTAAGTAAAATACAAAAAAATTAAAACAAAGCAGTTTCCAAATTTTGCCTATCATGTGATGTAATATATTTTCATTTAATTGATGACAATAATTTTAATCCTTAAAAAAATTTTTGAAAGAAAATAATTAGCATGTTTGTGGTGTACCTGGTATGCCTCTAGTAGGCAGCTTACACTTCAGTCATCACATTGAGATAGCTAACTATAGTACGGGGCACCTGGCTCTCAAATGATTCTGGTTCAGAGACAGGATGTGAAACCTACAGCTTCACCTGCAAAGTTAACTTGTCCATCCAACACCTTTATCCTACCACTGTATCCAATACCATTTCTAGAAACTAAAATACACAAAAACTTTTGAAAATATTGAAACCATATTTTGTCAAGCTATTAGACTCAGGATATCAAAAAATAAAAATTGGTCACACAAGTAATAACTTTAAAAATGGAAAAAATTCTAACATTAAGACACTGGTAGACAAAGTCTTTTGTTCTTTTATATTTTCATCTATTATTGGCAAACATAATAGATAAATGTAAATTTCAAGTTTGAAAATATAGAAGTGATTCTAAAATTAATGTGATCATTTCAGGTTAGTACGCCATTTAAAAAAATCTTCACAAGGAAGTGCATTCAAGTAAATTGTACAAGAAGAAAATCAATAATAAAGCACCACCCTCCACTTTGACCATTACCACTATTACACTTGATAATATGAATATTTAAGCAGACATATGGATAATGATAGGCATTCCGTTTTCTTTTTTAAAATATTTTCTTTACAGACAAAGATAAAACTGCTCATATAACTCTGCTAATTATCTAACAATTTGAAGTAAGTCAAAAACAGTAAAGGAAAACAAAAACTGGTCACATGTTTAGCTGGAACAGAATTACAGCAAAGAGATTTTCTTCTATATGACTGCATTCCATGCATTCAATCAACAATTAAATGAAAGAGCTGTTGTTTGCTGTTAATATAAACAACGTCCTTAGGATTATCCTTACATGGAAGAACTAAACAGCCTGGAAACATTCTAAGTACATCTGTCAAAAAACTTTGGCTTTAAATTAAATGTCAATTTATAAAGTTATATTATGAAACATTAAATAATGAAAGAAGTACTTGTTCATAGCTAATACGTATGTTGCCCTGCATTGCAGTATCCTTCTGCCTAAATCCATCAGTTAAGGACTTCAAAATAACGCAACTCTGAATAAAATCATCAAATGAGATCGTCCTCGTGTGCCGACGATCAAATTTGCGAATTACTACATCACAAAACTGAGGAGACCTAAATGTAAAAAAACATGTGTATTAGAATGCAGTACGAAGGCAAGATCGGGTTTTTTGATGCAAACATTTTAATTGACAGTATACGGATACTGAAAATGAAATTAATACACAGTCAACTTCTCTATACCGCCTACTTTCGGACTACAAAAAAGTAACCTACTATCTTTTAAAAACTAGGTGCAATTATCAGAGTATAAACTTGTTATTATATATACAGGCTTTAATCAGTAAAGACAATAGAAATACCACTTCAGCAACAACTATAAAGATGGACTTTTATACGTAACATACAATCTATAGCCAAATGTAGTAAATGCATTGTGTAATTCTCCAGTATCAATAGTGCCAGACCTATCACGATCAAACCTGGAAAAAAGTTAATTATACATGTAGGAATAAATAAATTCAATTATATTGTTTAATTGTAAGTTTTATTTAATAAATTTATCCCAAATTATTCATTCAGCACTCAGAATTTGAAGGTGCATACATTTACAGCAGGTGCCGTTTATTAGACTCAGTTTTAATAGAATCAGTCGCTTAATTGAGTCAAAAACATCTGATACGGACTGCTCCTATTCAAATGTATATAAAACAGTGAACAACTGACTAATTAACTTTGCATAATTAACTCAAATTTTTGCCACAATTTTTACTTAAAATGAGACACTTGTGTGTGATCAAGGAATTTTTACTTCTTTTATGTTATTTTTACTTCGCTTTTGTGCACTGTAATATATGTAGAAACAATAATGTTAAGTACTATTTCCTTTGAAAGCAGGAACATTCATTATGCGTTAATATGCTAGCTAGCATTTTTGCTTTAAACCTGTCACGGGCCAGTCCCCTGTAATTAACAGTGTTGCCCAAGAACTTTTGGAAACTAAACTGCTCTTGCAGCCTTTGCAGTGTATACTACGCTGAAGAGTGATGACTCATGCTTATATTGATAATACTGCACCCATCGGCTAATAAATTCAGTAGGTTAATTGGGTCAAAACACTTCAATCCCAACGTGAGTCTATTAAGCAGTGCCTACTGTAATTAAAATAAATTTAGTTTCGAACTTCCACACTAATAATGAATAACTTAAAACATAAGCCCAAATATGACAAACAGCTTAATTATACAAAATTTTCAAGAATACAAACTTTAAAGACTAACACTTGAGAAAAGTTGGGTATCGCTAGTTATTACAAATTATTATGTAAAGGAAAACAATAAGTGAATGTTTACCCATCAAAACAAGCCTTCCAATCTTGAATGTACTTCCACAAGGCAGCAAACTCATGAATATCAATTGTACCATTTCTAAACAAAATCAAAAATATCTCACTTAAGAAACAAGGTACAATTCGCTCTGTTCAGGTTGCATTTGTACCTTAATCTGCTTCAAAATTTTAAACTGCACAGCCAATTGCCAGGATTTTTTAATGAAACACATACAGTGCTATTACCAAACATTGCGCTTGCAAAGGTTAACAGGTTCCAACTTAATTAATTTGAATAATAGATAGACAACCTTAATAAATACCAATGAATTATTTAACCTAGAAAAACTCTACAGGTAAATAAATGATTCTACAAATCTTAATTGCAACATTGTAAATTAATCATGGATTAAACCCTCATGGATTAAATCTTTTAATTTAAAGGTACAGAAGAATGGAAATTCAGACTAGCCCTCTCTCAATTGTGCAGATCGAGTAAATATGGCTTATACAATAGATCACAGATTAGTCATGGCCAAATTCAAAATTTTTGTTAGATTCTTTTCCATAACAAATTAACTATTAAGTTAATTATTATTCCTCAAAAATCAAGCAGAGTTATTAATTTCCTGGTGACAACATTATCCACCTATTATTGAATTGTTATCAATTCATTAGCTAGTTAGTATCATCAATTCAATACTAATAAATTTTACAAGGAATACGCCTCACTAGATACACGTTTAACTATATACTGTGATAAGAATGTGATCACTCACCGATCTTTATCAAACATCCCAATCATAAGTCGGCATGTTTCTGAGTTGAAGGGAGATAAGTTTGAATTTAGCAAAGCTTGCTGTAGCTCTCTGCAAGATATTTTCCCGCTTCTGTCTTGATCAACAGCCTAGTAATTTAGCATAAAAATGTAAATTGAATCAAAACATTCAATTAAGTTATCAGAAAAGCACTGATTATGAAGTGCGCATAATGCTTATGTGTGAGTTAAACCTAGTGTAAATGAAAGCCTTGAAAATTTATCAAAACATGCTAACATCTTAGTGATTTTTTCTTGCTGCAATAGTAATTCATACTGTTGTTATTGTTGTAAATTGAAGTATCATGTTTATAGCCCTTCACAAATGACAACATGCACTTCTTACTTTTTACTCGAAAGTTTACGGCAGCATTATCAATGACTTTTTTGTAACTGGCAATGTAGCTGTACATACTTTCTGTGGCTTTATAATATCAAACAAGCTCAAACATACTGAATATGTAATGACTGTCTGTGCTCGTTTCAATGTGAAAATATGTTACGCAAATGACTAAACAAGCCTGTTGTACATGCCTATTATTTTGGTAAAAATGAGCAGTCCATTTTTAATTCTCTTGAAAGGTGACAAATTTCAATTCTCTTTGTACCTTCTGTGACCATGTGCAATAAGAAAAATTGCTATTAAACAGATTCTTTTGCTTAATGTAAAATTACATAAACGATTAACAATGAGTGACTGTAGATAAAAAAACTATACCTGGAACCATCCCCAGAGTTCAGGATTTATACCAGGCGGCGGCCCATAATGTGCAGCCTGACCTCCATATGGACCCACTGGTGGTGCTCCATACTGTCCTCCAGATGGCACCCCATATTGCCCAGCAGGAGAAACTCCATACTGCCCTGCTGGTAGGGCTCCATACTGTCCAGGAGGAGGCGCTCCATACTGCCCTGCAGGCGGTGCTCCATACTGTCCAGCAGGTGGCACTCCATACTGTCTAGGTGCTCCATACTGCCCAGCAGGTGGTGCTCCATACTGCCCTGCAGGCACTGCTCCATAGCCTCCATATTGTCCCGTAGGTGGTGCACCATATTGTCCACGTGGTGCTCCATACTGGCCTGCAGGTGGTGCACCATACTGTGCATACTGCCCTGGCTATAGAAAACAAAACATAGACCACTAGTTAATTAGCAAACTAATTTTCAAAAATATGAGTCTTGTGAAAGTAGTATTAAAATAAATGCCATAAACTTGTTTTGAATGACCTCATTTCATGTCCAATAGTTTCATAAATCACCTTTTTGACAGTGATCGTATTCTTGCTTTTTGACTTCATACACACTAACTGCAATGTGAGACAGAGATATTTGTAAAAAAAAAACTTCAAATTCGTAACTTGAGAATGATAACGTCTTACATCCTATTAGTAATAAGCCGGCCTAATGTTAAACTAATTGATCTCACGTAAAAACAGCAAAACAAATATTACATGGTAGTAAACACTAATTCTTTTCTTTTCCAAATTTCATTAAATATGGACAGTGGAAAGTTTAGTTAATAAAGCAGTGCTTTTACCCATCACAGATGACAGGTAAATTATGTGCCCATTCTGTCAAAGTTGTTTAAAGCTGTAGTATCATTGTACAAAATATTGGTTCGGCCAAAGATCGAATATGCATTAGTTGCCTGGTCATCGCAGTACATCGCTCTAGTTAATCAGTGTTAGCAAGTTCAGAGGTGTTCACTCAAATTATTTAATTATGACTGACTGAAAAGCTGAAAATGTCTGCCAACTATATCAGAGATGCGAAACTAGAACAGACCTTATGCATTGTTACAAAATAATGAACAAGTTGGGCAACTTGAGTAAAGATGACTTCTTCATCCCAACTCATCGCCACTATGATCTATATGGAAATACGATTAAACTGTTCCAGGGTTTTTTATCGTACTAATACAAGAAATCATTTTCAACCAAAAGTGTTCCCTGCTAGAATGCCTTGCCAGCCATGTGGTTAGTACCCCAAATGTTAGTATTTTCAAAAGCACATCGGAAGCTCAGTGGCAAAACCATATGGCCAGCTGAGTTTTTAAATACTGAAGGTGAATAACTGGTTTTAATCACTACAGTAAAATACCTTGAGTGACCGTGCTTTCAAACGAGGCCATCGAATCCAACGTGCTTTCAAACGAGGCCAACGAGGCAATCAATCAATGAATTTAAACGAAATTTAGAATGTGAGCGGAATAAAAAAAATTGTACCATACACACACTAATGCCAGTAGAAAACAGGCATTACAGGTGATGCAATGATCTACCTCTAGCCTTAACATTTGAAATGGCATGGATAAACTTGGACAATAGCAAACAAGAACTCGTCTCTGAATTTTCAGTCGCATCAATATCACATCATTCCAACTTACCTGCCCAGTTGACCAGGACATTCTGTTTATTTTTTAAATAAACAGCTTCGGTGCGATACGTCTATTATTTTTTTTGAAGAAATGAAAATATTAAGTTGTCACATTTCGTTACCCACTGCTCACTGTTCAGGTGCTTGTTCTGAGTAATGTGGCATATCTTCGAAATTCTGATAACACTCAGTTACATCAAGTGGTTGCTTGGCACATATCAAACAAAGATCTGTACAATAAAATCAAGACAGAGGAATGGACAATTAAAATCAAAAAGAGAAGATTAAGATGGATAGGACGTGTTATGCGACTACCAGATGACAGTCCACTAATGTTAGCTTTCAAAGAAGCACTGCAGAAAGCAAAGAAACTGTAAGGAGGACAGCTTCTGACTTACATCAATTTCATCCAGAAAGATCTTATCAACACACCATTAGATATCAAACATACAGAGACTAGGGAGGTTGCGGGTGACAGGACAGCATGGAGTAAAGTGATCAGGAGACGACGTGTGACTCCAGAGATGAGATGATGATTTGCATAAAAATAGATGTACTCTACCCACGCCCATATGCCCCTCGCCACACTACGGTCACGTCAACGACAACTAGGGTGAGACTGAGCATCAAATATTCGATTTGATTCGAATCTTAAACTATAGATTCGAATAATTCAACACTTCAACCGCATGCCTTCGTTATCATTAAAACGATTGAAACATCAAGCAATTAGTATAATTTAGCTGTGATTTCTGTGCACAATTTTAAACAAATGATTGATTGGTGGTTTTACTGCAGAACAAAATCGAGTAATAAGCGTGATCTTCGTAAGACTAGTTTTTACTGGTGGTTCGAAATCTTTCAATCTCAATTTGATTTCAATTCGAATTCGAAATATTGAAGTTCGGTTCGATTCGAATTCGAAAGTTGCAAATTCGATTTGTTTTGAATTCGCTTTCTGGTAGAGAATGCTCACCCCTAACGACACTAGCTAACAATAACTTAAAATATGGTCAAAATTTAAAACAATCGAATAATAAGAAAATAGCTTAGGTCCGTTTCCAGAATTTTTTTCATAGAAAACTCTTTTCCCACAAAAAAAAATTAACAGAAAAACACATTTTAAATTCTTTGGCATTGTTATAGGTCTTAAAATGTATGCATTTGTTGTACTTCAAAATGGAGTAGAATATTAAAAATTATTTTGCTTTCCTTTAACGAGTTTGTCAAATTTTTTTATCATCCCTGTTAATCAGTACATGTAGTTAAAATAAGCTACTTATTATTGCGTAATATCTAGCTGCGCTTTAAAAAAAGGAGTCGTCGTATTTTCTGTAAATTCTATTTTCTAGACATTCTTGGAAATGGTAATTCTGGGAAAAAACTTTTTCTGGAAGATTTTTTTGGGAAGTACTTTTTTCGCAAAAAAGGTTTCTGTGATTTTTATGTCTGACAAAAAATTTCTGGCAAAGGCTTTTTGAGGAAAAACCTCTTTAGGAAAAGAGTTTATCCCTAAGAAATATTTTTTATAATTTTCAGTTCTTTCAGTACACTTTTTGCTGGTCGAATGGTTAGCATATAAACACTATGCGTAACGGTGTTTAATACAATGCTTGCATATGTAGTTAACTTTCTGAATTGATAAATTAGAATAAATCCATGGTTTTGGTTTTTGAAATGTGTGTAAATACATATTCTCGCGCCCAGCCTTTGTCCAAACTGAAGAATGTGTTAGATTATCACTTCACACATGACTTATGGAACAGAGTAATAACAGAGATTGTACATATTATCTGTAGACTGTTTTGTTCTTGTAAACTTGTCAAAGCATTAAATGTAAGTATATCATTATAACTTTAACTGTACATTTAATTATTTATTTTATTTTGTAGAATTCTGATTTCACAACCGATTAAGTAAGTACAACAGTTTATATAATAATAATTTTCACTTCTGCGTATAATTTGTTATTTTTAATTGATTTCCTTTCCTTTAGGTCTTTTAGACTCTTCTATACTTGAAAGATAATGACAACAATTACAATAATAATAAAATGCGAAGTTTCCGCGCAGCTCCACAACAGCCTATTTCTAGACTCGAATTTACTAATTAATTACTGTGACTAAGTCTTTGTCTGACTACCTCACCGACTGCCTAACTTACTTACTGGTAATTACTTGACTAACAGACTGATAGGCTAACGGACAGGCTCACTGACTGTCTGACTGAATGACCAACTAATTTCTTAAACCGACTAAAAATCTTGAATTCTATACTACCAACTCATTAACTAATTCACTGTATTTAGTAACGTATTCATTTTCTGATATACTGACTAAGTGGTTTGTTGACTAATACGATTACTGGTTAATTGATTGATCAACTGATTTAATGATTGGCTGTTGACTGATTGGACGATTGACTGACTGGGCAACCCATATTTACCTACTGTAGTAAATCAACAGCTTGTAACCAAATCGTGTATACCCAAAATTTCCCGGAACACGCGTGCAGTAAATAAAAAACTGGCCTGTTGAAAGCGAATCGAAAACATGTGGCTTGAAAAAATTAGTCAACATGTAGCATAAGCGAGCCCAAAACCTATGGCTTGAAAAGAATGTTAGCTAGCAAGTAACAGGCCACTAAGATCAGTAATTAACAATAACACTGATGATAATTAACAGAGCCGAATTTACAAATCGTGATTCGCGAAGAAGTGAAGTACAAAATTTTGGAGCTCAGCCCACCAGTTAAATGACACCATTCCGACTTTTTACAGAATGGACGAACCTGGCCCTGCAAGAAAATCTTTCACACTATTTTTTAATATATAAACAGAGAGCCCATATTGCCCAAAAATAAATTTTTGCGAAGACTTAGAATTACAGTATGGGCGCTTACTGTATAATTATTAGCTATATATATTTGCGGAGAATTTTTGGACATGACACAAACAATAATAGGAGCAAACTGATATCACAAAACTGTGTGAAACCCAGATAAATGTACAAGTACTTCAGATCCCTACTGTACTCCTCTGCAAAACCCAAGCTTCACCGGCTTTTTCTCTAACTTAAAAATGCCTTAACCCAAAGCTCGAAATTAGGTCTGAGTGTGATGATAAAATTTGTAGTGATTTTCTGTAAGTACAAAATTAATAATTTTACATGTATACTAACTAGGAACTGCAAACAGAGGCAATACTTAGTTCCAGGCAACAGTCGAATAGGAAGTTTGTCACGAAAGGAAACTATTACAATTGAATGGTGCTGCTTATCTCAGAATTATACTACGGTTACATTAGTCAGAAATCAGGAAGGTAGTCATTGCCATTTTGTCTATGATTTTGATACAATTAGCAGAAAAGCGTCGCCGTCTCGCCGATACACCAGCAGCTGACCAGAGACCGCTCGGACAGGCGACGACATCGAGTTACCACAGACAGCTCACGACGACAGTTCAGGGGACAAAGACGACACAAGTTCCTCTCAACTCTCATTTGACCAAGCGGCTGTTTGTGCGGCGATAGGGACGTCCTCTTCCGGTAGTCATTCAGCTTCCACAGGCTGTTTATCAGGCTATCGTAACTACTGTTTACGCGCAGACACGTTCTCGTAGTAGAGTGATAAAGTTGTGTTTTGAAGGCGCTGAGTTCTGATATAAACTAAGATTTGTAAAGACACCAGAAAAAAGATTTTTTGGTAACTATAATTTATCGCTATTAAACTTTATTGAGATTTCAATTATAAAATTAATATTTTCTTACAGTTGCTGTCAGCATAGCAGAGCGTTGTAAATGATACAGGGCTCTGACCATATCTGGGCCGTGCATGGTCTTTATCCTGACTAATCTAAGACTATGTGAAACATCGTGGCAATGTCAGGATAATTTTTATTTTAAATAGGACACGGGCGGCCAGCAAAATAACGTTAAAGTATATAGGTTAATTAAATTGGTTTCCCGTTTGCAGTTGGACAGTTCAATCAGCAAAATCGTGTAGCTTTTCCATGATAAACGTCGACATCAAACATCAATAACATACATCTTTATACACATGCTAGCCTTTTCATTTTCAGTGGCCTTTTGCTCTTTGGGCAGCGATGACATACAAAGACATGTAGTGATCAAATAATAGTATATAAAACAATCTTAGAGACCATTGTTGTGCTATTAGTGGGTTTTCTTTATCACTTACGAAATGTGCTGTGAAGAGCCTAAAAAATATTAAAGTACACAAGCAAAGTAAATATAACTAGATAAGCGCTTTTTAAGTGTTTTTCGTTTTATTCACATTCACTACAGTAAGATTCAGAGGACTCACGATCACAATTAAAATAGAAATTACCTGAAAGTAGACCAACACCACTGTTGCAGCGCTCATGGACATAGAATACAATGGAATTTTACCATTTTTGTTGAATTTGCACATAAATTTAACAGCTTAAACACAATAGTATTACTATCAACGAAAGGCATTGATAACATTATCTTACAGGGCAACGGACCTTCAGTTTCAACTTTCGTAACGATTTTTTGTGCATGGGATAAAAACTATCATCATCATCATCATCATCATCATCATCGTCATCATCATCATCATCATCATCATTGTCCCCATTAACATCGTCGTCGTCGTGATAATCATCATCACCATCACCATCATTATTATTACATTTTTACAGGTGAATGGAATCTGGACAGATAAAATGGTTTAAACTGATATAAGCAATCAAATTTAGCAGGTTGAAGTATGCTGTAATTTTTATAATCACATAGACACGGCAAGCAAGATCAAGTTGCATTGGCCATTCACTGTCAATTGACATGAGAAGCTAATGAGTAATTGACGGCCTTTAGGCGGGACAAATGTCGGTGAACTGACAGCAGCTAAATTTTATGGCCTTTGAGTATTTTGCGATGGACAAGCGGCCAGTTGTGCGCTGTTGAAAAAGAAGCTTCAGTTAGTAATTCCTGTGAGAGTACAACTGAGATCATTTGCTTTATTCAAGGAATTCGGAGAAAGTTAATGCGTCCTGTACGGGAAGTTCGATATCCTTTGTATAATTCCCCAATGCCCTGTTCACATGTGTTGCAAAATCACGCTGACAAAGTGGTTATGAAACAGTTTGGGCTTTAAGTTTCAATTAACCAGGCTAGGTTTAAATCAGGTTTAAAAGCTAGGAATTGTTTCACAAATGCACCGTCAGTCAGTCAGTAACGTAATTTTATTAAATATCGGGCATCACCTAACGCAAAATTTTTTTCGAGAATGATACATGTATGCGCTGCTAAAATGGTTAAGCAGCTTGAAACTTAAACAATTATTCATTTCTTATAAATTATAATTATATTTTTCAGGTTGAAGACTTTATTTCGAGATGCTTACAATCCTTCTCTTACTTTCGACGTTCTCGGTACGGTGTTTAACCAAAGAGTATAGCTCAGAAGCAAATGGCATTTGTGAGTTGCAGTTAGTAATTATTCACCTTAATTATTATTATTATTATTATTATTATTATTATTATTATTACTATTATTATTATTATTATTATTATTATTATTATTATTATTATTATTATTATTATATTATTATTATAAAATAAACTTGCAAAAATACGTCGTCATCCTGGACCTATGCGTATTAGAATAGTATAGGTGAAATAATAAATAGCAGCATAATTACGACAATCTCTGGATATGGGCACAGAGCTTTCATCAGTTTTATGTGAAGATTTTAATGATTTTATATTACATGTATATAATTTTATTTATTTATTTTGATATTAATAGTACAATTTCCTAATGCAGTCATAAAATGCATAACATAAAGATGAATTGTGAAAGGAGTTTCGTTAAAAACTGACCATCTTTGCAGAAGTGTCAATGTTTGATGCCAAAAAAGCCAGCCAGTATTTCATGGATAGGTACTGCTTACCCCTCGCACAATTTTTTGAACAAAAGGCTAAAAATGTTCCTATATTAATGTATGGCACACGTAGCAAGCTTGAGACTATCGTTTTTCAGACTTTGCATTATGCGTGGCCACCGTGAATTCATTACCACCAATGGCACTTGTTGTTAACCCTGTTCAGTCAGACAGTCATACACACGGAGTTTTTCGGTTATGTGACATACGTATATATTTCAATGGTGAACATTCTCTTTTTATCGAACATTAAGTTCATAAAACATCAAGTTGGTTTTACAGTGGTGCCAAAAATGTTAAACAGGTTGTTAATTGGGCTTTAATAATATCTATTTTATTTTAGGCATTAACCTAAAGAACGCAACTGACATATCTGAAACAAAGTCGTCTCAAGATTTATTTGTAGTAAATGTGAATTCAAATCTGTCCTTGAGTTGTTCTTGGGAATTTATCAATGGAACCAATGCACCAGCAGAGTGGTATTTTCAGCCTTATGGCAGCAATGAAAAGTTTAAGATGAAGACAAAAAACTGGCAAAACTTGTCCTTCTCTGAAGACAAGTCAAGATCCATGAAATTTGTCATTCATATGCTGAACGAATCAGAATTACACATAACTGGATTGACTCAAGAAGATAGTGGATGGTATGAATGTGGAAGGGAATCCAATCAAGCAGTACTAGTGTCAATCTTAGTGACAAATCCCAGATCTTTGACAAAATACGGAGGTAAGAGCAGATGAACAATTTGTATGTCATGCATTTTGAAACACTGTGAAGTCATTAGCCTCCATAAAGACATAGCTAAAATATAGTTGCCTCATCACTATAGTACTATATAATATCACTTGCACGTTTAGTATAACACTTCCAACGAGCTGCACTTCTTTGAAAGGCTTAATGAAGTGGTTGCTGGGAATTGATCTTGTATTTGCAAAAAGTGACAAAAAATAACAAAATATACAAAAATACTGAGGCAAGTTATTTGAAGGTGCAAATAGCAGACATGTACTTCAAGATGTTTCTAGTCAATAATTCGTGGAACCATGTTGCCCAAGAACTTAAGCATATGTTGTTTATTGATTAATATTTAAAAAGTGAACTGCCCAGGTAAAGAGATATGGTGTCAAGGGATTTAAATCACAGAAGCATGGCATTATTCTAACTCACATACAGGCTTAACCCTTTCATACCCGTGGTATCCCATGTGATACAAGAATATTCTCTGCGTTTAAAATTAATAAAATTTTAAAACTGACAGTTATTTGATCTGTTAATAGTTATTTTGATTTAAGCCAGTAACAAGAGACTAAAAATGGTGATAAAATGGCAAACTAGAAAATTTACATAGCATAAAAAACTGTGCAAGGTACAGTACTTTAGAGACGACTTTGTACAGATCAGCATAGCATGCATACTAAATGTCTTAAATACTTTAAAAAATTATCAGCATTTGCTTTTTATTATGTTTAGTAAGCATTGAATCCCAATGTATCCCGTGGGATACAGGCTATATTTAGCACACGGGCACAGGTAGAAAAAAATAATTATAATGTGTAAACAAGATGGACATACTGAACAAAAGTACCAAGCCAAAAAATTTTTTCTTATTAAAAAAATAATTTGGGACTGAAAGGGTTAAGTTAATGTTACGCTTATGTTAGTTCAGCATTAATGTTGGGCTAGAGTCGCTAAACCTACGCTTAAAGACACGTTGTCCAATGATTAACTTTAAAGAATAAAACTTACAGATATTAATATAGTAAATATTAGAGAAAGGTATGTTTACTTTGAAGAAAGTTAGACTTAGAAGCTTGACTGATTATTTTCTTTTAGAAATTGCCCCCAATAAAGATCTGTTGGCAGTTGAAAGGGGGAATGTTACTCTCACTTGCATTTTCTACCATCAAACAATCACAACTGAAACTATTCGATGGACCCATAGGAGTTTCAAGTCATTTTCAGTTGTTCATGATGTTACTAACTTTTCTAAAATCACTGATCACAGGACATCGGTTCTACGCTTGGTCAACGTAACTTGGGAGGATAGAGGATGGTACAAATGTAGTTACAACAACAACAACAGCATAGATTCGATTCCTACCATTAATATTACGAAAGCACTGATGATAGCAGATAAGCCAGCACCACCAACCAACCTCGAATGCTATTTTTACAACTATAAATCAGTGAACTGCACATGGAGACCAGGTAATCGTCCACACATAGACACCACCTTTACACTGCAATACCAAACTGCACGCAGATCTCGAACAAATGGCAAGTGGTCAGCTTGTAAAACGTCTAACAATATTCAGTGTCATTGCGGACATTCTCGTCTGGCAATACTTGCTGGCGAAGACTGCTGTAAAAACTTGGATGATGATAACTTCTCGTGTTCTATCCAAGGAATGGACTACTTGAAACTAGGAATTTCACCAACTGTTCGCTTTATTGTATTCGCAAAAAACAATGTCGGAACAAGTTTGTCAGACCCACTGTTGCTCAAGCTTTCTCCAGAAAATGGTAAGTGCTAGCTTGTTGGCTTTTTGAGAAGTGTAATGAATTCAAAACGACGATAAAATAAAGCAAGAAGGCAGTTTGAATTAACAGAATGCAGCCAGTAGAGAGTTTCCTTTTGCTATTTATAGTTTAACGTAACTAGTGGTAAATATACATTTTTATTATACCTTTTTTCCCTAGTTTTGTATACACTTGTAAAATGCCTTATCAGTTTATTTTGTGTTTGTGTTATTGCAGTGAAATTATCACCGCCAGACATATTTGAAGCATTCAGTTCTTCTAGTCACTCAATACAAATGAGGGTTGGCTACAAGAACATTTTGAAATCTTACAACTTGGAATTGTCTTGTTTGGTTGTTGTTACTGAAATGAGTGAACCTGTTCAGATGGTAAGTTAGAAAGATCATCAATTCAACATTACAAGAAAGATCACCCATTCAGTCTCTTATTCTCTTCGTCTAAAAATAGCCTGACAAGCCATGACAACCCATTATTAGCATATTTATTGAGGTCAGCAGTTTCATTTAAGTTAATAGATGCTTTTATTCATTTTGTTGGTAGGCCGTAATTTATCTAGATGTTCGATATTTATAAAAATTTCTATCATTATGTTACAGAGGCTTGCTAATTATTACCGTACTTCATCATCCATTAAGAATATCTAAAATACCAGCACTATGTTAAATGACTTAATTTATTTTCAGAAAAACATGTCGGTGATTCTGAATGCCAGCTCTCAAATAATAACATTGGAAGTTGACAACCTGTCAGCATACACTTATTATTCCGTAAGTGCTGGATGTCGCTCGGCATCAAATGACTATGAACGTCCATTCACCGATCCAGTTTTTCTACAAACCAAGCCTGCCAGTAAGTAGCCAATGCTTTTTTAAATAGCCACTTATTTAAACTATGTTTCCAGTTCTTTGAATTTGAAGAAAATGTGACAGATGTAGGTGACCTCGGCAAAGTAGCAAATGCAATTGTAGCAGTGGCAGTGAACAGCCACATATATTGGAATATCAATTTTCGAAAAGCAGTCCAACCCACCATCCAAAATCAATTGTGCACCTATTATGCATATGTGCAGCATATCAACTGTTTCTGGAAGCTTAAGTATCATTTGTCTTCTATATCTCTGATGATAAAATATTTTTGCTTTTGTAGTTCCACTAAGTGGACCACTGGTCTCATCTGGAGGATTTTATGCAAAAATACTCAATGAAACGAGGGAGATAACTGTCTACTGGCAGGTAAGTTGAATAATAATGATAATGTCAAACATAGTAATAGTTGTTATTGTTGTTGTTGCTGCTGCTATTTGCTGTTCATGCTGCTGCTGGTGGTACTGGTTTTCGTTTTAGTGGTGGTGGTGATTGTTGTTGTTGTTGTTGTTGGAGGTGGTGGTGTTGATGTTGGTGGCAGCAGCAGTGTGGTTGTTATCGCCATTATAGTTAGATTCTCTAGACATTTTGTTTTTGTTCTTATTAGCACGATTTTTAATTTGGGTTGTTATATTCTCAGGAACCTCCACTAAACATTGCTAGAGGAAAAGTAGAAGCTTATGACATATCAGTCGTGTTGGATAATGGGTCGACACAGAATGTGGAGACAGTAAATAGTTCCACTCAACCTTACAAGTCCACGTTCACTGTAAATAGAAACAAGGATTTGCAGGTGCACCTAACAACAGTAAATGAAATTGGGCCATCCATAGAAGATACTGTTATCAATGTTCCAAAAATAAGTCAATGTAAGTGTTTTTAATCGGTGCACCTATTTAGAAAATTGGAATTTCTTAGGTTTTGTTAATCACATACATAATCTTAGGGGATAAAATTGTAACATGTAATGTAGTACAAAATGTGTGATTGATCACTAATGCATGTCTGTGATGGAGTTTAATTTCTCATACCTGAGTTTAACAGATGGATGTGTGTCATTACCAGATTGTTACAGTAAAGCGATAACTAAAATCAGTTATGTGTTTATTTGAGCTCTTCTGCAATTCTTTCTAAGAGGAACAAAGTAATCTATGGCTAATGTTGTTGAATAACGTCTGTTTGATGGTAGCTGAGTTAAACTGAATAATAAATGTAAGTAAAGAACTGTTTTTTAGTGTTGAAGGTACCAGACTTTTTAAATGTAACAGTAGATGGCGATTGCTACCAAGAATTGAAGAGTGGTAGAATTCATCTAATGTGGTCGCCCGTGAATCTGGCAGGTAAGGGTCGAACTCGAAACTTTTGTTTATAGTCATGGTATACTGTGATTGCTGAGTATAACAGTTATTACGGGTGTTGTTTGTGATTGCAGAAATCTTAACCAAAGTGCTATATGAATGTCTATGAAAGAACATGCTAATATAAGTAAGAATAAAATTTAAGATTGTTGCACAAAAATCAATACACTAGCAGATCTGAAGCCTTCAATGCTACCAAATATATAGTAATAATAGAATGCGCAAACCAAAAAACCATTTGCGGGCTTATAATTAATTGAATCCTAAATTTAGTTCATTGTTGTATAATCCAAACAAAACATTTTCTGATCCAGCCCCAATACTTTTGCTTTACTGCAAAATAGGAAACGAAATTAAATTGGTTTTATTCTCGTGCAACAATTTCCTTAATTACATGCCTGCTTTGAATTGCAGGATTAAATAATGAAGCTACAACGACAATATTCTGGTGCAAAGTTAACTACATGACTGGAGAATGTGCAAACAACATGCAGTGGCGAGATGGCCCATTGTATAAAGCAGGATCATTTGAGTTAAATGACATTGAATTTCCATGTAGTACTAGAGTTGCAATATCAGTTGAAGACAATGGGATATCTAGTGGACTTGTGTGGCCTAAAACTGCTGAAATGTTGTCAGGTAATATTTTTGCTGATAAATTACCTGGTAGGCCTATTTACGTTACATGTCACAACTTTAACGCTGTTCAGTGTTCACCATGTATTTTTAAACTTTCTCAATTTACTTTTCTGCTTGTAGGTAGGATGGTTACTGTCGAAATAAAAGAGGATAATGAATTTATTACAACAACTGTTCTCTGCATAGGCGCGGTCTTTCTTTCTGCAGTATTTTTAGCTTTGCTGAGTCAGCAGAAAATGTAAGTAATACAGAATCAGTTTAACTTTTATTTTCAACTAAATCTAAGTTTTCTTAAAATTTTCTGGTTCTCTGCACAGTTGTAGAATTGAAAGAAACATTTTTTTCATCTAGTTTTTATTTACATCTTTCCTGCTGAATTGTCACCAATAATCTTTTAACTTTTGAGATTCCTATGGCCATAATATAGTATAACCCATACTCTTGTAGCACTGTTGATCACTTGGTTTTCATGTATATGTATAAAAAATAAAGCATTTTAATGACATTTAGTAGTCTGAAAAATAGCTAAAAACGTTTTAATGACGAAAATCTGTGTTTAATTAAAAAACTTGACGATGAGTTATCTAAATATCACATTGATCCAATTTTTCAGTAAGCTTGTATATCAAATAGTAACACATATAGACAGATTACTCTACTAAATTTGAAAGAACAGTCAACTGCTCAAAAGCTGAACATCAAACTTTGTACTTTGCTTACATTTTTAATTCTAGTGTCTCATACTTAATGATGACTTAAATAAGATATTCTATAATTTTGTCTTACAGAATAAAAAAACGACTTTGTACTGTTGGTGAGATTCCTGATATTCACAGCCTCTACCTGGAGTCCAAAGCAGCATCCATTAAAGGCCCAGAGTGTTACCAAAGTTTGGAATATCTGCCAAGAGAGTGCACCACTGACTTCATTCATATTAGCTCTCTTTTAGAAAATCCGTCTATGGACAAAGTAGTTGCCACAAAAGCAAGAGTGACACCTGCTATTTGCAGTTGGGACAAATACAATCAGGATCTACCAAGTACAAAGGATCTTAAGACTGTAGACAAAAAAATAAGAAGAAGGGAAGAAATAAGGATATGTAGAATTAAAAATTTTCAGCAATGCAAAAATTTATTTAGCAATAAAAGGTCCAAGAAAAAAGTGGACCCTTCACCGTTGAAAGTACCAATGAAAATGGTGCGCAATAATCACTACGTCTCCAGTGTAGCTATTCGTCCAGCACTTATGCAAAAAGATATTGAACTAGACGCTATAAAAATACATCTAGGTCATGAAACACCCATTCCTGGTGGTGCAAGTTTTGGTGAGACTGTATTGACTTCGGAGAAAAACTTGAACCATGTTAATCCAATTAGCGATGCAAAGGAAGAACCAGATAAAAGAGATAATGTCAGTTTAGCTTGTAGTCATGTTACATCACTACAATCATCCGTACCTTCCTGGCTAGATTACAGCAACTCTATGAAGTCTTACAGCAAATGTGACGTAATGAGTGAACCACCCCCTGGATATGTGAGCTTTGATGAAACTGTTTTAGCACACAAGCATCGTATTGAAAATGAAATGGTCGGTGAATGACTATAAAATAATAAGGATTACTAAAAATAACTCTTATTTGCAAAGATAAGAATGCAAGTTCAACGACAAGATTTTATTATCATGTATATTTGAAAATTTATTTTTATATGTAAACAACAATGATGTAAAAATTTTAAAATGTTGGTGTTCAAGAACATAGATATCAGTCCCCCTATTTTATATTACATTAGGTAAATAAAATAAAAAAACATGCAAGTAACTCTGTTTTCAATGTTTCCATTATCATGTAAGTGGAATGGTGTAGCACAAATTCTCATACAATGCATGAAACAGTAAAGCTTTAGATTTGTAAACTTGTCAAAATGCATTTGTAATTTGTAGAAAGTTGCAGTAGCTCTCAGTTTGTCTCTCTCTCTCTTGCTCGCTCACTCTTTCTCTCTCTCTCCCCTTCCCTTTCTCTCTCAATGCCCCCTATCTCTTTCCCTCTACCATTCTCTCTCTCGCTCCCTCTTTCTCCCCTCTCTCTCTCTCTCTCTCTCTCTCTCTCTCTCTCTCTCTCTCTCTCTCTCTCTCTCTCTCTCTGTTTTTCTATCTCCCTCTCTCTCTCTCACTCATTCTTTGGTTTTACTATCCAGTGAGAGAGAAAAAACCTCGGCCACACAATTTCAGAAAATAATAGAGGTGATTTAGATATTTCTCCATCAAAGAGATCTTTGTTCTATTGCAGAACAAGCAAACGTATTAGAAAATTTGCTTATTGCACTAGTGACGTAAAGAAACAATTATTTAGGTCCTTCTGTAGCAGTTTTAACTGAATGGCTACGTGAAGAAACTTTTATGATTATAAAATGCAAACAGCCTATAATATACCGATGAGAAAGTCTTTACTCATGACTATGATTTTAGTGCTATATCTATGCTTGGACAACTAAATTTAAAGTACTTTGGGGTATTATATAGAAAATGTGTGTATTGCAGTTCCAATGTGATTTGCTTAAAAATGATGACTGTTTCGCCACTAAAACTAGCAACTACTGGCGAACTTTATCATATAGGCGTCAAAGTACAATCTGTTTATATGGAATGTGTGAATTAAAAAGTAATCGTGTTTTAGCTGATTGAAACTTTGTATTAACACCAAGTTATTTAATTATTTATATTTATGCATATATTTTCTTCGTAAAATTGTGTTTGTAAAGGCATGAACTTAGTTGTTCGAAATAAAGTAAATCACTTCAACCAATCTCTTTCTTTCCTCTTTTCAAACCACCGTCCACTACCTTTGTCTGATCCATAGGCTCTTGTTTTCATCATTGTAGTCCTTTTTTTATTATTTTGTCCTTCTTATTTTTGCTGTACTTTTTTCCTTCTTTCTTTCTCACATACTCGTCCCTTAATTAATTATTCATTCACTCGACTCCTACACTTTATTTTTTCTCTCATCTGTCAAATTCATTTCTTCTTTAGCTGATTTCCACACCCACGCTTGGTCAAACCGTCAGACAGGACACCCCAATAAGTAAAACGCTTGACTGGAGCAAGAAAGCAGCTATCATGTCACTCGCTATGCTCTACAGAACGCGGAAGTTTTACACTAATCACTTTACAGTAATAGTAGTAGTTATTACACTTTGTTAAGCAGAAGAGCAACAGACTACAATCAGTGAATTACAACTGTTACAAATACTTGACAAGCATAGTTAATCACTTTTACTTTATTTATTCGCTTAATAATTGTGCAAACCAACAAACACGTAGATTTGCACCTAAAGTTTAGTTTTGTGATTCATCTGTGCTAGTTTGTGGGTTAGAAAGACGTTTTTGTGAGTGTAGTTAATGAGTCTTAGTAAACAGGTCGTTGAGCCACTTTGGAAGAAATTAAAAATCGCCTCTGGAAAGAAGTAAAAACTATATACCTAACGGCTAAACTATACGACGTACTTTGTGTTATAACACATTTATTACAAATTTCGTTTTTATCCTACTGCGCTAGAATTAACTGTGAGAGAAGAAAAAGTTGTGCAGTAAGTTTGTGGACATTTGTCAATGTAAGTGTATCATTATTTCCACAATAAATTCATTAACATTTCGATCACAAGCCACATCGATAATTTGGCTTCAACGAACTTCAGTCCGATACAATAAGATTAAATGTGTGATTTTTTAGACTGCTATTTGCTGCTGATTCAAATCCTAGAATATTTTACGGAAAACACTTTTAAAATGGTATATAATTGTAGAGGAATATTTGTTGTAATATGTCAAAAAAGTGAGATTTGTGTGACGTCAGCGCTTCCACTTTTCGTTTACACAAATAACAGGAGCCAAAAATGAGTGAAATGATGACTCGAACCAAGTAAAACTACCAAATGCATATGACACAGTTGACACCATAACAATAAAGTACAATAAAGTAAACCAATAAACGTGAGATCACGCTGATAAAAAGTGAGATGAAGCTGAGTAACAGACGAATTTTCTAGTTTTTATATCTTTTGGTAGAGATTGTGTAATTCCCAATTGCATCGCCTAATTGTAATTTAATTTTGCTCGAAAAAATGCAGTAGAATCTTTTTTCAAAAGCTAGAAACTCTATAAGCAGAAGATGAACACTTGGTGGACTTAGGAGTCATGACTAAGTATTACAGTGTATAAATTTCTAATTTTTTGTACGTTAATGTATACGTACCCGATTTTAACATGTTCGATTACGAAAAGTAATAAACATGTAATGTACACGCTCAAACCAGTGCTGCGTTCCCATATCTATGTTGTTTATTCGACAAAAATACAAATTCAAGATTTTGGCAAAACCTTAATAAATAACAATTAGCGAAATTCTCCGCCTTTGTAAATGATAATTTAATCTCCAGAATTACAAATGGTGAAATGCACAATAGAAGCATAAATATAGAAAGACTAGAACTATGAACTGGTGGGTGGAATTTTTTCACGTACCGGTAAATATTGGAAAAGTAAACTCTACAGGCCTAACGGACAATGGCCCACTGGCCCGCTGTCTGCTTAAGAAAACAATGCCGGTTAAAATAACACGTAACAACGGTAGCATTAACGTGAACAGCCATTAGTGTGAATACAGACTGTAATTTTTATTTTGGTATCACTCGCATTTTAACATAAAACGACGTAAAGTCACAGTAAAAAGGAAATGAAGATTTTAACTGACAGGCTGACTGGAATCAAGCAAATATTCAAAGAACAACTGCGTTAAATACAATGATTAGGGCCCTCGTTTCAGCTTGAAATTCTCACAACTTAGTTTTAGTTTAATTTTATTTATCTCATTTGAAATACATATACAACATTTTACTATATACAATTCACCATAATTGTATTGAGGCGGGGCGGCGAATGGTCACCTGGCAGTCACCCCAAATTATAAAACATTACTAATTTTTTTTATTTAGTTAAAAATAAATGCTGCTAACAGCGGCTTGTGAGAAGCGCTAAAATGATAATTTACAATTATCACGTTACACAATAGCATCATGTCAGTAGTCACAAAATAGAAATAATTTTAATATCAATAAATACATTACTTGATCTCTTTTGTTGGTATCTTATACCTTATATGTACACATACCGGAATGAGGTACATGTTGTGCAATACAGCAGACATCCTGTTTAGACTGTATAAATTGGTTGCAATTTAGTTAAATTAGTGAAATTTGCAGCGTAATGCCCATAAAACGCAAATGAGAAGATAAATGCAAATCAGCAAGTCTCTTCATTATAATTTGTTAGTAAGCACACAAATGTAATGCAATTGCAACTTAAAATAAAACGAATTAGCCAGGATAAAATAGTACATGAGTTACAAGACTTCGTATCGTTATGCACACAATCTGCAAGGCCCTAAAAAAGCTGTCAATGTGGTGCAAGTGGGGTTCTCATTGTTGATTCAATGATTACTCGACTAGTCATTTCCAACTTCAGAATATAAACTAATGGTAAGACCAAAACTCGCCAGGAGTGTACGGTAGGCAAGCATAAAGTCACTGAATTATAAATGAGTGACAAATGAATTCAAGACACGAATGAGTGACTGATAGTCTGTATATAAATTTATTATTATATTTGCGTAAATGCAAATTGGCACTAAAGAAGTTCACTCTAAGGTAAAACGGTTAACGGCTTAAACAAATGACCCTTCGAATAAATGTTGAACAATTAAGACCTTTGAAATCTCATGAACTTAAATAGTGTCTTAATTTTAGATGTATTACAGATAACAGATAACTCTGACCGAAATAAGTCATGATTACTTAATTGTACAAATAAAGAATTTATGGGGGTAGCTATAACTTATGTTACTCAACTAACCTAGCATAATAATACACTGTAAAGTCATTAGGTATTGCGCTATTTCTAGACCCAGGTCATGTACAGTACACGGAAAGCTATTTAGCTACCGGTGAATTTAAAGAACTTTCTGAATTTAAGGTAATGCTAAAAAGTTATATATGATACGCTGAAAATCACAAGCAGTTCTATGGTTTGTGCGCTTTTTAGTCGAAACCGTGCGCTTTCTCCTATATAAGTATGTTGCTTAGAGTGAAAGCAGAGCGATTGATTTTGCAACGCATAAAAAGGCGTAAAATCACTTGAATTAGCTTCATAATAGCCAACACTCAAATCTTGTTTAGGTTGTACAACTTGATTGCAATAACCAAAAATACAACTCCTTTAAGGTAAACTTCGCAGAATTTAGAAAATTGAGAACAAAAAGTTGTAATATAATCATTAAATGCAAGTGAAAAGACAAGTGAAAGTGTCTATTTGAAATTCTAGCTACTGTGTATGACTGCTTTGTCCGCTCCAATACATGCCATTGCTAGCACTCCAAACGAGCGTATTGCACTATGTGTGAAAAACTAAAGCATGTCAACACGGCGAGACAGCGACACAGCGGCGTATTTTTCAACTTCTGTTCGCGTCCACACATATAGACGGCCAATCAGTTTTCGCGTGTCTTTACATACATGCAACTATACATACAGATAGTCTGTCTTTTAGAGTCAGGAGCTGCAGAGTGAGTTCGAGAGGTCATCCTGTCAGTAGCATGACTAACTACTGTGCTGTGGTATTATTGTGCGAAACACGATTAATGATTAACGTGACAAAATTTACAAGTAACCATCAATCTGGAAATGCGTGGGGTGGGAGAACTCCAATTACAAGTACATTGTAGTCAAATGTGCTTGAACAAGTGGATGTGGCGCTTGTTGAGCTGAAAATTAGTACGACCTCACAGTGTCAAAGCCAACGTCATAGAGCATGGATTTTTTGAAAGTTTGGCACACTGCAAGCCGACATCCAGCCCTCAGTGGCAGGACGTCCATTGTCGAGGCAGGATCTAGCACACTATAAAAGATATTTCCTCCAGATGAGACGTAGAACCGGTGAAGGTGTTTTAGCCAAGTTTAGATGTGAATACTAGTCAGACATGTTGCTGCTTCACTTCATCTCCAACACCTAGCTTGACCACTCAGACAACCCAACTTTATTGTACCGTGTACTATGCAGTTGACGAAATATATATGAGTTTTAAGGTGACACCAAGCAATTTTGCTTTGTCCAAGAAATATTCTTTTTGTGGGAAAAATTATGTATTTCTGCTATTTTTGCTGGTACAGAGTTTATGAGAGTTGCAATTATAACAGCAGTACAAGTAACAGCAGTACTAATTGCTAAAAAGAGTAATTATTCCTATGAAATATAAGACACCGTAAATTAGTAACTTCACTGAAACTGACATAACGTCGCATTTTAATGATAAAAAATGACGGCTGTGAAATTGTTGTTATAGCAGCCGAAAATCTTTCACTTTTCCAACCTTTTCAGAAATGCTCGATAACAAGGTCAATGCCATGAATCTGCAAATAAAGCTTGTTGTGATAGTTGCTAGCTTTTTACACAGCGCAATATCAAGTAAGTGTTTAACTGTGGTTATTCTACTAAATCTTCTTATCTGCGTTGATTTTGATAATAAAAATCTATACGGTAAACGATGGCTATCAGTACGTGAATCTGCAGTTGAACCCATTGTCAGCCATGATTGACCGATAAGAACTCAACATCAATGATATGAAGAGGTGGCTTAAAATTTCAGGATCTGAACGCTAGATAAAGAAAGGAATAGCAGTAACCGTTGCTAGAAGCCTTTCAGAAGACCCACAGACCTACATAAAAAACCGGACGATTCATTTATTTTAATGGAATCTATCTAAAAAATTTGGCGAAATCACAGCAAATAGAATAATGAATTAATTAGCGTGCAATTGTGTATTATTCGTGTATAATATATCTGAATCCGTATTTTATGCATTATAATTACAGAAAACAGTGATTATGGCGTCTATCAAAAATATGGTGTACTATGGCACCGATTTTGGTGGTACGAAGCCAATAGTGGTTGGCCAAGAACTGTCACAGATGTTTTAGAAGGTAATGACACAAGCAAGAGTAATGAAAAAATGGATCATGTGCAGAATTACTATTATTACTATATTACAGACATGTGGTTAATAGCTTCTTAGCTTATTTGGTTAAGCTAGCATGTTTGATCATTTTACTTGACTTAATTGACGTTTGATGATTCGCATGTTTTCTTTGCATGATTAAATGATTTTAGGTGAATTTGGGACATGCAATCCGCTGGACACGTATTGCTTTAATCGACTTCCCCAAGAACTGATGGAGAATTCCACACAGTTGCTGGCAACTGATTCTATGGGAAATGTATTCCGGTATGGGTTATAATGCTTTCATCGGGCATAGTAATGTCAGTAAAGCCATGTGATATTATTGAATGCACATACGAATGGTTTTGTAGAAAAAACTTCGGAAGAATTACAATTTGCATTACAATTTTGCTGAGAACATGCGAAACGGGAATGAAAATGATTAAATGATTCAAATTGGCAGTTTATCTAACATAAGTAGACGAAAGAGTTTATGTGAATCTTCTACCATAAGGAAATATACTCCTATGATTGCTGCCATAGTCTCCCCCAGAAAGAAAATGGTGAAAAAATTCCTCAGCCAGGAATGGGCCTGGATTTCAGTCTGGCATCTCCTGCTTACAAGACAGGTGCGCACTTTTGTCAATTGGGCTATTAAGCATTAATGCTGTGAACCACAATCCCAGTCCTTTTATAACAAACGCCCTCTCCTCACCCCTCTAATCAGGAAGGAGAGAGACGGCAACAGCGAGGGAGGAAGAGAGAGGGAAAGGAAGCGGAGAGAGAAAGAGGGGTAAACCAGGAAGAGTTAAAACACAAAGCTGTGACTTCTGAATGAAAAAAATGCATTTATCAATGAATGTTCATCTACAAATTGTAAAACCAGTAGCTTGAGTCTACACTCCAGAGAAGAAAAATGTCTGCGCATAGTAATATTAGACAATGTTTCAGGTTTGCATTCGATCCGGAAAATCCAACCGCTCATGCAGCTTGGATGGCATTCCACGATCATAAGCTAGTAACAGTGCAAGATGCTGGACTGTGGCCATATATTGTAGAAAGCGGTAAATTATTAGAAACCATATCTGTCAGATGAATGATAACAACCAGCCAGTCAAAACTTGAACACAATTGTTTCACATTCTCATTTCACTATCTAACAAATTCTGAATTTTACTATTTAGAACTACTCTTGTTTAAAAGATACGTTAGAAATCATTATTTTTGTAAACCACTGAAGAATTGTTACTGGTGAAAGCAATTTACCCAAGAAAATTAACTTAACAAATGGTAGTTTACTAGCTTTTAGGAGAATTTTCGAAAAATGTATATGGCGTCAGAAAAAAAATGTTAACAGATACTTTTCTATTTGCAGGACCAGGTCGGCCATCTCGTGCTCGCATAGACTCCTTTTCTTACCATCCATCAAATGGAGTCCGCTCGATCATTCTAGATGACGATCTCTGCGGATGTAACACGCTCTTGCTCATGGGGCGTGACATATGTCTCATTCACACAGAACGGTACAAGCCATCTCCAAGACGGGTAGGAGTAGGACTACTGACATCTACTGGGTGCAAAACAAATGAACCAAGCCAGAAAGTGGGTTTAACACTTTACTTCAGTGGTAAGAATTTTAATGACTGTTACTCAATGAATGTTATTTACATTTTGAAAACTTATGCTGAGATGATTTAAAAATCAGTTACAGTGCAAAACACCTAGCACTTTTGTACACATACCTCAGAGAATGAGAAAAAAGGAAAAAGAAATTGGAAGAAAAGATGTGACATAGGGACAATGGAGAATATAAATGAGAGCGCGCGAGAGAGAGAGAGAGAGAGAGAGAGAGAGAGGGAGAGAGAGAGAGAGAGAGAGAGAGAGAGAGAGAGAGAGAGAGAGAGAGAGAGAGAGAGAGAGAGAGAGAGAGAGAGAGAGAGAGAGAGAGAGAGAGAGAGAGAGAGAGAGAGAGAGAGAGAGAGAGAGAGGCGAGAGAGAGAGAGAGAGAGAGAGAGAAAGAGAGAGAGAGAGAGAGAGAGAGAGAGAGAGAGAGAGAGAGAGAGAGAGAGAGAGAGAGAGAGAGAGAGAGAGAGAGAGAGAGAGAGAGATACACCTACACCCCCACTCAGTTGTGGAAGGTTCATATACAGACACGCAGATAGACCAAGTTCCATTCCAATGACAATAACAAAAAAGTTTTCTTTTTCAGGAGAACCTTTACCACAGAAAATGATAGCGTCAGCTGAAAGGCTGGGCCGGAGAAGCAATTTCAGGCGACAGGGATATGAGATGAAAATAAGCACGAGGTTCCAAGATGTCACAGATGAAGAAGAACCAGGTAGGAGACGCAAGTAGTTTTATGGGCCGGTGCTATAACACTGAGAAGAAGAGACAACACAAGGGGAAGAAATAAAGAGAAAAAAATCAAATGTTAGAATGAAGTAACGTAATCAGTGCAATAAACAACACTGACGTGAGAAGTAGAAAGTATGAGATAAAGTCTGAGTATTTACTAAAGAAAAATGCAAGGTGATACATGTAACAGAAAAGAAAAAACATGCAAAGCAGAAAGAAAATTAGGTATTTCTTTCTTAGGTATACCTAAGAAAGTTAGGTATTTTGAGACTTAAATTTCTTATTATTACCTGCAGATTTTGGCAAGGGTTCTGCTTCACCTGTAAGCACTGGTGAATCTCATGCTAAAGAAACAAGCAACAAAACAATGGAAGAAACATCAGCACGTCCTCTCGCAGTCGTCTTAACCAATAACGAAGAAAATATTATCAGTGAACCTCGTGCTTTCCAAAAAACTACCACCACAGATTTTACTTATGAACCGACAGAAGAAACCACCTACTCTGAAGCAACAACAACAGATAAAGAATTGTTTCAGAGAAGCACAACTGCGCCCTTTATATCTACAACTCTTGAAAATGAAGGTACTGAAATTTTAGATGATACAGATATTGCAGAAAGAATAAAGGAAAGCTCCAGTAGACAAAGCGTCCGCTTACATATTAAAACTGAAACTGATGAAAGCTTAGCTGCAGAAACTACTGAGGCAGTCACGGTTGAAATTGTGACAATGCCAAAGACAAAATTTAAGATGATAACAACCACATCAACAACGAAGCCTCACACAACTACAGCCAAAGTCCAAACACTAAAACGACCCAAAGTGGCCAATCCGCATCCACTCGGAAGAGGACCTGGAAGTGGAAGAAAATTACCTCCAAATGTCTTTATAGTGAATCGTGGCACCAGTGTCGGACAAGAGATTGGTGCATCTGTATCACAAGACAAAGAGGACAACGTGGAAGATCTATCAGTCAAACCAACGAGTCCATCACTTGTAACAACTACAACAGAAGATCCACAGACAACAGAACCAGAAAAGGCGGAAGAGACAACAACTCCAAAACCAAAACCTACTACCCAGCTGCCACCTCCTCAGCCGCTGCCAGCACGTGAAGAAGCTGAGCAAAAACTCAAGGTGCGTAGGATAAAACTTGATGAAAATGGTAATCCAATAAGAAGAAGAGTAGAGCCAAAGCCAGAAAATGCAGAAACAGAAGAGCAAAGGATAGCAAGGCAACCAGTACCACTGGGAGAGTACACAGATGGATACTATGCTGGACAATATCCAGGTTATCCTGATTATGCCCAGGGACAATATCCGGATTATCCTGATTACGGTGCATACAACGGATATTATCCCCAGGGACGGTATCCTCAGTATTATTCAACCAGACAGCAGACACAGTATCCTTCAGGAGCACCCTCGCCACATCGAGCTCGCATTGCAAGTAAAAGGGGTTCTTCACATTCAGACATTTATCCTTATCAAGTAAAAGGAGTGAGAGAAGAGTACACTTATACATATGGTGGACAGGCACCAGGGGCTAACTATCATTATGGTCAAGGATACCAACCAGACACGTATGCCCCGGTAGATCAAAGTAGAGGTTATTTTGGATCAGTAAGAGGTGGTGGCAGGGGTGGTTATCCACGTGTGCAGGTAACGGATGGAGACCCCAGTGGATATGGCACACCGTACACGGATGAGTATAAATCATCGCCACCACAACTACCTCCAAATACGCCATTTGGTCTCCATAAGGTTAGTGGTAGCAAAAATAAAAAGCCAATGTTACAGAGGAAAAATTATCCAGACTATCCCGATTATCCTGACTATCCTGATTACGGATATGGTCCTATACCACCATTGCCTCCTCAACCAGGACTTCACAAAGTAAAAGGAGGGAAAATTCCAACTGAGCCACGCCCTAAAGCGGCCAGTAAAGCCACACAAGGATTTGGTTTAGTGAAAGTATCAGGCGGTGGCAAATCTGGTGTACAGCCATCTGTACCAAGTTACCCAGATTATCCAAGCTACGATTATTTTGATTATAGCAGTTATGGTCCACCACCACAGCAACAACAGCCACCTTCATATGCACGAGGAGGAAAGGGAAGGTATTTCCCTCCAGCCCCAAGTGACCGTGTCATAGGTTATGGAAGGTGAATCAGTTATATACAATAGGTACAAAATTAAAGTCAAACATTCAAGAAATTGTATTATGTCTGAATAAGCATACAAACTGCAAACTATTATTGCTCTGTAGCTTCTTAATATCACATTATGTAATAGGTACCAGGAGAGAAAGAAGTTTAATAGCTAGAACGCATTGAAAAGTGCTCAAAATTGTTATTAGATTTTGCGGAGACATGCTTCTTGTTACTGTATGAACATAGCTTAAATGCTTTGTATAGCGTGATAATACAATTTGTGTCTACAGTTTACACCTAAAGATCATCAGTGAAGTTTGTTTTATCGCTGTAGCAATGGCTGTAACAATGTAGAAAGGCTGTAGCAACAGATAGTCTTTTAAAAAGAACATGAATCAAGCTGGTTGAGTGTATGATTTTACACGTAAATTATTCATTGGATGGCCTATTTTAGAATGTGTTACTGTATATAGACAGCTTAAAAATAAATTTATGTACAAAAACTATATGATTTTATACTGTAATATGTATAGTGATTGAAAACTGTTTACACCAGTGCTTCAGGTCCTTACCTAAAAACTACTTAATGGTCTCCTTGTCTCGCCACTCACAGAAACCTTGTACAACTGACATCTCTTCAGTCTCCTTAATCTTGGGTAAGATTATATTTGGGTAAACTTGTACAAATTTATATTAGGGTGCCCATAACGAACTTCAGCTATTTTTAACTTTGTTGGTAACTTCAGCAATTCAAGATGAAATCTTTACTGTTTTATCACATCTAACCAATTAAAAACACAAGTCTAAAAACAGCAAGCTAAACAGTGACTGAGGGTGAACAGTTTGACATTAGTATCAATAATGCTATCAGATCTTGGAAAGGCATCTCTCTGAGAAAGAAATAAATGAGAAAAATTAGTGAACAGGAATTTTAAGTAAAATTATCATAACTTTAGATTCATTTTTCTAGCACTGGCACATCATTTTTTGACATGTCACATTTTAATTGTCCTTTATGTGTATAAACTACAGCATCCAAGCTTTGAAACTTGCAGGCATTAGAACTATAAATTTGTGCACAGCAAAAAATTATCTTGGTTCCCTTTCAATTTTCAAAGTTAGTTGAATTTCAACTCGTGTTTTTTGTATACCACCCGATGTATCGGGTGGTGCAAAAAAAGTGCCGAAGTTTGACCACGATATTATAAGAAGAAAATAACGGAATCGAATTAAAAATTAATAAATTGATGTTACACGAGTTTATGCACAAATATCGAAAATTTTTGGTCATTCGCTTAAATTTGACTGAAGATACAAAAGTTTTTAATCAAGAAGTCAAAAAACTTAAATGCGGGAAAAAAGTTGTCACTATCGTTACAATTTACAGCATGCGCTCGATGTGTCCGTTATTTCTTCCAGCGGTTGGTACAGTTTCTCACTTTTTTGAGGGCAGTCATTCTCAACACTCAACAATTTTCGCCTTTAGTTCCCCTGCATCAAACTGCTCTGTGTGGCCGTTAAACACTTTCTCTTTAAGAGAATTCCAAATACCATAATATAGAAAATTAAACTCTATTTATTCTTGACAACACAGCTTTAGCAGTGATTTATTTTCTGTGATGAAAACTTATACTGAGTGCTTCATACGTGTTGTTTTTTCAGATGATGAATTATAGCTGCATTGTTCATATAGCTAAATTTTTAATATGTAATCGCTTTTTGGCCGTAAATCAAAAACCACTAAAACTATAAAACTAGTGACTTCCACAGTCAAAAGTTTATGTATAATACATATCAAGCCATGAAATTTCAATTTTGCAGGACACTTGTTCCCAATATTATTGTAGTCTAAACTTTGGCACATTTTCTTTGTGCTAATCGACACATAATACATATTTATTATATGTTTGATTCCTGCAGTTTTGGCAGTCAGTTTAGCAAAACTCTTCATGCTATTTTCTTGTCCAACTTTTGCAAAAGCTGTAGATTTGTAATGAAAATAATAAGGCTATGGATGCTGCATGTCATGTGGAAGTCTATTCTGCACAGAGAGTGATATTAATCTCAGAGAAAAAGATGTATACTACTATAAAATAGTTGTGTGTAATTATTATCCATTGCTCCCTTGCACAAACAATACCTTAAATGAGGCAGGCATTCAGCCATTGCTGATAACTGATGGGTGATTATCACATTTTTGTATCAGATCTCAAGAATTACATTTTACGCAAAATCTTTTTATGGGGTTTTGCTCATAATTTTATGATAACTCCACTTACAGTACATCAAGAATGATCAGAACATCTTATTTTAAAAAATACACAAAAGAAAAAATACTTATTTACATTTGTTTGTATTTACATTCTACACAATACTTAGCAAACTGTAACACTAAATTTGAGTTAATTCGTATATAAAAATAATTTGTTAGGTTTCGTTAAGAAAGTAGAAAATTTACAGTTACAAAAATGTCTAGAAATAAGGCATTTATATTTACATTTGAAAGACTGTCAGTCAGAAATGTTTCTCTTCTTTTATAGCAGCTACGATTGCGAATGAAACCCCTTATTATGGTCAGTTTACCTATGTAACAAAAGACATCCCTTTTTTACTCAAATTGACAAGTTTATGATTTATTAAACAAATACGAAAAAACATAATACACACATTCTTGCTAAGCATTACATTTTGTAGGAAATGCAACGAAGACACTGACTTTGTGCTGTTAAGAGTTCATATGTAATAATTTTAAGTATAATGTACTTGATATAATAAGTTTACAGTAGGCTAATTAGGTAAAGTAATTAGTTATTCTCTAGTTTCAAACTCTACTTTTAGTGGTTGACTGAATAGTAGTGCAAATATCTCCAAGTACATTAAGGAATATCTGCATGAATTTTAACCTTCCGCAATTTTAAATCTAAAAAGTCTACACAGATCTGAATCACATTCTTTGCTTCTAAATATCATCTTGTTACCATGCTAATACTATTCATCTTTTTTAAGCATTTAGTACTCACAAACATTTACAACTGGGCTTTGATATAAAAAAAACTTATATATAAAAAGCTATATTACCAGTGTGTCATTGCACAAGATGTGAGACTGACAATAACGACTTATTCCTCTCGCTCTCTGTCTCTTCCCTCTGCAGTAACGACATACTAGTACTATCATGCAAAAGCGAACATCGTGACTCCAAGATACGTACTTGACTTTGCAGTGCTGATATGGTATCTTCATATTCCTGTTAGGATGCAAATAACACGTGATATCAATTTCCATCGGTGAAAATGAATCAGTCAAGGGTAGACATATTTTTATATTTATTAAACATATCTCAACCTTTAGATGGCTTTGCTCAACTTAGTATAAAATCAATTTGCTCATTGCATATTACAGGAGACTTAATGCGCAACTGTTTTATGATTGCTGGTACACAAATAAATGAATAACTAATGGTCAAATAAAGTGCTTTAGCATTAGCACATTTTACTGCATTTTGGGTTTATAAATACATTAATGCCTGACGTGACACAATAGGATAACGATGACTTACTTCACAAAATTTTATACACTAAATTTTGTAATCTCACTACAGCAAAACAAACAGTATCAGCTTTAAAAACTAAGTTAGCTCAGGAAAAGAGTATAGATTGAAAAAGAACCAGAGTTTGAAATCTATAATACCTAGCAATTATTAAAGAATGTATCGCACATACGAGGTAAAAACTATTATTACTATATACTTGCCCGTTGTATTTCCATAGGAAGCATAAGCTGAAGTCGTTTTTCATATTCCCACTTTATAAGCTTTAATCTTTCATTTTGATTTTTTTCTGCAAAGTAATTGTCACCTTACATTACAAACGGAACACGAATTAACCTATTCAAATCTATATTATCTTGTTTATTGATTCATAGATCACTGGCTAATATTAATTAGACTGCTATAGTGTTATGTTCACCTGTAAGCACTGAAAAATGAACTTTAGCTGTAACAAATTGCCATAGCAATGTTTCAGGACACACTCTGTAAAAAACTGTGGTGACAACAATTATCCTGATACACTTCCAAATTTGTGTAAGCCCAAGTCTTTAGAGAATTCCAGAAACAAGATTTCACTGAAAAATTATGTGAGTTTTATATAAAAATGTTAAATAATTAAGGCAAAAATTTCAATGTTACGGCTACGAGTGGCAACCCACACTATACATATGTACCACTAGGTTGTCACTAGTTTGGTGTGAAGTTACCAGTTTGACTGTGAAATTATGAAACAAACATGTCAACATAGCATTTAACACTGTGTGCAATGCCCCATGCACCTTATATGCTGCGTAGAATGTAAATTACCCTTTTGGCATAATATTAGTATTATTTACCTGCTTGCTGCTTTTCCTGCAAAGTTTTGCTAAGTTGAAGTCGTACATTGTCTAACTCCTCGCGAATGCTGGCAACCTCAATTGCTTTCTTCTTCTTCATAGCTTCAAGTTCTTTTACAAACTGATCTGCTGTTTCTTTCAGCCGCCATTCCAGCCTTTAAGTAAATATATATTTTCTATTTGTTGCAGAAAAAGATAAAAAAATAGTAACTTTTAATCTAACCCCTACAATAAGCTATTCCAGATTTTCAATTAGTACATTCTTCATTTCTTAAGCAACAATCAAAGCCATGCAGGTACTCAACCAAGGACCCCTGAGGAGATATTAACAAGTAATTGTTACCATCTTAGCCCATAAAGGTTACTTAGCTGAAAAGCCCACATGCAAGCAGTAAATGTGACAAACCATAACTTGAATCATTCTGTACGCAGGTAAAATTTGTAAGAAACTACCCATAAATAGGGCCACTTGGATAAATCTGAGATTCTGAATGTAAATTACTCAGGATGATTTTGTGGCAATCAGAAAAACCAAGTAAAAAGCCACAAAAGCAACAAGGATTGCACAGTTCTTCAATTCACTCTAAAACTTACTTTCAAGTTCCCTTGAAAAAGTATACAAAAGGGCACTTACACTTATATACTTTTTTGTAAAACAAACCCACAATAACTGCTAGAAGAATCAATCTTACCTGTTGCAATTTTAATATTAAAAAAATCAATTGTACTTTAGAAAATTAATTCTAACTTTTAACTTCAAAAAATAAAGCTAGTTCCAAAACCAAATGTCAGCAATTATTAGCAAAATGGCACTGGTGCTGAAATAATTACATGCCTTTGTTTTTCTTCAGCAAGCGTGTTTCTTTCACCTAAATACTTCGCCAGCAGAGCTTTTACTTCCCGTGTTTTACTTTCATATTCATCTTCCATGTGGCGCCACCTGTTAGTCACATCTGATATGCTTGTGTTAAGAGATTCTTGATGACATTGTTCCAGTGACTCTAGCTCCTTGCGAAATTTGCTAACCTAAAACAATCAATTACAAATTAAAGATGACAGTAATGTAATAAAAATGATCAAAATCACTGGTGCATTCAAATCACTGCTATTTTTTATTAACAGAAAATATTTTACCCAATTTATTTTGGCAAAACAGTTACAATGACATCTGTTTACAGTTAGTGACAAATTAAATACAGCAAGTCCTCGCTTAATGACGCTAATGCGTTCCAGCAAAATGCGACATAAAGCAAAAGGTTGTTAAACGAAACCAAAACTTCCATAGGAAGTAATGTAAACGAATTCAGATACGTTCCAGAAACTATAAATCAATGCATCAATGCTGCTCAAATCAAACAAATTAAATGTTTTATGAGTTTTATTCATATTTCTACTGATTAATTTCTTTCTTTTTGCTTGAAACCACCTATCTTTCTTAACAGCACCTAGCCAGACTTGCTAGTGATTTCTCCTCCCATTTAAACACTGCTTGTTAAACACTACGTAGTGAAAGCCAAGCTCTGCGTGGAGCAACCTTCAGACAATTTCATATAGCACTAATTTGTTTGTTATAACAACGGGTTACAGACAAAATTCCTTGGCATAAAATTTAAACTCAGATGTCGTTTGATACAAATAGTGCGTGGTCAGTCGGGTAGCAAAAGCATTATAATAATTGCACTATTTAGGCTACTAATGCATTTTTAGAACAGAATAATGCAATATATACCGTTTTAATGTTTCAAATTAGGCTAAAAAAGTTGCTGATAAAATAAAAAATGGCTGTAAGCAAAGTAAAAACATCTTTGTTAAAACGAAATGTGGCTGTACATGGAATCATTAAGCGAGGACTTACTGTATATTAAGTGCCTATTGATGTCAAGTTGATAGCTTTTAATGTTGCACTAATAGCACTGATGCTAGTCGCAGCTTTGTATATATCTAAATATTTGCAAGGCACATGCATACATGTAAGCATGTTTACACAATAAGATAAAACAATTAGACTTTTCTTCCTTTGTAATTTGATAAACACAGTATAATACAATTCCATCTTATACGTCAGCATACCAAAACTTCAATTTAAAAAACCAGGTTATTACACTAAATTTGAATGAGATTAGGACGCACCAAAGCCTCTTTTTCAGTATAATGGTGTCGCTTGTCTGCTTCGTGAGCTTCTTGCAGTTTAACCAGCTGATGCTTTCGTGTTTTATCTGCATGTCTTAAACGTTCCTTCAACTGATCTACTTGAGATGTCAAGTCTGCAATTGCCTGAGAGATATAAATAAAACAAAATAAATGAAACAAAATCGATGCTAATTGATGCCAATTAAAATTTATTACCAAAGCTGTGCAACAAACTCAAAGGAGTTCTGGGTTTCCATAATTTTACAAAGTGGCGTTGCTTTGTTAACTTGTAAAGTATTTGAGTTGCCAATTAAAATTTGTTACCAAAGCTACGCAGCAAAGTAAACAAACTTATTTTACGAAGCGACTTCAATTTGTTAACTTGCAGAATATTTGTGTATCAGTTTACACAACAATCCTGTTAGACATGTGATCAGTGTTTTGCTCCTGCTCTGTTTTTGATGAATGGAGAAAACTTATGTTCTACTGTAACGGCCTATATTCCGACTGACAGCTTTTCAAACACTCAAACATTATTTCGTAAATCTGAATAAGAAAAGTGCTGGATACTTACTATAGAAGACTTAACCCGTTAAACATGACATTACATAAAGGATAAAAAATTATTTTGATGCTGCTTAAATCATTATGTTAATTATCAACAATAATCCTCTAAATCGCATACTAAACTGACACAGCTTGCTTAATCAATTTCAGTTTCATATACATTCTCTTTCAGCAAACCTTCTGAACAGCAAATTTAACAAAAAATATTTAACATTAACCCGAGTTTTTTCTTCTATCGCTTGCTTATCTGCACTGTGCTGTTTCTCCCATTTCAGTGCATCACTTGCTCGTCCCTCCTCTAATGCATCTCTTTCCAACTGTAGCCTCTGCAGGTCTTTTCCATGCTGCAGATGGCGCTGTTGCAGCTGCATCTCGTAATATTCTCTCAGATCTTTTAGCTGTGCATGGAACTCGTCAGTTTGCGCTTCTTGCAACTGGCGAGAAGATATTAGATCTTCTTCTATTTTCTTCATCTGGTAAAACAAAATACATTAATGAGTGTAAATAAACTATAAATGCAATAACCATAAGATAAGCAAATCATTAGCTGAAACCACCTAAAATGCAGAGACGAAAGAAGAGTTATTTTGCTTAAATTGATAATCCAAGGTCACCACTGAAAGGACAATTAAAAATGGAGTACTCCTCCTACAAAATTAACCGGAAGGTTAGCAAGCTGCAGGAATAAATTTATTTTCATTAGAAAATCATTGCATATACACATATTAACTGAGTACATAAATCAATTGTTATGTTTAGAAGACCAGTGAACCCTAGGAAGCAGCTGACTGAAGCACCAAAATCATTTGTTTAGGTCTATGCTAAAGCTTGCACTAATTTTCTTGGTGATTTGATCACGGCTAGCATCAACAGTAGCCTAACTGAGCAAAAAACTGGAAAAAAATCAATAATTACATCTGTTATTTTAGTAAAACCATGCTAGATGGCCAAATCTTAATGTGAAGTTTAGGAACTAATTGGATCACCTGTTATCAGACAAAAGTGATACCTTAATTTATTTGTTGTATGGCTTACATGGAAAACGTGGAAAAAATGCAAAGTTTAGGTAGAAAGAAATGAGACAAATTTTGAAATTCACTTTCTCACCTGACTGTTGACCTCTGTCATTAACAATGCATTGCTTTCTGCAGAACGATGACGATACTCCTCAAAAACTTTCTGAGCCTGTGCTGCCCCCTGTTGAGAGGTCTGCTCCAATTTCACAATGACGTTATCCTTCTCGTTAATCAGCTGTTGTAAATCTGCTATTCGTGTTTCACTTGCTTCTGTAACTGAAGCAAGCTTGGATTCCAATTCTTGCACCTAAGCAATATCAAAAATGCCACGTTCAGGTGTCAGCTTGAAAAATGGCAGGCTTCACACAAATTTATACTTGATGCACACAGTAAAAAATCTCTGCAACAAATTGCCTGACACATATTGTCTCAGCCTGTCTCAAAAAAAATTTTCCTGCACATAGCAACTTCTGTATGAAGCAAACTGTGTCATGGATAACCTCAGTAAACAATTATTAGATGACAGGTGACCAAAACGTTTGCTTTCTGTTGGTTTGATCTGACATGAGAAAGATTTTTGTTCTGATCCCAGAGATGAAAGCAAGATCAGTTTGTCTGAGATAGAAAATTAAGCAAGTTTAATAGAAATTTGCATACAACTAATTTGGCAAAAAGCAACTGTCGAGCCCACAAACCTGCAAAATCCTGTCACAGCAAATTGATGCAGGCAGATTTTACATCGTGTGCGAGTCCTGTCTCAAGAAACTTAGACTAACATCAAAATTCTAAGGTAACTTATTAACTAAAAAGATCAAAAACACTACTTTGTGTCGAAAGCATTGCACTTTGTAAAAGAGTGTGTAAAAACACTAAGATGAAACATAAGTAATTTTTAAAGAAGCATCAACTAAAGCAACTAACTGAAAAAATAATTTTATAACAAACTGTAAAAATGACTTTCAGCTGTGTGTATCAGAAAAACTTCAATAAAATGATCACTTTTTCTATCAGGATATTTTAACCAGTTAACCTCAGTTAAAGAGCCATTTATCCCTTAGCAAATTTAATATTACAAAATAAAAATAGAAAGATGTTCTCTCTACCCTTCACAAAACATGTTGTATCTAAATCTACAAAAATTGACCAAGTACGAATTGCAAGAATATCACTAGTATTGGGACACAGTTGATACTTGATGAGGTTTTCATGCCAGTAATAAAATTTTGATATGCAATAACCAAACCGAGCAATGTACAGTAAATGTTATCAGATCAAAATCTGGCAATCTGAAGATGGAAGCTTATTTAGTAAGCCTAGATGTGCTCATATTGAAATCCTACAAAAAGTAAGACTTCATTTAACTGGAACTGAAACAAAGAAATTAAATGTCTTATGCCTGAGCTTTTAGTGAGATTTCTTGCTGACTCATGTTTAACTGCTGCTCCATTATCTGCTGATACTCCTTCTTAGCTGCATGTAGACTGTCTCGTAATGACTCTGTTGCTGAATCTGTGTCACGTTGAGTTTGTGCCAACTGAGACTCTAATTGCACAACAAGTTGATCAGAATGTGCCAATTTTTTACGTAATTCTTCCAAATCTTTCTCATAACTGAAAATTCAGTAAATAAAATAGGCATAAAAACACAATATTGATAAATGCGAAAATAATTTGGAAATAAGAAACAGAATAGACTCATTTCTTAGCTAAGATAGTAGTAAAAAAGATTTCCAATTTGAAACAAAAATATAAAACGCCAACAGTATTCAAGCCTCCTAACGATTTGAATCCAAACATTTCAGATATCTTTAAGTACCGCATTTGTAACGCCACAAAAGTATAACCACCTGTCACCGCAACCACATTTGCAGCTCACCCTTTCTGCCAACTATACTCCCCACACAACTCATGTCAATAATAAATCACACAGGTAAATTTTCTGCTTCAACAGAAAATAAATCAGAAAAAGTACAATCACCTGTTCTGCTTTTCAGCAAGCTCCGAAGCTAGTTGATTAATCTTACTGTGACAACGTTTTGCATCCTCTACTGCATCATTTTTCTCTGATGTTAGCTCATCTACTTCTTTACATACCATTTTAAGCTCTTGCTCAAGTTCCTCAACTTTTTCAGTCTGCAATACCAGTGACTTACAAGCAATTTGAAAAAATACAATATACAAAAATACAAAATATGGACAAAAGTCTGTATGCATTAGTGGAAGCCATTTTTTGCTTATGTACAATAACCTTTCCCTAAACACCGCTTCAGATTATTTTGTAGTTTGGTAAATGTTCTAAAGACATACATGCAAATCTTTTGTTTACTCTTTTTCACTTCAAGTTTTGCTGAACACATGAAGTGCACAAAGTAAGTGAGCCTACAACAATGCCCAAAATCGAAATAACTTTTGCAGGTAACTGCCACTGCAAAAAGACTGTTCCATATCGTTCCAGAAAAAATGCTCTACTGAAAACAAAATCCACGACACTTTCTTAGTTAGCATTGTAAGTTAGTGTACTCAATAAAAAATACTTAATAGTCAACACCCAGCATGACTGGAATGTGACATAGTGGAATTGTAGATTCAGAAATTGATTTGCCTTAACCTGGTCTACAACAATGACTGCCAGGACTGGGTAACATTGGGTCTTGAAACGTTTTCCGTAATGTTGCACATGATGTACGCTAGGAATCTAATAATAATAGTGCAAAAGAAACATGTATAGGTATGTATGTGTCTGCCATGCAGAAGAGTTTTTACAGTTGTTTTTTGATCATTGTACCTTGCAAGGATTAAGCCTTCTTATTCTAATAAGGTTATTTCTGTCCAAGATATGATCGACACTCAAGTCTTGCTTTTTTTTAACGGCATGACATTAAAAATATAAAAAAGAAAGAGGAAAGAGAGAGAAGAAAGAGAGAAACAAGAAAGAGTAAGAGAGGCAGAGAGAGAAAACTAAACAAGCAAGAGAGGCTAGCAGTAATGCGTGTGAAACTCAAGATGAGCAAAGTCTCCAGGCTTTGCTAGTGTAAATCATATACCTTGATAAGCAACTGTCCTCCAACTTGCTCACTCATCTCTCGAAGGTTTCTTACTTCTGTTTCTAGCGTTTGCATTTGTTCAGTTGAAGTAAGAGAAATCTTTGCCTCCAGTGATGCTCTCTCTTCTGCAAATCTATGCTCGGCATCTTTCAGCTGTCAAATTACCAGAAAAAAATACTCATAAAAATTCATTATTGTTTTCTTCGTTAGGTTTTTGGGTCAATTGTTAACATGTTTTAGATAGATCAGTGGTCAAGACAAATAATGCAACAAACTGCTTCACGAAAAGTGAAATTGACAAACTCATTTAAACTGTCATAAGCTAAAGAACTCTATTTATTAAACTCAGTCATCAAAAAAATGTAACAATCAATAGTCAATAAAAATATGGTTTGTTTGTTTGTTTGCTTTCTAAACTTGCAGCTCAATGCTGCCCAAACATTCAAAAATAGTACCAGGTAATATCAGTTTTTTAAATTCACTTGAGCATTTCCAATTTCATTAGATAATTAGGAATTACCTGTTTCAGTAAAGGAATAAACTATTGCGTGCAGCAAAACACTATAATATTGTCCCTTACAGCAATTTAGCAAAAAACACAGAGGCTCGTGTAGTGTTTGGAGTTTGCAAAGAACAAACTGCAGGATTACTTCCAAACGTATTTTTTCATCACTTCTTTTTAAGTTTAATTAGCATGAAAAAGTAAAACTGCAATGACAAACCCTTAGGAATACACAAAAATTGATATACACTGTTAAATGAATGTAAGAGGTATATACTGTTGATGTTGATCAAGCTGATAACATAGGTGCAAACAGTTTGTTTGTACAAGATTCATGTTTTGTTAGGTTTTGCAAACCAGATTAGTGAATTTTGAATCGATGACTAAATTGACAGCTTCTTGCAACTATGCATTGCAAACAAGCTGATGGACATCTTAGACCACGTTATTTTGATATTTAATGGAAACCAACTAGTTTCTAAATACAGTAGTGATGAACGCCACAGAGGTATTCATCGAACAAATGGCTGGAATTAAGCAAACTAGCAAACTACCATTTGTCTAACTGCTCAGATATTTCACAGAACTTGTTAACTTGTTTACCAGTTAGGCTACATTTGCCTCTTTTATGTTCAGTTTTAAGTTGCCTTCTGTCAAGTGCTTTCTCTAACAATGAGAATGTTGTACCGGAGGTTCAAGGAATATGTAAACACAGAGATGTGGATAAAATAGCAAACTCGTCTTGGAAAATTGGTTTTATTTACAGGATACCTTGTTTATGTACTGAGATCGTAATGACAATTTGAGGTTATCAATTCGACTGCTGATGTACTCTTCGTGGCTTTCTCTACCATGTTCTTGCTCAGACAATTGCTTCCTTACAGCTTCCACTAAAAATGAATTAATTTCGTAACAGAGTTAACTCAACTGTGGTACCTTTAAAATGTCAACAAAATGTTATCATGAGAAAGTAACTTATAAAAATGAATAAAATAGCAAAGTTGTGATTAATAAACTTATTTGATTTAATGATTAATAGCAAATGAAATTTAAGCGCTAATAATAAAAAACTGAAGTTTTACACTAGAAATTCAAAAACAAACTAAATGCTTAGATATTTTTGCTATTTAACTTGTTCTATTGACAGTTATGTTGAAAAAAGCTTACATTTTTCTCTTAAAGCTTGAATGGTTCTTTGTTGTTCAGATATCTGAGCTTGATGTGCCGACTTATAACTTTCTAGCTCACGATTCTTTAACTGTAATAGCTACAAGCAGATTTGTAAATTACTACATCATAAAAAAGTTTATGCTCAACTTGCACCTTTTATTAAAAAAAAGTTTATTAGATATTGAACATTTATTTTAATTTCAAGTTGATACAAGTACACTGACAATGAGTCAAAAAAAATTTTGACATGGAAATATATCAATAAAGTATAGGCATTACAAACATTATAAAGCCATTATGGCAAACTAAAAACATCATTCTAAAAAACAAGAATAACTTTTTCAGGAAGCTTCAGCATCAGTCACAGATTTGTATGCATCATGATATACATAGTTTCAAAAATTTCAGCATGACAGCTAATCAATATTTCCATGGTTTAACATAAAATATGCACATTACAATTTAATCTGTATAAATCTTCAAAAAGCATGCTTTATATAGACAGCAAAATTAAAAGGAACAGGAAGGGTACTCAATAAAGCTTAGATCTCCACCTAGGTCTGCCAAGTGTATACACTATAGCAAACAATGCAACCACTTTGCTAAGAAGTCACCAGTAACTGCTCTGATGTATTACTTGAACTACTAAATATAGCTCATTTACATACATGCTGAGCAAAGGTTATAAACAGAGTATACCTGATAATATCACAACAGTACGGCTTCTAATACAACCCAAAATACAACCTGGGAATACCCCAAAATACAACCTGAAATAACTCCTTTTTTGTTGCCCATCTTGCTGGACATGTTTAGAAAAAAGAATTATTTTATTTTGTAGCCCAGTTCCTACATTTTTTAAAAGTAGGAACTCCTCTTAAGACCCCATGAGGCACTGCACAAACATTTTTCCTATATGATGTTCCTTAAAAGTTTTAAGAAAAATGGGTGCAAAATGCTCAATTTGTGGCTCCCCCCATTTCTCCCGACATCCCGAGACTGCAACACAAAACTGAATGTCCTTCCCTGTCACATGCCCCAGCCCTTCACAATGTGAAAATCAGCGAAGTAGTTTTTGCATAATTTTTTTAACTAACAAACAAATGGTGATGAAAACATTACTTTCTTGGTGGAAACATAAATCTAATTTTTGTCGTGCTTTGTTTTGGGTTTTGGCATGAATAATTGTGACTGTTCATGTTGCAAGAAAAAGATCTACAAACACTAAATTTACCATCTGTTAATAATTTTTACTGACTCAGATGTCTGGGCAAAACCTAAATGAAATGAAGGCTTGATGTCCCTAATTAATTAGCTAGTCTTTTTTTCAATAAGCAGAACATATCATTGAAAGTCAAACCTACTACACTTTTTGCAACCTGGATGAACAAAAAATAACAATACATAACCTAGCAACAATGTAATTTCCTGTTTTACTTTTAAAGCATCTCTATACAACTATCTTTCTTTCCAAAAGGCACCAAATTAAATCTCAAACTACAAAACAAATAGTGGTTTGGCTTTCATTAAAAAGAAGAAAATGCAATTTTAAAGTATTTCCCAAAAAACTTTCAATACAAAGTTATATTACATAGCATTACATTTACCTTATTGAAAGACTTACGAAATTGGAAAAGAAAATTGTTAATAATTAAAAATGGTGACGTCAACTGGTAAAACGCCACTGATTCACCAAAAAACGTATTTTAATCTCATTGACAAAATACAGTAATTTAAACTTTTTCTTACTTAGTGAAGAGCGTGCTGCGATTGCTCTGATTATTTTTTCAAACTTTACACAGTGTTATCAAAACTTGTTTCAAACGACATTACCATTAACATAAAGTTTAACCATCACCAAGGAAGTTTTTAATTTACAAGTTTTATACAGCAGTGCTGCTAATACATACTCTGTGTGCAGTAAGACACAAGGTAAATGATACAAAATTTCAATACGATTTTTTTTTACCACTAAGTAAGTAAAGAGTTACCTTGTGCTTTGAACTAACAAATGGATTTGGAAAACTTTATCTGCTTAGTAAGGCACATCTTATTTAGAGACAGAAAAATTGGCCTAACAAACTCGTCAAGTGACTTAATTATGCCAGTACCATTAACATAATAGATAAAAAACGAAACTAAATTACTTATTTTTAACTTCTTCATAGTCTAATGCAGCATCCACACTTCACTTTAACATGATATGACGAACTGTCAGTTTCAAACAACCAACTCTTTGGCAATGACCTGCATCTCCTACACTATCGTTAGTAACATTTGCCTGTCTGCCATTCATGTCGTCAAGGTCAGATATAAACATAGTTACAATTGTGTGACGGGCGAAGGGAACTGGTACAAAAAGTACAGTCACGACGGTGTATTGTCAAAAAACTACAGGTCTAATTTTGGTGTGATCGTGGTTTCACGTTGGGTCACGACACTTTGCATATAAAGACTAGTACTGCTTTATGTCAGTGCCCTATGATCAAGATGATTTCAGACAACGCACAAAGACAACAATAAGTTGCAATACCTTTTGTAAATCGTTTTCGTATTTGTGTTGCAAAGTGAGCCGCTCCTCATTGAACTGTGCTGCAATGCGAGTTCGAATCAGATGTTCCAGCTCACGATATCTGTGAGGACTTATAAAGCCTTCATCGTTCAACGTCGAGCTGAGCCTACGATGCGCTGCACTCAAAGATACTTGTGACAAATCTAACTCTACAAGACAAAGAATATAAATATAAATTTATAATAACCCGATTAGGACCTACATAAGAATGTAGGAAAAAAATTTCAAAATTTTAGATATTACTGTATTTATTAAAAGAGTCATGCTATTCACCTAAACATTTTTTCATCCTAATTCTGTCTCTCAAATAAGTCACTTATCACTCAAGCTGAAGAAGTACATATGAATATTGAAGAAATAATCATACCAGACTACACACAATAACACTTGTAAAAACCAAAAGCGATGCTTTCACCTTTCATGAATTGTTCATCAGCCTCCTTCAATGGCGTATTTAGTGGAAAGGCTGAGGGATTAATAGACTCAAAACTTTTCTCTAGGCTTGTCAAAGTACTGTTTCTAGTTTCGTCCATTTTGGAAGGTGAATCTGCAAAAACAAATAATTGTAAATTAGTCACGTAAAGCACAGGAAAAAATGCCAAAAACGATAAAGCTAAAAAATGTTTCAACCTTTAAATAGTTCCTTGCGAGCAGTTTCCAATGACACAACTTTACTCTCAGGGATTAGTCCTGTTGACAGAGAAGTCTTAGTTGGCAGCCTGGACTGAACTTGCATACTGTTCATTTTTAGTCGAGGTAACATGGCTAAATGAGAATACTAAAATAAAACAAAGATTATCACTATTGAGTATTGACTGACCAACATTCGTTATAAATTAACATTTCATGTGTTGCGAGTACTCAAAACATTAATTAAAAACACGATCACATACTAACAATGCCATAACAATCCTTCTTCTGATTAGTATGATATTATGAAGTAGTTTTCTTCAACTTCATCAAAATATAATTTATTCTGAATTGAAATTCTACTAAGCAGAATTACAGCTAACCTCTCAAGGTTTGTGTGATGTACTTTTAAAGTTTTTTTAATTCATTAACTCAGCAGAAATTTTTTACAGACCATGATCATAATTTTCATAAATACAAATGTAATCGATGTTGTACAGTTATTATTAATTGAAAAAAAATGCAAAAGAAATTATGACAGAAATAATTATAAGATCAATAGATTGTATGTATAATGGGCTATTAATAAATTTCAGAAAGATTCTGTTTATGTATCGTAAAGGTAAATACAGTACATGTATAGCAGGACTTATCTTTCAAAATTGTCATTTTAACTGTTAGCAACTTGGATAAACTAAATCTTACACTCTGAATTCTGTTTAGTTTTAAATTCTTTCAATGTAAAAAGCCATACCCAATAAGATGGCAGTTGAGGTAATGGTCCTGGTTCAGGATCAGAGTTAAACGGTCCAGCAATTATCCCACCCTTACACATGTCCAACAATAAACAAGCGTATTGATTTCGGAGAATCCTCTGAGATTTTAATAAGCTACCCTGCAAATGCTTAAGCCTATCGACCCATGCGATGCAGCGTTGCTTATCGGCGGGGTCCGCTAGAGATATTGAATGAATGTGAATGTCACCAAGCAATCTTTGGAAATCTGCATCTGATTGGGATGCATCATCCACTCCAGCATCACCGGATTCCATGGCATCACTCTAACTTAGATGATGGTCTATCTTGATGACGCCCACAATGAAGTAACACCTCAAGGTCCTCAATTTCACTATGTTAACCATCTTATGAGTAGACATTGACTGAATGCAAGTAAAAATACCTAAGAAAATTGAACTTTAGCTATTAGTTTTGTAAATAAAGAAAAATCTTGAACTGTGGTCCATTTCCTAGCAGACACATGACAATTATAAATTTACTTTCTTCAATAAAACAACTAATATTAATAATAATAAAATAATAATAATAATAACAATAATAATAATAATAATAACGACGATGAAGACGATGATGATGACAACAACAATAATAAAGAAGAAAAAATAGACAAGGATGGAAAAGTTCTAAGATAATACAGTTACTAAGAAAAATACCACAGTAAAATTGAATTGACATGGTATTTCAGCATATTGCTGCAAGCTACCTTAACGTGGAATTAAAAACACACAAAAAAAACAGAAAATGAGCACATGAGACTAAAATAATTGATAGCAATTCTTGGATTGTGTACATTAAGAACATAAAAAATTAATTCTTACAATTATAAGATGAAGCAAGCGCAGAGTAAACAGCATAAGAAACAACAACAGAATATCAAGTGCTAAGGAGACAGAACAAACAGGAGATATGGAGATATTAACGTCAGTATTTTTTGGACGGCATGTTGATATGCCGAAAGTATCTCGCACTAATTGATTTTTCAGGTATATTTTATTTTAGGGTTAATTATAATTCGGGTAATAACTCCACTACATTGTTGGCACAAAAATATAATTTAAATTTGTAGTTAATTGAACAGTCACAAAGTTGCTACAGCAGTATTTTATAGCAACTGCGAAAGTTTTATGAGGTATATTATAAAATTTGTTTAGAAAATTATACTAAAAAAATTGTTCCTGCCAGGGCTCGAACCTGGGACCTTTCGCGTGTAAAGCGAACGTGATAACCACTACACTACAGGAACTCACGCACAGATAACACACTACAAAAGGCTAGTTGTGATTAGACTTGTAAAAAATATATAAATGCATCTGTATAAATAAATGTGCTAGTGAAGAATTTAGTTATTAAAATCAAAGGTACAAATAATATATATATATATATATATGTACATAAAGATATTTAATGATTTCGTTTTGTACTCTTTATTGCAACTGCTGCTAAATGATTCTCAAAACCCATAATTTCTGTTGCAGGCGTTTTGTCCACTGATATAGGCGAAAACCTGAGCGTAATAAAGGTAGATAGCTCTCCTTGTTTCAACGAAATAATAAATTTCACAAAACAAAAGTGTTAATACCTCATTTTTTGTATTTCAACGTCTTATGTGACAACAGAAAAACGGACGCGCTGTTTTGATTACAATTCTTCCAATAAAAGCGCACCACGAATTCGGCATTCTTACCGACCATTCTAATCGCATATGTCTTTAGCAAAGTTATAGGGCTAGGAGCAGAGAATGACTAAAGGTAACACCCACTACGGTAAAAGTCGAAGATCTAGCGTATTCCACTGCTCAATTCTTGCATTTTTATCAATAAACACAGTTTACACTAATAACAGTGACCTAACAATGTCAAGAAGCCGGCATTGCAGCTTGTGCATGTGCAGGACAGCCAACAAATGACTTTAGTAGATTAATGCAGACTGATGAAATAAAAAAATCCAAGACACTATTTTAGATAACTTTTTATGCAATCTATATTCTGATCATAATCATTTCTGAAGTGTTAAAGGTGTAACAAAAGGAGAATTCTAAACAGGTCCAGAAATTGAAAATCATCTTCCAAACATTTAATACAAGTAAAAATCAGTAGATGAAATATTCTTAGCTTTTCAGCACAAGAGAAGGCAATTTACATGCATTTCATGAAATTTATAGATACCTTAGGAAAATAATGGCAGTGATTCTCAGCATTTAATTTATTCTAAAATTAACAAGGTTTTGTGATTAGCGAAGGCTGACAAATGGAATCTTGATTTAAATAATCATAACTAGAATGTGATGACGATAAGATGATGATAACTACAACAACGATGACAATAATAATACAGTATCATGCATTTGTTCAAATACAAGAAAAAAGACAATACTATACTTATCATTGTAAGAACAATGCTTCTCACACTGCACTACCATCAAATATCTCAAAATAACAATCATCTAACAGAGATAAGACTTTATTACAATGATCAATCAAATAAGATTTTTTGTGCTGCACTAAATTTTGTTCTGCATTAAAATTTTGACATAGAGGATTTTCAGTTAACCAAATTTTCGCTTCTGCAACGTTTATGAAAAACGTGACTGAATGAATTGAAGTCTAAATCAGTGAGCACATCTGTCTTTATCACTTGACTATTCCTGGTCCAAAGTGGTCTACTCACTGCAGATTTACACACACATAAGACTCATTAGAGTGCGCGGAGCTCATTATCACTTAACTATGTCTGATCCAGTGCAGTTTAGTATGACTGAGCAGCTTGCCCACATTTTCACATTTAGTTCCTATCTCATGTTTTTAAACAATTGTAGCTTTTTCAAGCAAATCATTGTCTAGGCAAGGTGTCTACTCTCCAAATTTCCTGACTCTGAGTAGCGCAGCTTTAGAGTTTTTCAATGTTGCAACTCGGTTCCTAATATAATGATGATGATTAACAATATTGGCATATGGGTTCTCATAGAATTTGCTGCTCGCAGATCAATAACACTTCCTTTGATGAAGTACACACAAATGTCAGTTATTATCACATCAGAAAATATGCACTACACAGCATTGTTTTCTAAGTAGCAGTAACTGTGAAGCATAAGTTCTATGTAGTCCTTTGTTTCTTCACAGAATGTTTACAAGTTGTGCTACCACTAGGCATGTCAATAAGATTTGTTACATGTGGTGTCACCAATCCATTAACACATGAACTATCTTCACTACTGCTGGTTTTCGTCGTTTCTCCATGTCGTGCTTCCACATCACCCGTGCTAGCTTCTCTGTTTCCCTGCATGTCGTCTTTACGTTTATGTCTGTATGTGCACACACCCGAGTCATTTGGATCCAGTAATGTTTGTAAAATAGAATTAGCAAAAAATCGTTTGTTGACCTTAGTGCTCGAAGGCTTTTCCCTAAAAAAGGCATGAGAAATTTCTAAGACATTGTAACATGTCTAAGTGGGTTACCTCATAATTAAGTTATAGAAAGATTCGGAATTTGTTTTATATTAAAACAATTAAATAAATTGCACCGATATTTAGAGAAAGCTCTTTACAACTCCTATGTTCCTCAAAACAGCTATGGCAATGAGCCCTAAAGTATATTATAAGAACTATGTGAATTTTTAGTTCTTTAGTAGTAAGAATCTTTAGCTCACATGTTGATTGTTTACACACATGGATTTATGTAAGAACTACTACCAAAAATAATTTAGAGCAATTCCTAGCAGCATTAATACACCAAAGACCTGAAGTTGGTTACATTTAGGACCAGTAGGGAAACCAACTTTAGTACAGTGCATTCTCATGTAATTAACTTGAAAATTCATAATGTAAGCTAATTTTTGACCTTATGACTAATCAGAATTGAATCTTACTTACCATCCTTTGGGTCCCATTGAAGAGTATCTCTCTGCTCCCCGTTTGGCTTCCTTTAAAAGCTCTTCATGAGCAATCCTGTAAAATCGGCAAAGAAACATTAAAATTTATTTAAGTAAAACATACCCTTTTTAATCATAGATTGAGTAAGCACCAGTGAAATCAATGACAATGTTAATCACTTACCTTCAGTTTAAAGACGTGTACAGTGGACAGGCTACTAAGTAGTACTTGATGTCAAAGTTGACTGTCAAGTTTAGCTTAAGGGAACACCAACAGCAGGCTTTTACCAGAGCAGCTTTGGCAAGAAAATTGCTGATTGGTCACGGTGTTTGCTGAAATACAACAGTTACGCAGCACCAAACCAGGTTAGCAAAAGAAAGGGAAACCTAGGTGCAACACTGCCACTGCCTATTTACCTCATTTAAAAGGGGTGTACATGTTTCTTAATGTACCTAAGCACCTCTGCTGCTTTAGTGTCACATCTTAAAGTAATATTCTTCACCAATAGCTGAATTATTATCAAGCCACAATTGTACAATAGTAGTAATGGACCCTACCATCGAGTGCTGGGTAACAGCTTACAGTATAAGAGTAATACAAAAAATGAATTAGTGGAATTTCTCAAGTTTTAAAGTGCGGGTGATTGTGGCAGTGCTTAACACGAAACTCACATCTTCATGATTTGCTGCTGTAGTTATTACACAGCAGTTTTCAATGAGCACAAAAAATGAATGATTATTAGTCTTTTATTCATGTACATTTCCCTACAACAGTATGCGATTAACTGCTAGCATAAACAGATAACATGAAGTGCCGGCACTATGTATATATACAAACACTGGAGGCCTTACATGAGCTTGCTTTTTTAAATTGTTGTACTAACTTGTAGTAATCATGTATTTTCCAAATATGTGATTCGCATGTACATTTTATTTATAGGACATGTGTTTATACTGCAAAATAAATAAATGAATTGTATTGGATTGAACAACTGACAACCAACAATGAATGAGGAAGTATTAGTTAACTGTTCTTTAAGAATAATACCCGTAGGCATCACTATACAACACTACACCTACTTGTTCAACCAATAAAATACATTTTTAAACTGTATTTTCGGATTAGTTAAAAACCTCAGATTACAACTACGCATTATTCTTTTAAGTTTATCTAAATAGATGTTAAGATTAAGACATAAGTTGTAATCGCAAAAAAATGAATGCATTTATTAAGTAAAACATCTGTAATACCTACACAATTTAAGTTAATCCAAAAGCCAAACAAGCAGCACTGACTGTTAATATGAGTGTACTCTTCTGAGACTTGCCATCTTTAATTACATAAATAAAATGTTGACTGTTTTTTCTTAATTTTAGAGTTCTGACAATAAAGTCTGTTTTGATACTAAAAAAAGGCATTCAGCTTTTTATTTATTTATTAAACATTCACTGTATTTAAAATTAACATAAATGTATTGTAAAAAGTAAAATTAATGCCTGCTGGAAATGTTTGCAATTTTTGAGGTCTGGTGCGTAAATTTCCAGGTGTATAAATTACACTATTAAAACAATATAGTGACACTGGTAAATTTGCAAGTTCTTGGATATGATGCTCGATACTGACAATATTATTAACACGACGCAATGCTTGGCAATGTACCTTAATGTAATATGGAGGACCCAGTAAACAGAAACACATACATAGTGATTAAGAAAAAAATGAAGCCATAAATTTCGATCAATCTTTAATCTGGTAATATGTTTGGAATGGTGCATCCAAAAAATACCACTCCACAAACAAGGCTTTGAGATCAGTTTGCAAAACTTTACCTCGCACGTTTTTCCAGTTTACAGAACTTTGATTAACACATACACAAAATATAATTATAAAACATTAACCAATTCTACCCTACCTACCTATCCAATTCACTTTCATCCATCATGTCATAATAATAGACACTCTATTGCTGTGTACTTCTGTCACTAAACAGACGAATATATTCACAATGCTCTTTAATGCTATTTTGCTACTTCAGCCACACCTGCGAAATAAAAGATAGACGAAATTATTATTGTGATGAAAAACAAATATATCTATATCAATTATATAGGCCTTTCGTCTATATTTATCAGATACGTTGTACCCACTTCATCTTAAAGTACGTTGAATAAGACTTTTAAAATGTGAGCAGCATTAATTTCAGAATGCTTTAAATAAAAAGTTTATATTTTGGAAACAATAACATATATATTGATATACTATAAGTACTAATGCGTTAAATGCTTTAATCACATTATCATTACTTCATTATTTTATTACTATTAGGTATTTTATTATTAGCTGAAATACCCAGCAGTGACCAAGGCTGATTTGGCATGATCTGTCAAGTGAAAACAGCATGTATATTTGTGGCGATGCCCACCCCATGGCACATGCTGGAGTCCTAAAAAGTGCTCCTTTGAATGCCTTTGGGGAGGGGAGTAGTCAATGTACTGTCTTGAATGACACAACCTCAAGCTGGAAATATGTCTGTATTGGCATAGGTCAAGGCACCCTCAGTGGCCCTTGTTTTAATCTTCATAAATGATATTATTAACTGTATGTCAAGTGGAACATCATTATGTTCCTTTTGCCAGGCTTATACGTCAATGATTTAATACCACACTGTCCGACATGGGAATGCAACAGGAGTTTGCTACAACTTGACCTCAACAACATTGAAAGATGGTGTGAAATGGTTATTGGAGCTTAAAAAAGCAAAAGCAATTCTTTGCATATCTGTCCTAAAAGAGACAAACTCCATACTTTCTTAAAGATGGACCCACTGAGAGTAAATCGCTTATTAAAGAGCATCACAGTAACAAATGCCTTAAGCTGGAATGCCACATACGCAATCTCATTTCACAAGCAAATCAATGTGTTGGCATGATTCAACATTGCGTGTCGTCAACAAATTACCAACGGCAACCAATGAAGCACCATCTGTTTTAAATCGTATTTCAGACAGACATGGGCGGATAGTGGATTTGTGGAATCTGCAGTAATTTTGCGGATATGTCTAATTTTATTGCCTAAAATTGCAGATTTTAGGCAAAATTACAGCATGCAAAAGCCACTTATGTAGGGCAAATTTTCAAGTGTTTGCGCAAAAAGCTTAACCAATTTCAGTTTGCTAAGCATTCCCTTGCGTATTAAAAGGCTTGCTGCCAACTTTCATCACTACTTTAATTTAAGATGTTCTCATCACCTCTTGCTTTTTGCTGCTTCCCGATATTTTACCTGGAAATTCCTAGATGCAAAACATTGCTTATAATTACAAATATTATAATATTTTGCTCGAACTTATTATGGTTTATGGTGTAGTGTGATGGGCATGATATAATGAGTAAGGTACTCTCCGTGCGGCGTGAGTTGTCGTTGAGGATTTACAAGCAAAATTGGAGTCTGGATAGTAAGAAAATTCACTTGTAGTTATACTGCTATATTTTTTGTAAAATAGTAAGTCATTGATAGTGTGCATATTGTTATGAAAATTATTCAACTCACATAGCAATTCACTTACTGAATTTCGAACTCACGTCAAATTTCACTTCTGCCTTTTTCTTATCATCAGTCATAATTATTATTATACCCATTAGTATTACATCTGTTGTACACAATGGGCAGACACAATTGTAAAATAAAAGAAATTTGCCCTCAAGGCAGGTAAACACAGCAGTAATCCAGCAAAAAACTGGACACTGCTATTGTCAGCACCACTTCCATTTCTTATCAATAAATATCATATCATATAATATGGGGGTATCAATCGTTCAATGACATCACACCGTTCACCTCCTACTGCCAAACGGTACCTACTTTCCACGATCAAGTATCTTTCAAAATTAGAGATGTTCCATTGAGGTCTTTTTGTGTGAAATCTATCCATGTGAACAATTTACCGCCTCTTGCCTTGGCTTCTTTGATGAATTCTTCGTGAACCTCAGGCAGTTATTAATGAACACTGCTCAATGAACACTTCTCTCAGGTTTTCACAGAAGAACCCTTGGATCATGAGTTGCCTTGCCCACCAAAGTGGTCGGTTCAGTAAATGACTGATATTGATTTTTGTGCGGAGGATGTTAAGATTTTATTGATGCTTGTTAATCCTTGGAAATCTAAGGTACGGATGAGGTTCATTCAGATTTATGTAAGAACTACTACCAAATCTAATGTTAAAAAAATATGCTTTCCAGTTAGCGCTTACTCTTTTTTTAGAATGTTTTGCCTATCAACTGATTCATGAAAATTGCCAAGGTCTTGGATGGACGCTAATATTACTCCATTTCCTAAGGTGATTAATAATACATTGTGGGATGACCTTCTATTGTCGTGAAAATCCCCGAGAAACTAATTTGGCGAGAAGTTCTTTGGTTTTCATTAATTCGTAATTACTTTAACGAAAGCCAGCATGGATCTCTTCCTGGTAGGTCAACTGTCACCAATTTGTTAGACTGTCTTAATAAGTGGACTAAAATCTTTGATGATGACAATAGTTCTGGTGTAAATATTATATATCTAGACTTTCGTAAAGCATTCGATTCACAGCCTTTCGAGCGTTTGTTGTTTGCTGGTATCCTCATATGAGTAATGAAGGGATAAACTCATTCGTTGGAACACAGCGCGCAGTCTTAAATGGATTGTCTACTGAGTAGATCCATGTTCGTAGTGGTATTCCACAAGGAATGCTTAGTGGTCCCTATTGTTTAATATTATAAGTGAATGATCTGACAGAGCATGTTATTTCATCTATTAGCATGTTTGTTGATGATGTTAAATTACACCGGCAGATTAAGTCACTATTTAATTCTGATATGTTACAGATAGAGCTAGACAGCATTGAATCTTGGTCTGATCAATGGCTGCTTCAGTTGAAACCAGTTAAGTGTGCTTCGCTCAGAGTCAGACAGGCCAATGTTGATACTTCTTACACTTTACTTAATGGTATGGTACCTCAAGTTGATAACGTCCGAGATCTCGGGGTTTACATATCTGATTCACTGAAATTTAATGATCATATTGCTTATATTATCAAGACTGCTAACCAAAAAAATTGGCATATTAGAAAATCAATTGTATGTTGCGAGTCATCAGTTATTGTACATATTTAAAAGACTCTAATCAGTGCCCCTGCTGAAGTATGCAGTCGTCGTTTGGGCACCGCAATACGTGTCTTTTAAAGAAATGCTGGAAAAGGTTTCACGAAGATGGCTACCATCTTGCTAGTGATCTGGATTTTAACAATATATCTACCTTACAGGAGAGACGTGACACAATTGATCTTGTCAACGTGTTTAAAATGTTGAATGAGAACACAGTCTTGGATCCGAGAGTTACGTGGTCATGAACGAAAACTACATGTCAGATATTCACGCACAAGTATAAGGAAGCACTTTTTCTCTAACCGTGTGCAAAAGTGCAACAATCTAGGCAGTGATATTGTTAATGCCCCCAATGTTGAGTCCTTTAAAGGACCACTGAGGGGAGTGCGTTGAAAGCATTTTTTATATGCGAACACTCTTGCAACTTTTGAAGAAAGCTTTGATTCATGGAAACCTTGAAAACGTGGAGTCTTCCTGTGATCTCAGAGCATGACTCACCCAGTTAAGTCTCCTGCGTTTTATCTTTCTGCTCCACTTTTCTTCCTTGACTTTGTGGCACAAATCTTTGTGACTTATAACCATATAATCTATAATCTTTGCTCAATAAAGACTAAAGAGCAAAAGTAACTGGCAATATGAGTAATCATTAACTTTTAATACGTCTGTTGGGAGCCGTTTGGACCACTGCGCCAAGTAGACCACTTGATGCGCTAAAAGTAGTGTCCTACATGGGCAGCCCAAGTAGGACACTAGCGATTTTTGTCGAGAAACTTGCTCTGGCAAAACTTGTTTCCAGTTTATATTACCATTGTTTATAAGTATTGTTATGACATAATAAAGCATAAAACAAAATTTCTTTTAGAAACGGAAATTCCTTGGCAATTTACAAATGCATTTCTTACAATAATTTCATCATTATGATTAACTCCATTAATATATCATAACATTAAACCTAGTATCTAATGCTTTAAAGAGAGAAATCCTGCACACAGTTATTACAGAAATAATCGCAAATTTAAAAATGAGACAGATGCTGCTAAGCCTTCACAACACCAAAAAGTAATTTTTAACATTTAAGAAAAGCAAGGATAATTAGTTTTAATATTATCAGTAGTATTGTAACATGTAGGGCACTGTCCTACATGGCTCGCTAGCCCATGTAGGACACATAGATCGCTAGAACGTTTACTTATAAGAAAACAATTATTTGCCCAAGAGGTAGTGAAACGGATCACCTGTTTGTGAAGTGAGACAAAATCAAAAATGATATACCTTAAACAAATGTTGAATTCGCAAAAAAGTGGGGTTTTTTCACTTCAACAACATTAATATCGAAACCAAATTTAATATTGTCCGTTCTACCAGCTCAGAATAAAATTCTTTTATTTTATTAGATGTATAATAAATTATTCAACGTGTATTAACGTTTTTAATTATTATTATTACATAAACAAGCACAACGGACGGTGTCAGTACACTTAACGACTGAATTCACGACCTGTCTCTAGTGTCCTACTTGGGTAGCCCAAGTAGACCAATTGGTCTACTTGGCGCAGTGGTCCAAACGGCTCCCAACAAGACTATTGTCCGACAGAGCGTGAAAAAATCAACAGAAAATTCCATAGAAATAATAATTGAATTGTTAGACACAGAACGATAGTGAATTGAAAGAAGAAGCGGTTACTGGGTCAAGGCATAGCAAGCTAGCGCTATCTCTTTTTGGAAACAGTGATGTGATGTATTGTAGTGATTATCGTACAGTTGAGTTAGGATTATCAGCCGCCTATGTCACTTTTTTATTAAATAAAAGTAGAGAAGTGATTCAAGTAGTGTGATCTTTATTAAGGCTGACGCCCGGGAATATTATGCTTTCTGTGTAGCCTATACGGTAGCAAGGCCAACAAAAATGCTTCTAGAAACCATTTTTCGTTACAGTAGTCGTTGCCGTTCCAATACAGTGAAAGTGTGCATATGTGGAATTGTTATTATTTTATTATGTTATTTGTATCTCTGTGTAAGAGTGCCTGTACAGAATTACGTGGTGAGACAATTTGTAGCTAGTGCTGAAAATATTAAACTAGTAAAAGTTTCTAATATACATGATAACATGGATGAAGCAGTCGAGAAATATTTGGAGCACGAGAAAGAACTGCTAATGGAAGATGATCACGAAACAGAAATCCGTATCCGTAAACAGCATTCCTTCGAAAATGCTACCCAGCCGTCTTATGTTAATTTAACTGATTCAGGCACTATTATAGATGTTGTGATTTTATTTACAAATGCGAAACATAATGCCAGACTTATACAAAAATTTAGCATTACAGTCAAGTCTATCATTGTTCACTCCTCAGTTTGCATAAATTTTCATATTATTGCTGACCATGATAGCCGGCTGATTGCTGGAGATATATTGTCTCCTATAATACAGTCAAAACAGCTTGAAGAGAAGAAGGATAATGACCATCCCCTTGTGTTTCAGGTACAGTAGTACTATGATGAAAATGCTATGAAAAAATTAATGTGCTAGTTTTCAGGTACTTATCAAAAAGTAAAAAAAATTCTACTTTATAAGATAATCAGAGAAAGGGTGATATGAGATCATGAACTCACTGTATAATTAATGAAGACATTATCGAGTACAGGGTTAAAATTTCATTGTACATTTAGTAGGCACTTGGTTTATAGAATTAAGCAAGCAGTAATTTTCATTACTGCATAAAAATGCTTTAATCAGTTAACAAAAGTTAATCAGTTGCTAAGAAGTGACTGATACTTTCTATGGCTTAATTTAACCACATCACGTAATGCTCAATAATGCATTGCGAATAAGCTGTTGTTATCAGCTAAAAATACGATGTGTTAAAAGTAAAGCAACAAAACAAAAAAGTAAACGTGCATAATGCAGTGTATGTAGATGTGCTACGCAAAGGTGCTCTGACAATTTCCTAAGCTAATGTTTTGCTGGAGTGACACAATTCAAAATTAATGTTGTTATTGTTTCTTGCTTCTCAATGACCAATACTGGATGCCCATGATTTGAGCTAAGCAGGTAGCACCATTTCAAAGAACTACCAATAAAAGCTGGAGTGGCTAACTGACATTCTGAAATAATTAGCAATTATCTTCTTTATGAAAGTCAGTATGATATGTGTGGACAGCGAAACATGTTCTGTTGGTGAATTCACCTTAGTGTATCCTTGTGGTACTCACAAATTATGATTTTAATAAAACAGAAATGATGATGCTTAAATTTAGCAAAATTTTAATTCATGTCATTACTTAGCCAGGCTGTAAATTGCTGAACAACATTCTTAGTAAACCAAATTCACTTTCCTGTTACTCTGTTTTAGGTTAATTATCTTGACATGGACACCCTTGCAAAGGAGCTACACCAGGTGATCTTACCATTTCAGTCATTGTTTAGCAAACGTGGAGCATATTATAGCGATGCAATTTTTTATCTCTCGACAGCAATACACAAAGTCGTCGATCTCCATAAAGTAATTATGTTGGATTGTGACCTTAAATTTACAACAGACATAAAACTACTCTACGAAGAATTTGATAAGTTCAAAAACACAAATGTCATTGGAATTGCACATGAAATGCAGCCTGTTTACCGGCACGTGTTTCACATGTATCGACGGTCTAACCCTGAAACACGTGTTGGATCACCGCCTCCTAGTGGTCTCACAGGATTTAACAGTGGCGTGATGTTGCTAGATTTAGACAAGATGAGAAAGTCAGATTTATACAATCAGTTTCTGGATGAGAAGGTGATAAGCAGTTTAGCAGCAAAATATATGTTTAAAGGTCATCTAGGTGACCAAGACTTATTCAGTTTAATAAGCTTAGAGCACAGTGAATTATTTCATATTCTGCCTTGTACTTGGAACTATCAACTCTGTAAATGGTGGAAAGACAATGGATACAAAGATGTTTTTTATCAATACCACTCATGTTTGGGTGATGTGAAAGTGTACCATGGCAACTGTGGTAGTCCCATACCAGACTGATCTGCACATCACAGCCCATTGCACTTGCTAGTCTAGCTACTTCTGCATGACAACTTGATATTATTATGGACCAATGTAATGAATACAAGTTTTGCCATGTCAACCTGTGATATGATAGTGTATTTTTATATTGAATTGTAATATGCATGTTAATAGCATTTATATTTTTCCATCCAACTGACATCAGTACTGCAAGTGTTTAATTAGGGTATATTTTTCGTATTACCTAATTGATGGAAATTTTCGACAGTACAAGCAATGCTGTCCTTGCTATGGTTACACTCAACCCCAAGCCCACTGTTATTATCTGATGTGGAGCACTGGCAACATGAATAGTGAGAGAGTAAAGGTTGAGGTTATACAAGTTGCGTTTATTTTGGTTATTCTGCGTGCTTGGCACAGAAACAGTTGACACACGTGCAATTTTTTCACAAGTTAGTATGATACGTCTTATGGACTGTTACCTGTGTAATTTATGTAGTTACAGCGTAACTTATAACATTTATGCATTTTTTTTATAATATTTTATAGAAGTCACATTTAAGCAGTATCTTTCCAATCAAACCGTCTCTGGGAAAGATCTGTTTCTAGAGATGAAGAAAATGCTGGCTGTGATCACAGTTCTCTTTCTGAAAGATGTTTCTTCTTCATTCACTTTGCCATTTTAACTGCTGTGCATATTTTAGGTAATTACTGTTAAAGTAATTGTACATTGAGTTTGCTTAAGTTATCGTTTCATTTTCTGTGTTCTTAAAGATAAAAATTAAAAGATTTTTGGCAGTATAAATTTGCTTAGTTGAAAAAATTGAAAGTTTTCTACAATTTTTAAATTAACAAGAGAAATATTAACTGCTGCTGTTGAAGAAGTCATATTCAGATTTATATGAGACCACCCAGAGTGAGTATTGAACACACCCCAATTCAAAAATATTTTTATGAAGTTTGCCAGTATTTCTCAAGATGGAAAAGACGTCACTTACATTTTGTTTACCCATTTACAATAATTAAAAGTAATTGTTAAATAAGTACACTAATTACAGTGCAAATCTTTACAGTGTAAATTTTTTCTCAGTAATTCGTTAGCATTGTTAGATTTGTCATATACACAAACATTTGTTTCTATCACAACGTGCTCAACATAATAATCATTCAGAAATGTCCACTTATGGCCAGCCTATTGGGTGCATGCCAAATTGGCGATCGGTAGTTTCACAGCAAAGAATGACATGCGATTGGAACAACACTGTGTTAATTAAAAACGTAATACATTTTTTGTTTAAATGTTAGGTTTAATTGTTTTTGTGAAGTTAGTATTTATCCTTAACTCTACTTGTGAACAACAGTGATAGCCTTTTTAGTTGCAGCATTTAAGTAAAACCTGTTTTTCTTTGTTCACTAAAATAATGCAATTTACAAGCTCCAAATGTTTTGTCAGGAAATATAATTGAAAAGCATAAACAATTGTACATTTTAATACATTGTTGTATTGCAATTTCAAAATTTATTCTTATATGCTGAGGTGAGTAGTTTTGGTTTAGTTAGCTGTAGTAATTAGTTTTTTTTATATTTATTATTGATGTTAGTTCTAGTTTTCATGCACTTTGCTATTTTCTTGTCAATTATATTGGTGGTGAACTGACAATGAATTTGGTCTCGCCAATATTATATCTTCTTTGAAAGTTCCAATTAATTTCTGCAAAATTACATTTTTGTAAGAGCGTGAATGTGGGCTATTTCCAGAAAATGTGTCCCTTTCTCATTCATTTTCACAGTCACTTCGTTATTTCAACTGCTGTGCATGTTTTATGGTATTTATTGTTAAAATAATTGTATGCTGAATTTATTCAAGTTATTCTTTCAATTTTTATATTTTTAAAATAAAAATTGAAAAGTTAATGGCATTAAAAATTTATTTACTTTAAAAATTTTAAGAAGTTTTCCACTGATGTATCAAGCACTGTTTTGTAGTATGGAGAGAGACTTTCTGTCAGTCGTGTCTCATCGGCTTGAAACGTTAGCTGATGAGTGGCCACAGCAAATATTGCAATTATGCAGTGAGAGACAAAAAATGCTTTGTTGATCATGTGGTCAACCAAAGAATACATGCTGACTTACAAAATTAATGTATGCTGAACAGTATATGTAATGCAAAATATATGCTACATCACTCTATGCATCTTTCAAAATTTATTAAAAATCTACACTTTGTAGTTTAAATCTGTCAGTCATAGTACACAGTTAAAAAATGCAGTTTTTGTCTACATACTTGTTTTCAATATTTAGAAAGATTCATACACGCCTCAAAAAACAAAATGCTACTCGACATAGCCAAATAATTCTGTTTTAACACTTTTATTGATGTCTCATCTCATTTGTGTTTACTAGGCTGTTGCCATAGCTTGGTACATAGTGACCCCAAGCTCTAGTAAACAATTTATACCCATGTTTTATTCGTGTCAGTTTTTCTGAAAAATTTCAATTGACTTAAGTTCTTTAGTTAAAGACATTTATATTTATAAATTTATTGCTGGAAATTGTCTCTTAAAGTACGCATCAAACTGTTGTTGATCAGATAACACAATGCAACCAAAAAAAATTAAAAAATACAAAATTGTATGTAATTATATACCTTATATGGTATTATATATTACACAACAAGACAGGGTTGTGCAAGTGTTACATTTCACACAACAGTGAATTAGTATGGTCACCGTTTTCTTATAAAATGTTGTAACCACGATTTTTACAAGTACATTCTATAGATATCAGCCTTCTAGTCTATATCTTTGACAGTTGTAATTATTATTACTAGCAACAAGTTGCCAGTTTGAATATTTGACAGTATACACCATGCATAACTTTTACTCATTAAAATAGGTATCTGGAATATCAGAGTAGTTGTATACTACTCTCTTGTTAGTTATCATAAGCAATAGACTAAAAATTGTCTTATTTTTCACTAATCTTGTGATGAATTTGTCATGATTTTGATCTGATATTAAAGAAATTTTCAAGAAATCTGATTTTCAAGAAATAGCCAAAATTATCACAATGCAGCTTTCATACATGAAATTTTTCACAAATTCTATTAATTTGTATATGTTAGTTCTTTCTCCATAGACACATCTTTTGCATTTTCATCAACAGATGGCGTATCTCGGTCATTTTGAGCCATTTCAATGAGTGCAGACGAGCTACCATTCATTTTATTGTCTATTTTAAGGTCATTGTTATTTGAAGCAATACATGCAATTTCAGATTTTCCTTCATCAGTGGGAATTTCATTGTGACGTTTATCATTTACCTCATGTTTTGCCTCATGATCATCGTCATTACCTTCTTGGACATGGTTATCATCATCACCATCCCTGCTTACAGATGATGCAGTAGATGATGATGCAGTTCTTGCACTATTTGCAGGATTAGACCTGGTGTTTAATGATGATGATTTCCCACCTAGTAAGGACAAGCTTGATGAAGATGAACCAGATGTGCTAACTGATGACATGCTGCTGGATTGTCTTCCCGAAATGAGGGGCTCGCTTGGCTCCACTTTTGATGACAGTCTAGAACTGACTTTTTCGGAACCGCTTTCTTCATCAGAGTAAGTTCGATCTTCTTCAGATGAAATGCTGGCAGCATCCGTATCTGTGTTGTTGCTGTGGGTAATCGTGGATGAAGATGACAAGTCCAGCTTTAGTGTGTTCATGCCCCGTGATACAGTGGAATTTGATTGAGATGTTGTGCAAGGAGACAGCACATCTAGATAATCTGTCTGGCTAGAAGTGCAACGCTGCATTGTTTGCATAGACTTATTAATAAGTGGGTTTACTGCCTGCTTCTGTGGTGCACTGAGATATCCATATTTCTGCCAAAAAAAATCCAGAGACAATCAATAAATTGCCAAAGACAAACCTTACCCGCCATAACTTGATGCTTAACAATAAAACAATAAAAGGAAATTGCAAATCATATTCCATTTTATCATGCAAAAAAGAAAGCAACATATGTTAATTAGAATAGAGGAAAACTTTTAGTGGGATCTTACAGTAAAAACTAACTGTCTGCCACAGGAAGTCATTTACCATTCTAACAGCAGCTTTACTTCCTACATTTAAACATTGCTGTCAAGCATGATATCCTACTGGTTTCTTGGACAACGACAATCTTCCTGCTAATGTGCAGTATCATTCTTCTCATGCATTGCCGTGGGCCCTAGTGGCGGTAGAAAGTATTTCAGACTTTCTTAATTTAGTATTACTTTCGTGCATTTATTGGATTGATCTCCCACTATCTCTTGATACACTGAGCACTATGTTCCCAATTGACAGACCTCCAGTGGCTTAAAGTAAGGTTCTGATCAGAAAGGTCGAGTGGCTTTGTGGTGTCATGGTAAGCATAGCTGCTCAGAAAGTGGAAGGTCTTGGGTTCAACTCCTAATGTAGTACGTAATTTTTCAGACTTTCTAATTTAGTAATACTTTTATTGGATTGTCCTTACTGTTGTAGTCCAGGCTTGTTTTATCAGAGGCTTTCTGGATCTCACATTTGGTCTGGCCAGTTGATTGCCATTCCTAACAGCTGCCACAGCACGAAACTTTCGAGTGTTGTTACCAGACGGTGGTGGTAAAACTGGTTTTCTAATACGATTATTACTGGGTAACGATGGTTTTTTAACTGCAGCAGAAGGAAGGTAGGAATGAAGTCCAGATAACGATGAGGCCCTAGCTACAGGTTTATTTCGGCTAGTGTTGAGCGCAGAATCATCAACTGCATCGCTAATTAAATCCAAAGTTGTCAATGATCTGAAAAAATCCATATTTGTGACTGTTAATAGACAAAGTACTGTCGTCATTTGTTTTAAACGTTACTACTTATATACTGGGGTGTACCCAAAATATGCAATACATAATTTAAAAATTAATTTTTTGGAAACTCAAACAGCAAGAATAAGCATGAATACTCCAAATGCAAAACAATTCTGGAAGTGATTTTTGCTCAGATTTATAAATGAAATAAAGTTTAGCAAAATATAATTACTCTGCACTCAATAATTTATACCATTAAGATATTAAGACACATTAACTTCAGCACTAAACAGACACCAATCAGTTTGCATCTACGTAATTTGTTTCTTGTGTTGTGAGTAACTTAGTCTACAATACGTAATTTGTTTTTATGTGGTGTAAATTAGTCTACAATACCTTGTATGTCCTCTGCTTTGCAGTTCTCTGATGTATCGTACTGTGTGTATGAATCTCGAATGTCCAATCTTCACAATGTTTCTCCTAATTGATTTTACCTGCGAATATCACAAGTACTACAGCATGATAAAAAATCACAAGCAGCCAACCTGCTGTAACTGGAGAAAAAACAGACAGGTTGACGTCAAAGACCACTCAACTTAAGCAGGTACAGTTATTCGACTTCCAGAACAGTTTTTCTCAGAAGGGTACTTGGTTTTATACGTGGATCAGCATTGTACTTCACTTTTACTAAAACACAAGACCCACTATCTGAAGTAAGATATGTTATCGTTAAGAAACATCATGAACAGCATACAATATCAAGAATATTTTCATTGCTTTTGATTTTAAATTGAAATTATCCAAAGGAGGGCAAATGCCCAAATAAAACACGCAGATGTAGTTAAATTTTACATCTCAGCCCTTTATTGTCAGGCCATCACCAAAAACAGATTGAAATCAAAATTTGCTTAAAAATTAGTTTTTCATCCAGGTAATCTCAAGTGACTATAACGATTATTCTTAAGATAACAAACTAAGTTATAAGATGATAATTCCAAAGTTATTGCTAATAAATTTTAGTCTATTTTACTTTAAAATCAACACTGATCTGCTATATCATGCTATGCTATACAGACTACAATATCATGCAAAAATTCTCTTATGTAACTCTAATATTTTAATTCTAATTGGCCCCAAGCCTAGTTTCATGTCAAATGCCTAATGTACCAGGCATTGGTGCAGGACCTAAACCAATAGCTAATAATTAACATTAGAAATGCCATAGACTTATGTAGGAGTACCTATATTTCACTATAATTATTAACATCTATACCTTTTTGTACATACCTACACATCTTTAGTGGCAATTTACGCCTCATGAACATGCAAAAAAATAAATCCTAATATAATGCCAAAAAGATTTCTAGTAATTTCTGCAGTACCTTCTGATTAGTATAAGTAAAAATCATGTAATATCTGGGTAATTCTTCATCAGGATTAGGTACCCTGTGCACGACGCCTGGTATGTAACATTCTCTCAGTTCTGTCCGCATTCTCTTCACCAAAACAAAATCTCCGATCTGAAAATATTATAGGAGTGGAAAAAGAACAGAAAATAAACATCATGCACGTTTTTCTGCTGAATATAAAATACAGTGTTTCAGAGTTACAGAGTCTCTACTAGTTCAGTAGATGCTTCTAGGGAATATGCAGTCTTGGCATGCAGTCAGTGCAACAAACCTTATCACTTGTATAAGAAGGTAGCCTTTTTTGAGTAAATAAAAGACACGATCAGTGGTGATTCACTGGAAAAAAATCTCACTGCTGAAAAACAAACACTTTTTCACCAAATGGAAAAAGACGTTTTTCACTACTAAAAAACAAACAGTTTTCACCAAAATTATTAAACAAATTTCATTTAGAACTTGCTTCAAATGTAAAAATGGAAAAGATATGTTATTTGACTTAACAACTCTGGTAAAACAAATCTTACATAGTGTTAGACAAGACTGGTTAATAATAACTAAAATAATCTGGACTTTGTCTTTCTTTATTTTATTTCACAACATTAATAGCCTTATCGTTAACACTAATGACTTACTCGTAGCATTGGACAACTGTGAGCACCCCCAGTCATTATAATAAACTGGGTGGGTACAATTTGAGGATCAATGTCAAACATGTCCACTAAAGCATGTTGCTTATTCACAGACTTGACAACTACACCTACAAAATATAATTAGTTTCTAAAAAACACGTAAATAAATTGCTGAACAAAGTCAGTAACAAGAAAAGATATCATATGTATTTTTACAAGTAATTACATATTTTCTACATGCACACAGCACAGTAAAAAATGCAGCATTTCTTAATTTTTGTAGTAAGTCGATTATTATTGTTTTTATTCTTGAGAATACTGGTTAAGTGACATGATATTTACTTTAAACAAGAGCAATATGTTATTTAGCAAGTGTTATTAGTTAGCAAAGTGAGCTTACCAGTATAGTAAAGTCCATCTTGCTCACTTCTAGCAATGACGGTTGACCCTCTTAACATGTCTATCGGTCTACGACGCAACAATTCCTTTTTCGGTGTGGATTTGGCTTTTAAAAATGCCTGTCAAAAAAGTTCTCAGTAATTAAGTTAATACAAAAAAATTATGCAATGCTTTTACATATATGGTCAAATTACTGGTGCTGCATAATTTTGCATTCATAATTCATAATCTTGCACCACAGCATTGTGCACTACAGTGCAAGCTAAATAACACAAGTTCATTTACCAATGAAACCCTTTCTGCTTGCTTTAAAATGTAAAGTAAAATGAATGATTTTAACAACTTAATAATTAGTAGAAATTAGTATCACTACTGCCCTAATATACTGCTTTTGCAATTGATGCGACTTTATTAAAGCTCATTAACAGTTACTTAAGAAATAGAAAATAGAAAGTTAAATTATCAACAAATGCAGTTTAAGAAGGGCCAACATTACAGCAGAGCATACCACAAGGCACACTTTTGGGTCCCTTGCTTTTCTGTCTTTACAAAAACAAAATATCTAAAACACTAACACATTGCAATACAACACAGTATGCTCACAACACCACTACATATTTAGCCCATGAAAATCTAGCAACAGCTCAGATCAAGACATTGCAAACGTTAACATAGCATTTACCCTTTTAAAACTTAAATTAAAAAACACCAAAACAGATTTCATGTTCCTTTGCCCCTTCTCTATAAATGACAATATAACAAATACTTCAATAAAAGTTGGAAATTGCACAATAAGGCAGAAACAAACGTGAATTTTCTTGGTATTTACGTAGATAATAAACTTTTGTGGGATAACCACTTTAATAAATTTACGATAAAATGGCATGCAGGATGTCCTACTTATGGCAGGAAAAAGCTCAACTAACTAAACAGACAAAGTTATTATAAAATTCTCATTCTGCCCCAGTTTTTATACTTTTTCATAACATTTCAAGAGGCAGCTATAATAAACTAAATAGTCTCTGGCAATTCAAATAAAATGCCTCTCATAGCAAATCAAACCTCTGCAACAAAATTAAGAACAATATTTAAAATTCCAGTTATAAAAGCACATAAAGACTACTACACAACATTATTTTTATACGAATATGTCAACAATATTAACACGCGCTTCATAAAAATTAAGTTTCCACTCTTTCAGAAGCCAACACTAAACCTAAGAACACACAATATTAAACAAACACACAATAATAACTAATACGGCAACAATTCCATCACTAAACAAGGAGTTCAACTCTGGAATGCCGTGCCATCAAATTTAAAACAAATCAAGTCTTTGTGTGAGTTCAAATCAAAATTAAAAATGCGTACAATTAAATTGTTTGGAAAATCCTACACACATTAATGATAATATATATTCTTCCGCAAATTTTATTTATCCACACTTATTTTTTGTTTTAAAATTCTGTGCAAAGTAGTTTTTAGTTTGCACTGGACGCATTTGCCTTTAACAGTTACGTGAATTTTATTCTCTTAATCTGGTGTTCTTATATGCTTTTATGCTTGTGAATATCGATTTTGTTGGCAAATAAAGATTATATATGTATATGTATGTATATATTATATTGTATTGTATTGTATTGTATTGTATTGTATTGTATTGTATTGTATTGTATTGTATTGTATTGTATTGTATTGTATTGTATTGTATTGTATTGTATTGTATTGTATTGTATTGTATTGTATTGTATTGTATTGTATTGTATTATATTATATTATATTATATTATATTATATTATATTATATTATATTATATTATATTATATTATATTATATTATATTATATTATATTATATTATATTATATTATATTATATTATATTATATTATATTATATTATATTATATTATATTATATTATATTATATTATATTATATTATATTATATTATATTATATTATATTATATTATATTATATTATATTATATTATATTATATTATATGTGTGTGTGTGTGTGTGCGTGCGTGCGTGCGTGCGAGTGCGTGCGTGTGTGTATACATAATAAAAAAATTCCAGATTTTCCGAGATGTGAGCAAGGTAGATTCCTAATTTTTCATACAATAAACAAACTAGTATCAACAGTTAATGATAAATAAACAAGCAGGTTTTATTATGACTTACTTCCAAGTGAGATGCAGATGAGTTTAGAGAATAGCTCTCAACGGTTTCTGTTCTGTTTACTTTATTCACTCCTGTTAGATCTCTAGCCTGCTGTAAATACTTGTATGCCTGATCAATTTCATCCTCCATTAACATAATATCAATCTATAAAAAGCAATTAAGTAACTTGACTGCTGTGAAAAATATAAAAATAATAACAAAAATATATAACATGTACATGTACAATTTTTTATTTGTACAAACTGCAAATGCAATAGAGACTTAATAATAATTTTATTGCATGTTTTACGTAAGTGCATCTCAAGTGCAGTTCACACCTCAGTAATTTTATTCCAACCATTGCGATTAAGTGCTTCTAGTAACCTCTCTTTTTCTGCCTCAAATGATATTGGCCCCGAACCTACATCGAACCTACAAAACAAGGATATGTTATGTTTTTCAGTTACCACAGAGTTGAAAACAAATTGTTCAGTACAGTGATTCAACATAATGGCACTGTGGCCTATAAGGTTCCTATTCCATTGCAACCAGCACTATTCCTAACGATCATGTTTACGAGACATAGATCATTCAAAAAAGCTGGTGAGGTAAAGCTACAGATGCACACATAGGGCTTCAAAATATATGCCAATTGACTTGGTCATTGGATTACAGGCAAAAATTATCATTATTTAAATATTTTGTGGTAAGTGGACATGATAAGCAAAATATTTTTGCAGAATTTACTCTATGCAAATTTTCATATTAAACCATAAGTAAACAACAACAATACTGATCTTGTTTGTTGGTATGGGTAGCTTGGTGTAAAATGGCTTTGCTATGGATATAGTAGCATTTCTGCTTGATGAGCTGACTATGGTTAAGTTTCAGAAAAGTAAAAAGGGGTTAATTTGCATATACTCACTGCTTCTGCTCTTCGGGTGGTAATGAATTCCATACTATATCGCTAAGCCTCCTGCAATACATACAAATTAATAAACCACATAAGCATTTTAGCAAAATATAAACTCACACAAGCTACTAAACTACAAGCTAATCAATGAAGCCAAAACAGATAGGGAAAAAAATCCATTTTCAGACTATTGCCTAATGCCTAATTGCTTTACTCACACATGAAAGCCTAAACAATTTAACTGATAACATGGTTCAAATTGTTAAACATAGGATCTCCAGGTCAGGTTAACAGTGACTTGCCATATACTCACAGCACAACAGCTACAGTTACGCTTAAAGGACAAGAAAAGGGTACCTGAAGTAGATTTCAGAAAAATTGTCTTAAAAATTATTTTACTTTATAGCAATTTTATGCCTATATCGTTTTTTATGCCTAAAGGATTTTTAGTTTGTTTTCATTTTAAAACTCCCGCAACACTGTTCCGACTGTGCCATTACATGGCATCATCTACACACAATGTAAATCAGCGGAAGAAAAATAAATGTTAAACCATGTCCCAAAAAGCATTTCACACAAAGTTATATCTCTTAGCATTTCACATACCTGCTTGAAAGACTTATGTAACTAGAAAAGACAATTATTAATTATTTAAAATGCTTTCAACAATTGGTAAAATGTCATTGAGTCACCTCCAGGTTGCACCATTCACTAACCAAAAATGCATTTTTAATCTTATTGACAAGATACAATAATTTTAAATTTTATTTAGTTAGTGACGTGTGTGCTACGAATGCCCTGATTATTTACAGTAATTTTAAATTTTATTTAGTTAGTGACGTGTGTGCTACGAATGCCCTGATTATTTCTTCAAAGTTCGCGCAGTTGTTTCAAATAACTTATCCTTAAAATGGCTGCATCTAACGAACATTGCGGGAGTTTAAATTTACAAGTTTTATACAGTGTTATTGCCGATTCAAGTCTAATATGTAAAAGGCAGTATGTAAGTGGTATAATATTTCAAGGTGAATTTTTTAAACTTTATGTAAGTTGAGGGTTTTCTTGTACTTTAAGAAACGCATGGATAAAGCAACTAATCAGCAAAGTTATAGTCCGATTACCCTTTAAATAAAGATATTGCTTTCTCTAAGCGGTTTTCATAAGCTTGAAGATCAATAGCACGTGGATTAACTAGTTTCACTTGATTTTCACCATCTATGTGTCTAATTGGTAATACCTGCAAATACAAAAAAATATTAGTACTCCTGCTCAATGATAACACTTTTTGATCAGAAACTTCAAAATACTGTTCAGCTTGTTTAACAAAAGTCATTATTCATATTCCTAAGAGGCATTAATGTCAACGTCATTATAATTTGCACTGGATACTTATCCAACTTTGAACATTGATGAAACATGAGATTTAACAGCCAAATGACACAAATACAATGGATACAAGCAATTAGATATTCTTCAGAATACTGTGAAACAGGAATTACAGTGAAACAAAGTACAAACAAGCAAATTCTATCATTGTCTAACCTCATACAGCATTAGGCAATTTCCAGCAATATTAAAGACTATGATAATGAGTAGCAATGAATACACGGTCACAGTGTTGCTAGGGTAAAGGAAAGACATACAATAACAAAAATAAAACCTTAGAATTCAAACTGTAATGTACACATACTTGATCAAACACTTTAGCAAGAACATGTTTCTGAATAGCAGGCACATAAGTTGCATTATGTGGGACGGCAGTCGGTGCAAGTGCATCCATAATAGTAAGTTTTCTAGCAGACAGACCATGATATTTCAGCCACTGGCGAGTAGACAGCTCCAATGAACTAAAAGAATGAAAGCAAATTTGTTAACAAAAACACAGAAGCCCGATATGTAGCTTATACATTCTTCGAGAGCTACATTGATTTTTTTTGTGGTGCACCCATCTAACCTATGTAGATTCTGACATGTGCCTAGAAAACACACACGCACGCAAGCTGCATCTCTATGCTATCAATTACCATTCAATACAACCAATACGAGATTTACATGACTAAATATGAATAAAGAATAACTACTGCCAAAATCGTCAACAATGGTCTAAAAAGAAAAAGAGTAAAGAAGAAAGAAAAATATTATTAGCAATTTTTTCTAGATGGTGTGAAAAAATTTAAACTATTAGTGTCACTCATTCAGAAAGGTTAAGCAACTGCATACTAATGGCATACATAAAAAGTACGGACTAACAGACCTCTCTATGACCGATCTGTGTTCAACTTTTACAGAAATACAGAAGCAAAAGAACTTGAGGAAAGCAAAAAAGTGAATAAAACATAAAGTAGAAAATCGATACCTTGTCAAATCCTCTTTAATCTTCTTTATCTTCTTCATTTCTCTATCGATTCTTTTTTGTGATGTTTCTTCTTTTTTAGCTAGCAGATTTTTCAAGAATTCACGAGTATCGGGCAGAAGCCACTCACCAGTGGAAGCAGCGAAATTGCCGGAACTAGAAAGAACCCGAAGCAGACTTGTCTTGGTGTGACCTGAAATAACAAAACAGTAGTAATTTGAACAAAACCCGGATAAACTCCAAAATAAACTTACTGTTCACCTGATACTCTTAGATTAGGCATTAATTCTCACTGTTTCACTGTTATGTCAAGTAATGGATAAAAGTAGAAGCAATGTTTTCTTTTATACCCTATCACTTTGTCATGAAAACTCAGATCATTGCAATACAACAACATTGCTTTTCTGCGAAATAGTTTTATTTGCACTCTCGTGGTTCCGCCTACAGCCCAATCGAATGATTTGTGCCTAAGATGAAGCCAAGGGCACAAACTGAATGTAAGAGGTGCAGAGATGCAAATTCAATCCAAAGTCTGCACAGGGAAACAGGCCGAAAATAATTAGAATTATCACTAAGATTACAAATAGGGTACTTAAAAAAATAAATGAGAAGGATAAAGAAAGAAAAGTAGAATAAAAAATTAATATTAATGAATAATAAAAGTCTAGTTAATTTTTACAGGTAGTCACAGTATCATAAAAAGAAAATAACTTTTATTAGAAACATATAAAATGTTAAAAAGCATGTCACAAAAAATTAATAATAAATATTGTGAAAGCTGTTTCTTCCAAAGATTTTGTATAAACATCAGCATGGCTATTTGTTGGTGTGCTAATTTAAAAATATTTTAGAATAATAAGCTTTTTAGCATTCACATAAAATACCGGTATGTACACACTGAGATTAACGAGTGCTCGCATACTATAAAAATATCAAAAATAAAACTGTCAAACGATATTGCTATTTAATATTGCCATACATAAAAAATTCATCTTACCAGCAGTTAATGGCTTCTTTGGCGCGGCTGCATATTGTCGTGATCGAACAGAAGATGTTGTCTTTGGTCTCTGTGGTGGAACCACTGTAACTTGTTCCGAAGATACGGGCACATTTGCTGTACTAGGTCGTGGAACTGCTCTAGACGAGCCTTTCTCTGCTGGTAGCTTGGATCTACAAGGCACAGCAGCTGTAGCAATTGTAGGCATTTCTGTAGCAGATGCAGCAGGCATATTGGTAGTGTTATCATAAGATGCCTCTTTAGAAGGACAAGGATCTTTCTGCAGGGTTTTTGATTTCGACAAAATCAGTTGTTCTGGACTAGGAGTAGCCGTTGGTGGATTTACAACTATGTTTAAATCACTTTCACTTACTTTTTGTAAATTATGCGGTGTTCGGTATGCTGAAACAAACAAAAGCAATGAATTATTTCAGTAACAAACTATTCGCAGTCAATACGTTTTAGAACTTGCTCGTTAAACACTGCAATTTTGATTGTATGACTGGAACAGCAACTCAAAAAGGTCATTGTTGAACTCATGATCTTCTGACACTTCTTGCAGACATCTCTTAAGCTTGTCTTTTGATTGCTGATCAACAGCACATTCTGAGATCATCTAACTTACCGTCTGTCTTTGCACTAGGCATTGAGAGCCCTGAAAGCATGCACTGCGAACACAGAGTCACTGTACTTTCCATGATACTTTCATGTAATAAATTGTTTTATACTATTACTCGTTCTCTTGAAACTGGCAAAAGGTTGTATACCACACTACAATTTTGGTAAAATTATCAACAGTAAGTCCTCTTGATAAATTATAACTAACAATAATGAAATTGATAATTTTGTTAGCAGCTTACCTTTTGCAGACAATGGTCTTTCTGGATGAGACGAAGCAGTCATTGGCAATGATCCTGAAGAAAGTGAAGACAAGAGCTCGCTATCATCCTCTGGTGTAGACCTGTCGCAAGGAGGTAGAATTTCTTCGTTGTTTGCCCATTTTAGGCTTTTTTGTGACTCAGTCCGAACTTGATCGACATTTGTGTCATCTGCAAGAGACTTCTGGCTTGCCACAGGATAAGATGTAAGTAATGAACTATCAGGACGAGGAGTTCGTAGCAGCCTTAATCCCAGAGAAGACGAGGATGCTTCTGATAAAATAGTGGATGAACTAGAGGACCTGCCTGGTGAAAAAGGTTTGCTGCAAAAAATGACAATTACGACACAAAAAACATTAAAAAAAAATCAATTCTCTTTTAAAATCAACTTGCAAAAAAATGATAAATAATTATGAAGACATTGACGTTAATAATGAAAAAAGACACCAGCTACATTTTTGTAATAAATAATTACTGTTGCAAATGTTCTATATAATTAAGGAGAGTACATATAATTATGTACAACACTGCAAATTATTTGCAAACTAGATGATTAAAAATTCCATTAAGAAAACTTCTTGACTATTCCTATAAAGTGCAGAGAAATAATTTATTGCGTATAACAGGTATGTAACTCTAGCAAATAAGTTTAGAAAGCCTCTTTGACTGAATGTTTCTTACCCCGTGCCCTCAACACTTGTTTCATTTAAAACTATAAAATTAAATCAAACACTCAGCATCTCAATCATCAATGAAGACAGCAACAATCAACATGTTAGACCTAATCTTTGATTGGTTTTCTACAAATCAAGCTATCGCATGACGGTCTTCAAATGCACATGCATGAATTCAAAATATAAAGCACTTCAGGAGGCAATAAAATTGCAGTTTTTAAGCATGCAATTTTCTCAAAGTAATTGCACGTTTGAGTAGTTAGATTCAGGAGCAATAATATGGAAAATGAAGGAAAGTAAACGCATAAAATATGCGATTGCATGCAATGCAATTCTGATGCTAACACTACAGCTGGTCACGCAATGAGCTCAATGCTTTATGCTCCAGCTACTTAAAGTACATTTCACGAGCGTTTCCAGCATGCACATATGAGTTAGTTATAATAATAAAAACCTTAAATGTGCAATAAAAACTTTTAGCCTTGACATGCAGTTTGATATGAGTTCAGTTTTCTTTTCTTTGTACACTTGTTCATGAGAGCAAGACAAAGACGACGCCTTTTACCCACCTGTATCTAACAGAGAATGCGACACGCATTCATTAAATAATTAGTTAATGTAACATTTTCATGTACTTCCGGAAGATCACACATTCACATATTATTGGGTGTGACATGCAGCATTCATTGGAAGTACTATACAAAACTTAACTATTCATAGAACAAATAGTAGGGCTGATACTTGGCAAGAACCATTGCATGACGATGAATTAACCTACATTTATACAGACATAATGACGAGTATAATGCACAATGTCTCTAACTTTACTGTAATTGCTGCACTTGAGAAACAAACCATAGACTGTTGTTTGGTTATTGAAATATATATGGTCAATCAAGGCACTCAATTATAATTTTGTCATATAAATATAAGTGTCAGCAGCCAGAGCAGCCAAACCGAAACAAGAATCCGCAATACATATAATAATTGCTTTCTTATTTTTACTTTAATGTGTAATTGTCAAATGACCCAATAAGCAAGTTGACCAACATATTTGGACAACAATATGCTCCTTGTTCTATTTGACTTTTGATTTGAATTTGACCTTATGCATACATTTCAGAAAACTGTGGAAAAGCAAATTTAAATTTACAAAAGTATTCTGGAAACTTTAAATACATATTTTCCATTTTCTTGGCTAAAAAAAGGAAAGTAAAATCCCTTCTAAATCAAAAGATACCAAAACCTAAAATAATTGTATTTTTAAAAATAGGATATAACAACCTATTAACCTGAAATTATAGGAAATGGTTGGAGTACTTTTATTATCAAATGACGATAATTAGAAGTTTGTCTAAGAAACTTAAGTTTATGTGCAAAATGAAGCGTACCTCTCATACTTTTGTATGTTGACCTCCACACTGCCTGTCATTTGACTTTGTTCCTTCTCTTTCTCTGATACATCGTGCCCTGACTCAGACAACTCCTCTTTTTCTGACGATGGTGATTCATAACTAGCTGCACTTGGTGGTCGAGGAACATACTTTGCAGGCGATTGCGATGCAGAACATCCTCTCTTCTCAGTAGATTCAGCCACCTGAGGCTCAGATCCAATTGCGTTACATTCTTTCAGTAGCTGGGCCATTTTGCCTAGCCAGTCATGTCCCAGTTTAATCTCGTTTCTCAACAGTTTTACTTCATCACTCTAGGACAATCAAAAACATCAGCGTTATAAATAAGCACAAAGATAAGTACGCTAAAAAACATTTAATTATATGTCTTTATACATTTAATTGTAGGAAAATTGTTCACAAGTCAGCAATTAAGCTTGTCCAAATATTCACATATCGAGGATCTCCATTTCATGCAGATCATTTTGATACTAAGCCAATTGCTCTATGTCATTTCTAAGCTAAGGTAATCCACGTTGAAGTTCGGGTGCACGCTAAGCACTGAAAAACATAATCTTGAGAAAATCGCTGTTAAAGTTAGTAAATGGTTTTTTGTCATGTCTTTAGAAAACATTTAGCATCCGCACAAATGTTGGTTGCTACGGACTTTGCAAGAACACATTAAAGTTATGTTTAAATCCAGTAGATGGCTCTTCCTGATGAAGATCTAGGCTTGGCAGCAGAAAAAACCTGAAGCAAAATAACTGCTTCTACGACTTACAAATGGAATCTGAAAATACGAGTTTTTTACAATTGCAGTACTAGTTTCTAGGAAGCAAAGTGGGTACGGGGTTAAAAAATGAGATTTTTAGTACTTTTTGAACACTTTCTAGATAATTTGATGGTAGAATATAAGAGTCCAACATATTTAGTGTTTGTTTTAAAGATTTGTTTTTAAGAATTTTGTTTTTATGAAAAACAAAAAATTGACATTTGACCAAATTTTTGATGCATTCTAGTTTGAAGCATCAATAACTATGCCGACTTGTGGATAGTTTTGATTAGCAGGCACACATATGTGAGTTTCAAATGAGCAAGTTAATTATAGGCCATAAGAGCCTAGATGAACACTAAAGGGCTGCCAAACACACTTCTTTTCATATGAAAGCCTCTAACTCAGATTCACACCTATGTAATTGTTGACTGCATGTCACAATACTATAGTCTAGGCCCAAATCCTGAAAAAGTGCTTCTATGAGGTTCTAATGGTGTTCTTAAAAAATGCCTCTAGGGTTCCACTTTCTGAAACTGGGACCACACTACGATCACAATTCACAAGTGATTTCCTAACTGGTGTAACACAAGTTCTGGAAAAAATTTTCGTGCACCAGAAATAAAAGCATTTAATAGACTAAAAGCTTTAACAGAAAATCATGAAAACAATTTGGGATTGGCCCCAATTCATTCAAAGGTAAAGGCCTGTTTTAAGTTTTTCTAGATGATCCAATCTATTTAATGATCAAATTACGGCTTTAGTTTATGGCTTTATTAATTTTTCATTTAATTTTCCCATGTGGTATGCCGTGGTTATCTCAGAAGTATGTAATGTCACTCCCATGACATACCTCGCTAGAAATAGGTTCTCCATTTCTGCAGTGATAATATTTGCGAAATCTTCCGCCAGTTGCCATTGACAGCATCTCCAGAAACTCGTTAGCTTCTTGGTCATTGCAATTAAATGAGATGGTGTGTATCGGCACACTTCCCAGTAACCTCACTTCACTGAGTATGCTCTCAGCTTCCTGAAAATATAAAGAAACCTTATTCAGGGAGAATATAGTTGCATCCTAATGTGGTTAAGAAACCCTTGTTGGATCACTATCTCATCTTAGACACATAACTTCGATAATGAGTTAGTTTCTGGTACTGCTGTTGAATGCTGGATTCTGGCTTGCAGTGTGCCGAATTGCAGAAAAAACGGAGACATGTTGATGTTCAGATGAAACTAGAAAGTTGCAATATCTGGATTTGCTAAAAGACCAGGGAGCAGCGTGAACTAACACCTAACAGAAAACACAAGATTCGAAGACTCAAACTAAAATGTACAAATTTAGATAAACTTTTGGTTTAAGATGCTCAGTTCACAAGAAACACTATTGTCATGGATGTACAATGTAACAAATATGGTACTGTCAACACTTTCAACATGTGACTTATCCAAGTACCTGTCAAAATCATTGCTGCTTAATTCTACAAAATGATTTTAGTCTAAACGGTGAGACTGCACTACAGCAGTCTGCCAAATTAGTTGTTTACGACGTAGCTGTACCTGATCTGGTCGTCCGTCTGTTAAAAGGTACACAGCCTCAGACCGTACATCCACCAATGCTTTCCGCAAGGCTTCTAATGTGTTAGTGCTGCCATCTACAGTTAACTTGTTCACCCATTTCAGTGCTTCATTAATGGTCTCCGAAGTTACCTTACAAATTTCGTTTTTCCATCTCACGACATCGCTACCAAAACGCACTAGATTAAATGCGTCCTTGTACTTGATTTGATCCTTATAATAGTAAAAATAAAAATTAAAAAAATGGCAGAAAATATCATTAAAACTCGTGTTGATTTTAAAAACGATGCTAAATAACTCAATATAAAGGTAAAACAATAGAAATTTATGAATATCCCAAACAAGTCAGAAAAAAAGCAAAGGCAATAAATTCATTGCAAATGAAAACAATGTCAAAAAAAATAATATTATTGAGTTCAGTCATCTTTAGCATTATGATCATCATCACTTCGTTATCAACATCATTGCTGCCACCATTATCTTTGTTACTGTCAACATCATCTTCTGAAAGTCTTTGTTTTACTACAAGTGCAGTTAATCAATCAAAATCACACAATGTGAATCTTTAAACCATTGAGGCAGTACCAAAGATGATGCTACAATGATACGAATCGTGTACATCAATACAGCAGTCCTATACTTATACAACAAAAAACAAAATAAATAAACTAACCTCTAACAGCAATGATAAACTCTCTTTGACAAAGGTAAAACTATTCTCCATAGAATCAGAAGCATCAATAAGCAAGTAAAATGAATTTTCAATAATCTCTCCAAATAGCTGATCACTTCTCCCACTGACTAGCTTTATCCTGCAAAAAGAAAAAAATATTCTTGTTCTTCAACAGCAGAGTTTGTTAGAAAATCTTAGTCTGGAGTACAGTGTGTCAGTCATGATGTTGAGTTTAGAAACTAATCCTGAACTCAATATGCCTTTACACTAAGCACCAAATGCTTTGTTTGACCAAACAACTGCAGCAGATGTCAAAGTTTAATCAGGTCTTCATCGTCTTCTTAGGCAGTAACAATGAATAGCATATATTAGTTGGACTTCCCTCAAGAAGAGCTAGGCGAATTTCGGGTGATTTTATCGGGTTTTGTATAAGTTAAAGTGAGTAGCCTGACTCAAAAACAGTTATGGTTTTATTAAATATACTTTATTTGCTAACTGTTTGTTATTGGCAGATGATAGTTGAAATATTTATGTAAAAACTCACTAAAACAACTTAAATAATAAAATTGCATTACAAATGATTGAATCCGGAATTGCAAATAAGTCGATGACAATAAATTAAATACAAATTAACAAGCTCTAGAAAATGTATATAAAAATTAAAAAGCACTTACATAAAATTGCAAGAAATCACTTGTTGACAGCAACACCTCTCTTGCTGACATGAAAATTTACTACATACATCACTCAGACAGAACCAAAATCATGAAACATTACAGGCCTATTGAACAATTATCAACTGAAAATTATTCCTTTACATCAGGCACTCTCTAATTTTGCTCCATTAAGAATTGATGATCACTGATTTGTATTAAATTTTACTATTACAGCTCTTATGAAATTCTTGGACTATTTAGAGAACTTCTGGAGAACTCGCATATTTAGAAGAAAGCTTGCACAACTCTACACGGCCAGAGAAACAACTGAAAGTTAAATAAGAGGCTCCTGCTTAAAACTAAGTTCCAACTGGGACGCATTTGCATCATATTAAAAGATGCTCTAAAAACACATTCATTCCTCAAATGCTCTTCAACATTTCAAAGAAAAAAATTGTTCCATATTTAGATGATGATTTGCATGGAAAAATGTTTCAGTGTGCCATTATCAAATAGAGCACCACGTCATATCAACTTCTTATACTTTTCCATGTACTACGGCACTTTGCAAGACAGAGCGCAGCATTCAATGGCAAGGCCTATTTAACGTAATGTTTCTGGCATGACCTGGCACCCACTTTCTCTTTAAAAGAATTCTGGACACCATGAACCAGAGAATTAAGATCCATTTTTTTCTCGAGAACAAATCTTCATCAGTGCTTTATTATCTTATTATCTGTGTTGAAGACGATGATATAAACTGGTTGATTCCTTTATTGAATTGCTACCAAATTTGAGTGCTTTATACATCAACATGGCTGTTTTTGAATTGATGATATTTTCTGCATACTAAAACTGCTCAACAATAACTTAAGTTACTAAAATACCAAAGCTATAAACTCGTAACTGTTTTAGCCAAAAGGTTAACTTATTGTAATATCCTGTTCCGAAATTTCAACTTCATAGAGCACTTGCTGCTCATATTATTGCAGTTTAAACTTCGGCACACTTTTTCTGTGTCACCCTATATCATATAACTCCATGACACACTATCACCTTGGTTAGAAGGTAAGGCATGACTGCAAGAATTGTGCAAGGTGCTAAAATGAGACATAGCAGTCAATGATTTTCGTGATTACCTTGACCTTGACAGAAATAGATCTGCTTCAGTTATTTTCTATCTGATGAACTATAAAAATTATTGAAAAACTGCATGCTGAATACACTACAGAGCCAATTGTGAAAACAAGGCTATATAAGCATCATATTGTTTTAGAAGCACGTATTAGCAAAAAGAAACCACAAGAGTAGAGCCAGAATCAAGTAAACATTTGGATATTATTATAATTAATTTGGTAATATATAATTTTGCTAAAATAAACCAATAATTTCTTTTGTTAAACCAAAATAATCTCATTTAATGTAATCTAATCAAATCTAACCTAATTTTAGAATAACTCAAGCCAGTACATGCAGTGTCTTACAGAGCATGTCTCAGTATAAACAGCGACATAAAAGAGGTTGCTACCAATTAATTAAAGTGTTGCTGATAAAAAACAAAAAAGCCCAAAAAACAGAGCTAGTCTAAATAAAATGACTGATAATTAGTGACCTAAAACCGCAGTAAATACATAACGTAGTTTGATCATCATTAAAGCAAGTAACAATTATGTCTCAAACATTTTATTGCACAATAAACTTGTAAACTCTTAATAATAATAAGTTAAATTTACTAAGTCTGTCATCACTTGAGGCCTCTAAAAACCTTTAAAATGCGCTAAAAGTGCTAGCGCCCGGAACTAGGTCCACCTAGCTGACAGAATTGGTTGCTAACTTATTTGTATACTACCCGTTACTAACACTACCACATATGTCATGAAACCCCACAACATGGGTGCATTTTTGCAAGACGTTCACTTCTACAGTAAGTTTCCACTTCAGGAAACCTTGACTTAAATTTATAATTAGTGCAAAAAAATCTAGTTTACACAGATATATACAGATACATAATATAACACAGATGGTGAAAAATTTTTGTACCTGTCCTCAATATCGGCTATTGCTCTTTGTAATTTGCTCTCATATTCATCATATAAAGCTTGGGTGACATTGACATGTCTGACACTACCATCCTTCCATTGTACGTGTACAAAGTTTTCACAGTACTTAGCACTGACAACCTTAACACGACGTATCTGAAATATGCAAGCAATTTGCGATAATCTAGATATGGATCACAATGAAGGCATTAGTCAAAAATTTATTGACAAAATTTATTGGCATAACAAATAGCATTATGGGCTTGTGTTGACGCATAGTAAAATCGTGACTTACTCATGGCAAATTTAAAAACTGTGATTTGGCAATAAAAAACATGAAACATATCTTACATACATTTGAATTGCTGTTTTCTAGCTGCTTTGTTTTAACTAAACCATCACAGTGCTTGAAGGCAACAGGACTAAGAGTATCGTACAGCATCAATTTCTGAGCATGCAGGCCATGCTTGTTCAGCCATGTCTTACTGTCTTCTAGCTCAGGTAGACTTGCAGGCTTTATTTCTGATTCATCCAACAGTGACTTGTTCAGCTGTAAATCCTTATCTGAGGCAGAGTGTTCTGACGGGTCGTTCATTATAAGATGACTCTCTTGTGCCTGAAAAGTTACTGATGAATCTTGTAACTGCGATTCAGTTTGCTCCACTAGCTGAGACTGAACAATTTGTAGGCTGCAGTTGGGATCATAGAAAGGTGTACCATTCCGTGCAATCGGTTGTGATTTGGTAAGTTGTGGGCTTTCAGCACTGGAAGATTTATGTTCATGAACATCCGCAATGACAACAGTTTCTACATTCTTCTTTTTCTTCTTCTCAGACTTTACTGCAGAAAAAACTACAAAGTTGAAAGCACAGCAGCGTGGAATCAACATTTTTTTATGTTAAGATAACCATTTCCGCAATGAGCCCTTTTTAATAGGACAATTGCACACGAAAAGAAGTTTGATGAACTCCAGCTACCTAACCCCAAGTTCTGCAAAGTACTTAATCTTAATTTAATGAGCATTTAATGTGCGTTAGTAACTCGATAGACGCATGCAATCAAGTAGCAAGTAATCATCTATGTGCAACAGCCTTAAACTAGTAGTAGTTCCTTTCAAAAATGATGGACAGAACTAAAACAAAAACGACAACACTCAATCCTTGTACTTTCAAGCAAGATATCAAGTTACAAAATCATAGTTAAAACAACGTACACATTACTAAGTAGAAAATGGATAGCAAGATTCAAATGTCATTGAAATGAGTCGTAAAAACATTAAGAGAGGACATACTATATTAATACAAGAAAATTAAAAAAATTCTTGCCATTTTTATCATCATCATTTTTTTCTTCGTCATCAAAAAAGGAATGTGACACCACAGAACTTGTGTCGGAATTTTCCCTAAAGTTCAGACGACTGCCTCCCATTTCTAGACCCTGTTCTATACGATCCAACTCCAATAAGCTAAAGCGAGCTTCTTCCATCTCTTCATACATAGAAAGAACGTCTTCTCGTAACCAACCAATGAGGGCTTTCTCACGATTAGCAGGTGCAGTGTTATTTGTCTGAGAGATGCTGTTAGATCGATCCAATAAATGCCGATGGAGATCCTCATTCAAAGCAAATGAATGAAACCTGAAAATACATTCACTAAAGACAGACATTCTTTACTCTTCTGTCAATAAATCATAGTGCATCAAATCAGATTCATATGTACTCATTAAAGTATGATAAAAAATCACCAGTAAACTGAACAAAGATTTCTTTTCAAAACATTTCCAAAACACTGTCAGTACACCTAGAGCAGCAGTATGTGTCAACTAAGTAACAATTCATTCCCGGTTACGGTTTCCAGTTGCATGAGCAGGGTCATGCAAAAACCTGTCATTCTTAATGTGTATTTGTCTTTTCGACAAGCAAGTTTCATTGTATTCTAGCTCTCATTTCTACTATCGTATCTAAGTTCCTGGAGACAAAAAGGCATTATTATAATGAAGTAGAAATTTTTCACTGTCCACAAGCCAGAATGCAGCAGTTAACCGGTAGGTTCTTACTCAAATTTAACAGTTGTAATGAGACCTGGACATGACCCATTGTCAAGGCTGTGACTCAATGATGAGCTACAGTACTGTCCAGAGTGAGAATCGATGCTGTTAACCTCTCCAATCAGTGACCTGTCTCAGCACCATTTCTAATTTCAATCACCAAGAGGATGCCGAGACCACCGGCCTAGGCAGCACGAAGCACATTTAATAATTTAAATTGAAACCACAAAAGTATCACTCAGATTTTGGTTAACATGACAACAAACAGCATGTGAGAATATTAAAAATCAATTACCTGCCACCTCCAAGCTTAGCAAGTTCCTTTAAAAAGTCAAGCGTTCCGGAATTGTAACAGTTGAAAGATACAACATTTACAGGAATAGCTGTTTTTGACACCTAAATGAAAATGTAAAAACAGTTATGTAAAAGACCTCGCTTCTGCTTAGAAGGTTATACATGTCCTCTTTTCATTTACTTGTTACACAGTCAATTATTTTTAATAATTGTCCTCCCCGTATTGAAAGAAAATCACGGGTAGAAGAACGTTTGACTTTAGTCAACTTTTTATCCAAATACTTTGTATATAACTGTAAGACTACTGAACTCCCAAATTAAGCACATTTGAGCATTAAATCTGTGGTCATCTGACTGCTTAACACTCATACTGACTGTTACTCAAAGTTTTTCTCGATCTGCACCTCGGTAACCATAAAACACCACTACAAATGATAAGTATGATAATAGTTTCTTTTCAGTTCTTGAATATAATTTGTTCAGTGCTGGTTTAGTGGTGGACTATAACAAGCAGTAACCTAGTGTAAACACTTTCGCAAGCTCACGTACTTGTTAAGACAAAATGTCATAAATCAATCACAGCTACAGCATTCATCAAAGTACCAAAAATTTGTGTAAAGTCAGTTTCTGCAGTCACTAAAAGCTGCCTTTTTATTGATTGAACAACAACAGACATCAAAAGTAGACCACACTAATGTTGCTTTAATGTCAGACAAATGCACTTCAGTGTAGCAAATGACAACAAAAACCACTTCCGAGTATTAAACTAACACAGAGCAGCCAACATGTTAACAGTAGGCAGCTAGGTAACGGCACCTAGGATACCCAATGCTAATTCGATTTGTTGCAGCTGTCCTAATGGCAACAGTGGAGACATTTCTCTGTGTATAGTGTTACCTAGCAAAGTGACAACATTATATTGATCAACAGACTTGCAACAAAGGTCTATGTAAACTGACCCATTTAACATGCATTACCTTGGAAATACGTATTTATTCTGAAATATCAAAATTGTCTGTTACAAATAATTTGCCATTTACTACATTTTATGAAATCATTGCAATTATTAAGCATAAAAACGCGTGTAAACCCATAACAAATTTCACTCTATATTCCTACTTTTCCAAACACTCGTTAAACATTGGCATTCTTGGTGGGCCTAATGATTCGCTGTACCAAAATATGCTGCATATTAAAGCACATTGAGATCTCCAATGCAAACAGAATACCAAATAACTACAAGATTCTTCTAAAAATTGGCTTCAAAATTACGCTGACAAAATAGCAAACTTTTCATTGCATACTAATAATCTTTGTCAATTTTACAATTATACATTCCGTCAATGTGTGTTCTATCATGCCACTCAAATGTAGTTACTTTTTGTTTCAATTTGCTGCAGTATTATTCTCCTACAACATACAAAATGAGTGAACCACTTAACCACTTACTGTCTTTACATATGAATAAGCCACAGCTAATGTAATTGGAGGTACTTTTAACACAGTTACCTTTTCTTTTATTAACTCCCTACATCCATCTGCTGAACAACCTTCGGTAAACAAATACACAGCTTCAACCTGAAAGGCAATTTAAACATACATCATCCATCATCAAATTCACTTTTGCAAAGAACTACCCTTCTTGGAATTAGCATCCAAAATTCTGCAATGTTGCGTAATATATAAACATGCCTATAATTCTGCAGTGACGCGCAAGAAATGATGGCTTACAGAGAGGGCTGACATCGAAAACACATTAACACCATAAAAATTAAAGCTTACTTGGTAATCAAGTGATTAATGTGCACAGTCATGCTATTGTGCACATGTTATGGTAGATTGCACTCGAGAAAAAATCTCAGCTCACTGACCAACTTAACATATTGGCATAACAATAATAAAATCAATACCTTGCATAAGCTACGATCTCAAAGGCCACGGATTACCGTGGATTTTTATGTGATAATTGACATACTTAGCAGCAAAAACTGAGAATGGCAAATGCATTATAAGTCAAACTTTTACTAAGCTACATTTAATTTTATTAAGTGGCACAGTTTACTGTTTTATAATGGAAAAAACATGTAAAATGCAGGCTTTCATATTTCACATAATCAAATGGTACCCGGGAAATGACTAATGATTAATGTAATGATTTTTCTTGTAACTTAATGTTTCTATTGCGAAATATTTCAGAACTTTTTTGTTTCATGAAACCCTACATATATTTTAACAAATTGAAACCTATTCAAAATTTATTACAGTTTGTAAATTTAAAACACACAAAATGGCTAAAAACTTACAAAACAAAAATGCATAAACAATCAGTTTTTTGCTTATTATAGATATATGAAATCACGTAAACATGTTAAACATGCTATGCAAATCGATAAGAATTTTTATTGTTCATTTTGTTCATAACAATTTTCTACTAGGTAAAGTGGTACGTATGTTGCTTGCCCTTGGGCTAAAGGTTACCGCATGTATACTGCTCCATTGAGAATTCTTACAAAGCAAATGAAGAATAAATTACTTACACTGATTCGTGTATGCGCTGCAGCACAATTTTTTTTATTTTTAGCATAAAGGCAAATCAATAGTGTGTGCATGTATTACAATAGATGGAGCTGCTGAGTAGGTCGTGTATACTCATTTCAGCAGTAAAAAGTGGATGAAATAAAGCCTGTTTTAGGAAAAAAACAAGATAAGGCTAATGATACCTTCATTACCAGAAAAATGAAAAACATTGTTACAATCATTATTTTAAGATCTAGAACTTAAAATGCTAGAATCTCAATGACAATTCTCTTTAACGGATAAACTTTTCTGTTCCCTTCAATAAAAAAATTAAGTTAGTCTGTACAAGTGTTATCATTCAAATAGCAGTTTCATTAGTAATGCTGCTTGAGGAGGCTTGTACAATCAAAAAACAGTATTGAAGAAATTCAGTGATTTATTTCAACGTGTGTAGGCGAATGCCAGAAGGCAACACTATTGTGCATTGACATAAGTTTGGTACTGATGGTGCATCGCATTTTCCAAGTCATCATGCAGAAATAGAAATCAAAATGTCTAGTGTTATGTCATGTTCGCCGTTTACCCTCAGCTTTTTTCCGATAAATTAGTGTAAGTATTTAGGCATATATTTGGCTTGTTTAATATAATTTTCATTAAATGTGACAACTATTAAAAAAAGTAACTTTGGTACACTGAAAGATCAACAAACCTTTCAGTGATTACAACTGAGGTTTACCAGACCAGATGTTTAATTGATATTCAGGGAAAAAAATTCAGTGACCTAAATATTCAGTGCATCTCTAGTGGTACCTCCGTCCATGCTTACTTCAAACACATATGCACAAAAAGATACAAATTGCATACCATACAAGAAACACAAATGTAAATAACAAATCAAGAATTGCATCCTGGGACTATATTTGTAATAACTTACAACTGGTAGTGCTATGTTTTCAAATAAAATTTTCAATTTATTTAAAACTGATCATCAGCTTATGAAAATGTAAATTCAAGCTTGCCATTTTGTCTGACGTAGCCTCCACTATTGCCTCGCATACACTACAGCGGCCTACTACACTGTCTCTTCGTAATCCCCGTATCCATTCAACAGCTGATGATATGGTAGAAGTAGAAGTTGGCACTAGAGATTTTTGAAACTTCTGCAGTTTTTCTGTGGCCCTACAACAGAGAAAGTAGTTGTTGAAATACAACACTCTATTGCAAAGCAGAATAATGAAAAAATAATAATAATTTTTTCACAGCCTGATACTCTAGAAAAAACTTTGCTTGTTATGTTATTTCCATGCTACACAGTCAAGGCTAAACTGTCATATTTTTTTGTATAGAGAATTTAAAGAACTACAAAATGCGACTCGAATTATCAACAAAAAATTTACGTCCAAGTTGAAACAAGTTAGACCAAAAAAGGCACTTAATTAGCTAAGTTTGTCTGTGGTCATTTTTTAACTGACAAAAAAAATTTGCTGCGGTCATTCTAGTGATCAGCCCTAGCATGCTTTTTAGAAGCTCTGTTCAACATGTTAATTCAGTCTAGAGCCAGCAATGCTAACACAACATGATATAAACAATGACAACTTTTTTACAAATTTTTACAATGTGTCAAATTTGGATAGAAAAATTTCTTGTCACATTTCCTGTTGATGGAGATGGTTTGTTGATAAACCTGGAGACTAATTTCCCTTCAGAGTCATCTGCTAACAATTTTCATCTGTCTTTTGTTACATGGAGATAGTTTCTTATTGGTAGTTGGGAGTTTCCATATTGCATTAAACAAAAAACGCATTATGGTCTGGTTTAACAAATTAAGCCAAATTATGTACCTATATAGTACCTGATAATGTTAAATTTGGCACACTGACATATCTGTTCTTGCACTACATGAGAGAGACAGTCTATGTAATACTGAAAGTTTTGAGCTGAGAGAAAGTTAAAATCCGACACGATGACAACGCAATGTTCACAGACCACTCCAAACACCCGCCTACTTCCTGAAACGTGAAATAACACAGTTCAAACTGAATGTTCTTACACATGAGCATACATGAGATATAATTTTTGCAGTAGCCTGATGTAAACCACTAATTCCAATAAATTTTGTGCATAATTCTAAAAATTATATGTATAGCGTTCCCACATATATTACATGCAGATAGGTTACATAAGAAATAACGAATTTTGAAAAATTAACTTGACGACACTTTCCTAGTAACCGCATGCTTAGGTGGTTTCTTTGACAACTATATAAACAGGCAAAGCTTACAAAGTTTACAAACAGCTAAAAACCAATAACCTTTGCTATAACTATAACTGCAAGTGCTTATAAAATATTATTAAATGCTAAAAAGTGGTTGTGCCTGCCATAATTCATTAGTAACAATTCCATATTAGTCTATACTGTATACGCATAAGACAGCTTCAAAAATTTATATAATTTTGTAACAGTGGTAACATAAAACATACGTTCCAATTAAATATAAACACAAAAAACAAGTTTATACGCAGAAAAAAGTACCTGACGACAGCCAACGAATTCTTTCTTTGTAGAGAGACAATGCTCTTTCCAGCTGTCCCTTCAACTGGCCCAGCTTTTGTTTTGAACAAGTTAACTGAAAACAGAATGAAAAACTCAAAAACTCAGTTGAGAACCTTATACACCAAACTGATTTACTCCAAATTATCACGCATAAAAAATTAAAACTGAATTATAAATCATTAAAGAACACCAGCTGCAAGGTGATATTAAAACTGACAGTGCATACTAATCTGCTGGATAAAAAGCAAACTTGGTGAACAACCATGTAGTCGCTCGTTTAAGGACGCACCCATCAATATACATGATCAACTAATGACAAATAAAATACTTAATTCCTTCATATGACGTACAAACTTCACTTTTCTGTCCAAGTGAATGTCCTTCAGTTAGTTTTAACTGGCAGGCCCATATTGTCAAACTTCTTATCCTGTGTACATTAGGTACATCAGCAGACGAATTAGACTTTGCAAGATATTTGCAGACAACCAGTTATTAAAATGACGTAATTTAAAAGCACCCATGATATGCTGCTTTCAGGTCACAACATTTTCCTTACACGAGTGTGAGCCTTATTAATTTTTATTGCTATTTAATGCAAGCGACCGATATCCAGTACAGTGACTTTTGGCTAAGTATAGTCAAAATCAAGTTTGAAAAGATGACATGTATTTGCAAGTCACTCATGATATGCTAAAATAAAAACATTATTTTCATTGTAAACTTCAATAATTTGCCTTACACACGCACGCGCAAACACACGTTTAATCTTGCTTTCAAAAAGCTATCAGCTATAGTGCTTCAGATCAGTAAAAAAAGATCATGAATTTGGTTTAGCTAGAAACTCCATGGTACATGCCTGAATGAATTGTGGGTCTAACGCAGTGGGATCATTATTCATTGCAGCAGTGCAACCATAATAAAAATAATGATGTAATAAAATTTGAAACACAAAATGGTTGCAAAAAATTTATTTATATTTTTAAAAGAAAGCCACAAAACATTTCGACACTTATCTGGTGTCATCTTCACTTGTAAGTGTTCAAATGTTTAGTTAGCAAAAACCTAAAAAGTAATAGCATGAATGAACTATCACAACATTATGCAGCAGTAATTAGAGTTTACATGAATTCAGTGTGTATTGTATACAGTAAAATGCATGTGGACGAAGATAAATGGCGGACAATATGTGAATAGGAAATTTTCAGTGAAGAGCATTAAAGGGATAGAACTCAGCTGACTGTTTAAAGCATGTTCAAAAATGCACAAGCTTTCTTAAATGAACAGAAACTATTCAATGTTAACCCTACAAAAGACAACAAACTCATCCTTCATGGCAGGATGGTCATAACCAACAGTGTGGTCAAAACAGCTGACTTAATGTGTGCTTTTAATTTTTTGCCTGTTTTGACAGAAATGCTAAGGTGTCTAGATGATTTTCCAGTGTATGTAACATTGTAGCTATTGCATTTTTATATCTCACATTAGATTGCAAAAGTGTCAGCATTCTGAATTTAAAACTGAAAAGTGAACGAAAAGTAGGATCTGATTTAAGTACAACTCACAGCTCAATTTGTAAACTCCAATCCCTGTAAACTATACTTACTTCTGCATAATGAATGTGACACTTCAAGCAGGTCATTATATTCTTATCTTCCTAACTACTCATTTGAACACTTACAAGTGAGAATAACACCAGACAAGTGTTAAAACATTTTGGGGTTTTATTTTAATAATATAACTACATTTTATGAAATCATAGAACTGTGTTTGATTTTTTTTTATTACTGAGCTTTCGCAAAGATACATTCTCCCATATCTCTCTTGCTTGCCAATTTTCTACACAACTCTCAATCAGCTGTTTGTAGGCCCATAGGCACGGATATGTTCTAAACTTCTACTAAATGGTATGAGATATACTCACATTAAAAGCCTGCCCATCACCAACTAAATACCGGCTGAAAAGGCCATTGCTGTATTTTGACTTAACAGCTACATCTAATTTTCTGTCATAATCTGGAAGAGCAGAAATTTATAGTACACATTATATAAATGGTTAAACAAGTGCATGTTTACTACACCTACACAATCTCTCTCTATTTAAAACACTGGAATTTTGTGATAATTATGTGACTTAGCCATTAAAGCTTGGCAATGTTGTGTAATTCCCAAATTACTCAAGAAGTTGCTACTTTTGTTACTCTAAACTCCACATTTTACTCAGTTCAACTTTGCAGATGATTCAGACATCACCTGACAAAAACTTATTTATAATTAGGAAAAGAATCATTTAAGAAGTGTCTGACAGCTAACGAGGATCTGCATCCAGAAAAAGCATACAGGTGACACACCATTAGTATAATTACATGTCAACAATAATTTAAAAGAACTTTGGTAAGGAAAACTAATTTTTCGATCTGTCTTAATAAATCTGCATATGAGCTGTACTAAAAATTGCAAACTTAACCATATATATATATATGTATATATCTGTATATAAATATATCCAATGCAGTGTAGAGAATTAGAATTTAATTATTTTTCACCATTGATTCATAAAGTTCATACGAGAACATAAATGAAAATAAACAAAAGGTCTAATTATTAGCAATGTTATCTAATTATGAAATTACAATGCATAAGGGGGCGTCGAATAAATGTAAGTTGTCTGGTAAGCCACCCTAAAATTTACTAAAATGATAAACATTGTATTACAGTGAAGATGAGGAAAATACTCAACACAATTACATTAGCTTTGTCAGAACAACAGTGACTGCTTAATTCCTTTAATAATTATTCTGAAAAAGTGATGAAAAACTATGTGTGTGCTTGAGAAACATGAAAAAAGAAAACGGAAGAAAAGATGACAATTTAATTTTTTTAATAGTATATTAACTACTACATTTTTAATGATAGAATGAGTTTCAACTGATTTGCAACGTATAGGTATTATATGCCAGTAATTATATATTACATATTTCAGCTTCTGTAGCTAGCACTATTGATTTAGCCAATAATTTTACAAGATCACACTGAGTTGTCAGATTTTTGTCAAGCAAACGTAGTTTGACCACAATTATTTTCATCCAAGCCACAAATTAATGAACATCTTCGTCTGATGCATACACACGATGGCGTTATAATTCTGTCCATAAACAGCTATAAAACTCTAAGTATTTGTATTTTAGAACTATGGGAAAAGCCAACAAGAATCAAGAATTGGCTATCTGGATTTATGCTGGTAGATACAGGACCCAGTCCAGATTCAGTAAAAAGAATCTAGTGAACCATTTTTAAGCAAATATCAAAAACCTACTTTTATTCACTTTTTTTGAAACAAGTCAGATTGAGAAATGATGATCATTGCACTTAGAACAAGTTACAAATCAACTAAATAGGTTACATTTCATAGGCGAGGATGTGCAAAAACCAATCTAGATAAAATAATTAAGCAAAAAATAAAATAAAAACTTAACAAGACAAGACAAGTTGTAAAATCTCTCTTACCAACACTTTGTTTAAAGCCAAGTTGTGGTAGAATGGAATCAAGGTTCAAACGATTCATCTTCAGTCCATAAACATTCAACCACTGCTGTGCTGACACTTGAGCTTCAATGCAATTGTCGTCAGACTCGGATAAACTCTGCTTTATATTGACATTAAATTGCTTGGCTTTCTGACAGGTACCTAGCTGTTTCTGCACTAACCGCCTCTGCATGCTGACTGTGGCACATACATAAATCTAAAAAAAATGGAATAGCTCTTATACTAACACTTTGAAACATACTGAAATGGCTAAATGGATGCAAGAGATGATTTATTAATGGATGAACTCAGTATTTCAACTATCTCTTGACAGTCATTCTCAAGTGTGTATTGCTGCGAACTCTGAGTGGCTTTGTAGTTTGCTTACTGTAGTTTTTTTTCTGGAACTATCAGAATGAAATTTATTTTATTTTGTTATTTTATTCTTGTTTCAAGTTCTACATTTCATCCCTAGCTGTAAAAATAAAACGAAAAATACAAGAGCCACTTTACATTAATTAATTACAAAGAAGGAAGTTTAATTGCCTGTAACATTGAGCTTACTATATAAAATCAGTGAACAAGATATTACAACACAGCTTTAAGTTATTCTATTACAGCCTATATTTACATTTGCATTTGCAGTACGTTTGACCTATAGCAAAGGATTAAACTACTAATTACACTGAAATGTCATTTCCGATACATACACAGAATAAATATTGAAGTTTTCTTCAGGAGCAAGTTTCGCCATAAAAACTTGATGATCTCTTGTATCTATTTCAGCTTAATAGCTTACAACATAAGAATTTTGACCAAAAACAGAGTCAGTACCATTAAAAATGGATGGTAAACATTGTTCTAAGATCTTGCTTTCAGCATTGCAAGAAAATTCATATAAATAAATACTTTTTGCACTAAAATTTTATCTGTAGACTGAGTGTTATTTATAAATATAAATGAACTTAGAACAGAAATAATTGGAGAAACTTACAATACTGACAAAATCCGCTATCACATCACATCATTCTTGTCTACTCCAAAGCAACTGGCTACTCCTGTCTAGAGTCCATTTCATCCTATAAAATGAACTGAGTACTGAAAAATAAGACTAATCATTAGGACTGAGACAGTTAGGCTTTTTATCTAACCGTTTAAATGTTAGTAATTGCAGTTGATTAACCGTTTAGGATGACGTCATACATATAACAAAATATCGAATGCATATGACGAATTAATATGAAGAAATTATCTAACGCTAACCCATTACATAATCATAGAAATTTACTCAACTTAGTATTTTTCATCTACATGAATAAATTATGGACCCTTTTGAATGTTTGAAGAAATTTTTGAGCAACAAAATTCAATTTATAAAGAAATAAAAATTGCTGTGACTCAATTACCACCTCTAAATTGTGCTATGTTTACTCACACATCACGTAATCACCACATGCGCAAACTGCTGCGTGGCAGATAAGTAAGTGTATCTGAATCAATGTGAGAAGTTAATATAACAGAGTTTCAACAAGCAAAAATTAATCTCCTTGTAGATTTTTGTGTGAAAAGTATCGAAATACTAACTGCATACATTTTAGTTAAACATATTTGTATATAGTCTGTTTTCTTTCCATTTTAAATTAATAGTTGTTTTATTCCTTATTCCTTGCACGAGTAAGCGGTGTGGTTCAAATCTAGCATGACAGAGCATCCTCGTAACACATGCAAGCAAAAAACTTATTGCAATTTACCGTTTACGTGACCAGATTAATTATAACAATGTTGTAAATAGAGCAATTTCATGTAAGAGAGACATTGCTAAATGCGTATGCCAACTCAGAAAAGATACAATGTTTTATTAATATGGATACGTAGAAAACTTGGTTAATTAACAGTTAAACGGTTAGTGATTTTCTAAACTTTTACACCGGTTAGCAATTTAAATGGTTAACCATCTCAGCCTTGCATCCAGAAAAACAGAAATCCAGAAAAAAGCTCGCTTCAAAAAAGTTTAAAGCAGCATCTTTTAAGTAGTAACCGGTCACAAGAGTGTGAGTTAGACACACACGCACACATACATATGTTTCTTTTACTAGTCAGCACAATCATATTAAGGAATAGTTTTCCAAGTAATTTTATGAAAATGTCAACCATTTTACTGTTACGGTGTTGGGTATATAATTTTGTCTTGCGTATTTATGCTTATATTTTATGTATGCTAAATGTGCATGTAAGAGTCCCATTCAAAAAAAGTTTTTTAACTTATGGGTGCACCTGATGTGCTTTCAAAGTTCAATGAAATGAAAATAAGTGTTGCTAAATGGTACCATTTCTATCTTTAAATGTTCTTTCATGATTCCCTCTCTTCTTGCTCAGTATGGTAAATGTATGTGTTATTATATATCTTATTGTAATACTTACTATAAATGATGTTAAGAGACCCATCAAATAGAGATAATAATAATAATAATAATTAATAGGCCTTATAGTTATACACATACTGTTCAGTGTTATACTGTCATGATAAGGGGTTATGTGAGTTCACTCATAAAAACCCATATTTTTTCACAAAATAATTGTCGATTAAGGATTTAAACTTTACTACGGTTGGTGCAGCCATCACCATGGCAGGAAGATTATTCCATTCATTCAAAACTCTCACAGAAAATGAATATTTACGAACGTCAAGACGTGACCGCTCTTTAAACAGCTTTAAATGATGTCCTCCAGTTTTAGAATCAACAACTAAATTAACGAATTTTTCGGGCAAAATGTTTTCTTTTCTAGTTAATATTTTATAAACTTCAATGGTGTAGTACTAGCTTTCACTTTTACTTTTTTAGGTACTCTTACTTTTAGTAAAAAATAAATTTTTACTTTTAGCACGATTGCAAAACGATCTATCTTCATACAGAACTACTACAAATTTAAAAAAATGCTAAATTAAAAGTAAATAAAAGAAAACTACACAAATAGTCAAAAACACAGTAATTATTATTTATAGTCGTTGCTAAGGCTGCAGTTGGCCCAAAAACAAAAGCACATCCCTGCACTTTGTGCCGGATATAAACAGAATAAAAACGTCACTTCCCTAATAAATAGAGATAGTGTCACAGTGTGTCACACAAAAAACGTGTTTCTGTGTTTATACGGTTTCGCTATTAATTATTCTGTGTGTGTATATTAATTATCATTCAATTACGAAAATGCAAAAGCAAGCTCCACACGTCGAAAAAACGACTAAGAGAAAAGAAGATACGTGCGAATTAGAGAGTCAGTTTATATTACGCTTACCCCCTGTACGTTTTTTTATTTCCTCTACTTTAGCGTTGTTCAACTAAAATGATTTACACATGCCAGTAGCTAGCTCGAATAACTTCAAATTCTATTGTAACGAATAACTATTGAAACCATTTTATGCACAGGGAAAATTAAGGTGACCTGTGGAGATTTCATATAACTTACGTGATACACTAGCATGTAGTTCCATTAACTCCACTCCTCATTAACATTTCTTTCAACTGTCAGCATGAAAAATCTAGTTGTTAAAACTATATAGTCCTAGTTTACAATGGACTGTATCAAACTGGTTTTATCTTCCATTCACTGACCAAAAATACAAATATACCTGCAGTAACTTGACACAAATTCTCTGCAAAAAATTGAAAAGAAAAAGAAATTTAGTAATAAGAAAAGATTTCTTATTCTCTGCTAACCTGCCTTACATTTTACAAAAGATTGTTGTACAATTTCGCACGCTGCATACACAATAACAATAATGTTTGGCATCTTTTCATATTTGTGGTGGGTGACTGGTCAATGGACAATACTGGTATGATTGGCAGCTTTACATGCATTTCTCCTATTTATTTGTGCTCCCCGCACACAAAATGTTTTCAGCAGTTCTTCACATTAATGCACTGCTGAAATAGGGGGGGGCAATCACATAGCTACAGTAAAATAAGGTAAAGTAAAGACACCATATATGCACACTCCTTGTCCACTCAGACATGTGGAGAATAGCTGACACTGCTTAAGGAGTAAAATTTTGTCAACTAAAAACATTATTAATTAGTGCAAATATTTACGATATTTTAAAAAATGTTACAAGAAAATTATTGTTTACAATATATTTGTGGTATCAGTAAATAAGAGCACCATTTCCAACATTAGGAAGATCCACATGACATACTTCTTGTGTTTCTCTTGTGATCTGGAATTGCCTTCAAAGGGGCCAATATTTATATTTTGAGAAACCATAAAAATGCGTCAGTGTCTTAGTATCCTATTTAAAGTACTAGTTGTTGTTATTCATTTATGTAACAAAGTGATGTAGTTTTCTGTATTATGTAGTTTTATGCCTTTGTAGCATCCTGCACATCAGTTAAGGAATGCTGTACGATCAGGAGCCATGAATTTAAAAGATCGAATGTCTATAGAACTACAGAGTGATATGAGAACTGCTACGGTCAGGTTTGATGGCATGATTTTTTCTGGAAAGGTAATTACTAGAGTGGAAAACTACCATGCATGCATATATTAGGATTCATTCAAAATTGGTGACTGTTCATGGATATAGTTTGTAAACATGTATCGCTGTTCGTGATTTTTAGTTCCTAAAATATTAGCTGTGTATAGTGTAACAAGTAAAATGAATCAAGTGAATTTCTTACGTGAATTCCTGTCATTTGGACTAGTTAGTATCAATGCGTAAATGGGTTGTCATTAGATTGGTCTATCACATGAAGAATTTAGTGTTAAAGGAAGACAGGATGACCTTTCATATACTACCCCATTTTCAAGTCCGATGTTAAGTATACATTTTAACACAGTTAATACTGCAAAAGTGTTTCTAATAATTAAATAATAGATTAAAAACTTAATTAATGGCATGCGAGCCTTGCTATTGATGACATCACAAATTAACATAATTTTCAACAGCAAAAAATATTCCATGGGTGTCTTGCAAAAGCGAAAATTATAAGTACAGCACTACTGTAAGTTATTCAGTGTGTTGTACTAAAACTAGGCAAGTTCTAAGATAAAAGTTCAAATTTACCGCTGTGCTCTCGCATGAGGGGTTGAATGTGTGTATTTCATTAGAAACTAACACATCTGAACTGAGAGGTACAGTGCCTGTTTTTGTGCAGTGCGTTTCGCATATCTAGGCGCTACCACTAGCGAATTGCGAAATGCATGTAACAGCGAAGAAATAGTGATGCGTATGCCAAATTGTGTTTGTGTGGTAATAATTCTTTTAAGTAAGTCATTTTTGAAAAAATAGTACGTTTCCTGTCAATATTTTAAAGAGCAGGTTGTTTTGACCGACAGTTTAAGATTGGGTCCGGTTTTGCTTTTAATGTTTTTAATTTAAAAGTTCACATTCCCAGTTATTTACGGTACAAAAACGTAAAGACTGCTGTCCAATATTTGCATTTTATATACCATTATTTCTTGCAGTTAGTTGACTTACCATGTGTGATAGAATCTCATAAAACCATTGACCGGAAAACTTTCTATAAGACAGCTGACATCTCTCAAGTAAGCATTCAATACACAATGTCTGCTATTTCAAATATATTTGTACATCTGCCTGCTTATGATAACATCTGCATGCTAATAGCTCTTTTATTCGGGTTTAATAAAAACGACGAGTGCCACTTTTTTAAAAAAATTACGTTTTAAGTGAAACATTCAATGTGTTGCATACAATCAAGCACGAAAGGCATTTATGAAAACTGATCAATGCATAGCTATTTTGGATCAGAAAAGCCAGCAACACAAACGGTTGCATGCAATATTTAGTTTTGTTTATGTAATATGTTTATTATGTAGATGTTGATATGCAAGGATACATTCGATGATCTTAGTTTGGACGACACCACTCCAGGAAAGAAAAAGGATAAACGTAAAGAGGATAAAAAATACATGTGGAATCATGGAAGTAAGTACTTGTGATCATTCTTGCATATCTCAATAATCACTGACGAGATCAGTAATAATTATTACCATTGGATGTTTATTGAATTTGAACTTTGACGTTTTGCTTTATAAGGCTGTGCAGCTTTCATCATTTATTTTCTTATCACATGACAGCTTTTTTTGGTATTTTTGCTTAATGGCAAACTGTAACAGTTACTTAAATTCTAATCGCGATTGCTGTTTTGTTGGTCAAATTTTGGGCCTACTATGTTTAGGTAATATTCAGTCATCTCTAAGCCAGGCTTAAGGAAGTTACAATTACCATTATGATTACAAATTACTTTTTGCCACAATACTTTTTATGAACAAGCTGTTTAGTAAAAGTTTAGACGGTATAAAATTTGATTAATTGATTTCTAAGTCATCAGTCAGCATCACCTGTGAGACGAAATTATGTAACCACTTAGTTTGTTTTTATCTAAAAATCAACTAATAACACTTGCTGAAGCGATAACAGATATCGGTTATTTTGCTCTGCTACCATTTATTTTCCTGCATAAGAACTAAAACTCCACAAAGAATTCTATTCCTTTGTATTTAGCCTTACGCAAGCCTGAACGTAACACTTATAGGAGCACATTAACAGTACTATTGGCAATTAATATTTTTAAAACGAACATAGTTAATAATTCTAGATACAGCCACACACACAGCTTAGCATACATTGTCTTGCAATCAGCTTTTTAAAATTTGTTATTTATTTTGTTGTTTGTAGTTACTCCTCCACTAAAAAATGTCCGGAAAAGAAGATTCCGGAAGACAGCTAAAAAGAAGGTTTGTGAAGTCATTATGAAATGATCATATAAATGCTACAGTTTTTGCATGGGCATTATCAATGCTAAAAAGTTAAATCTGACAATTTTGTGGTGATAAGAATACAGTCTGATCTGAGAATGTCAATTCCTGTGACTTTAAAGTTATAAAAAGTTTGATAATTTTAAAGAACCAATGCATATAATTAAATTGCTTTAGTAATCAAGTAAGGCCTTGTAACAGAATAGTGCAAATATGAAAAATTCACTCGTATTCTAGAAATTGAAATGTTTTTTAAATATTTCTGATTAGATTGCTGCTAAAAGCCATTGCTAGATCATTTAACAGTATTAGATTATTTGCAATGAAACAAGTCGTTCTTCATAACTTTATCAGCCGAATATTAATTTATATTTAATTAAGAAACAAACATATCATTTTTAGTTTAAATGTTTGAGAAACCTGTTTATTTGCAATATATGTAGTATAGCAACTCATACTAGTATTCACTTACTGTTTCACTGTATTTGTGCTCACAGTGACATCTCATGCATATGGCTGTCAAACAACAGCCTGCTTCAGTGCATGAAAACAGAGCAGAAGTAAAACTGTAACGAGTGTTTTTTTTTACTTGCTTTATTGTTGCTGTTTTATTTGATGAATTGTAAAAATTCGATGTTCCTTTTTTATGTACTATACTTAATATCCAAATAAATATTTTCAGTATGTTGAACAACCAGATATAGAGAAGGAGGTGAAGGCCTTGTTCAAACTAGATAATGAGGCAGTACGGGTACGGTACGAAATTGTTACCGAGGACCAAGAGAAAAAAGAATCTGTGCGTTTATCATCCGGTGAAGCAGTCAATACAAATCTTCCCTCACAGTCTAATGAATCATCTACTAATCCTTTAGATGTTGGTAAGTCTACTAGTGATCTGCATTATAAAAAGATCTTAGATATCTTGAGGACCAAAATTTTTCACATCTAATTTGTGGCATCCTGCTTGCCAATCTGTTCCACTGAAAGACCTTCCAGCAAGTTCATTTCCCAAAGGATACTAATGAAACTCAAATTACAAACCGAAACCGAAGTTTATGAAACATAGGGAAACGGTACCAAAATATAATGAACCGAAATCGTTTTTGCAAAACCATCTATTATTAAATCTGACTAAAAACAAAATCCTGAGATAAGTAGAATACTTTGTTTTTTCTTGTTTGCTTTTATTTGCTCTGATGAAATAGCTAACCAACAAAAATTTGCATTTCAGTGGTGCGTTTATTAGATTCACGGTTAATAGAATCAGTCACCTAATTGACTAAAAAATGTCTGGTATGGCACCCCTATTCAAATGTACATAAAAAGCTGTTAGCATTTGACTTAAGCAGGTCCGACTAATTGATTCAATATTTTTGCTTCAGGACTCTTATGGTGATGAAAGAGCTTTTACTCCATTTATGTCATATTTATTTGAACTAATATTTATTTGATAATTATTTAGATAAACTAGAACTAGAATCCTGAAAGTCAATTCTGGAAGAATTCTGGCCCAGCTATAGATCTGTAATTAGAACTAAAACCTTGGAACTTCAATTTGCAATGTACTTATAGCTTAACAACTAAACAATTAACTGTTAAAATGTGAAATAATCAGTTAAATGCAAAACCTTTAAAACGCTTAAATGTAATTTTTTTAAAGCAAACCACTTCATCAAACTTGAGGTTCTGTATTATCATACCTCCTTGCATTTAAGTAATTTAAGTGTTGTTGTTTAAGTTTAAATTTATTCTGCATTGCCGTAAAAAGCTGACTTTGACACATCATGCTTCCGAAATTTTTGCTTTAGTTGAGCACTTTTAGACAAGACTTTTCAGCACTTTTTAGCATCTGTGAGATAGAAAATGTAAACTAGTTAAATACTAATAAAACCTCAAGGAATAATATCAAAAGCTACTGAAAATTTCAATAAAAACAAAACTGAGCCAAAGTATAATTTTTTGTTTCAGTAACAACTCTGAGATTTCCTGACAAGTTTAATTTTATACAGATCTTATTTTTAAGAATTTCATATCCTGAAAATTTGTGATTTATTTGTTTCTCTGTTACTTTGTTCTTGTTTAAATTGTTCATTTGTTTCAAGTTTATTTATTGGCTTTTCACGTAAATTATTATTGTTTATTATTATCCATTTTTATTGCAGCTATCTCTGACATATTTGGAGAGGCAGTTAGCTCTTCAGATGAAGAAGCTGAGGTTAATGTTTTAGCAGAAGATGATGAGAGCAATTTAGGGCAATCACAACCATCAGATTTTCTTGCTCAGGTATAAAAACAAAGAAATATTATATTCTTATTTGTTCACTGTTTGTCAAAGCTTATCCAATAGTACACTTAAATTCGTGACCACACTTTTTTTATAACCATATTTTTATTATTGTAGAAACAAAAATAAACCTTTGGCCACAGTTAACAATACTTACAAAGCTAATACATTCTACAATTTTTATACTTTCTATTTACATTTTGCTAGTTGCTGTTTTAAACCAGTAATCATAAATTCAGTCTTAGCATCATTAATAAATAGCCTGTGATCAATCATCTATTTGCATGCATGAGTGATACAATTTTCTATTGCTGTAAGAGTAGCTTCATCAGGGGTCATTTCAGCTAACTAGAAGAAAAGGTATAGTTGGTTGTCGCATGTATAATATAAACATAAAAGGCCATAGGCAAAAGCCCTGAGGAACACCATAGATGAAATTAAACTTCTTTGATAATGTGTCACTTCTTAGAACTTGCTGTTGACGTCCATGTAAGTGACTGAAACCAGTTCAGAGCTACACTACCCTATACACTCTAGAACTACAATATCATGCTCCAGATTACTGAGTAATAGTTCGTAGTCGACTGTGTCGAAGGCTGAGCTTATAAGTTTTGAAGCACTAACAAAGTCACATGTTGCTTATCCATAGTACTTAAAAAATATGTCATTGTACCTTTACAGACATAATTTAGTGCTATAGTGTTTCCTGCACTGCTGAAGTGTGTCATTAAGTAAGTGATTTAGTGTAAAATTCATAACTGCTACAACCACCCTTCTGCCCATACTATATCATGGTGTAGCTAATATAGTATTTAATATTGTTGGTGAAATGTACTTAGCAGGTAGCCATGAAACCATACAGCTAAAAAAGCATGAATTGCATGCTGAGCATATCAGCATTAGTGAATACAGACAGGTGTGTTGGGCGACACTTTTCCCAGTAAATGGCACACGCTCACTGTTGTAAGCAGCTTTTTCATCCAGGTCACAGAGATATGGATGTTTACTAATCCATATCCCGGATGTGTTAGTGTGACACTTTTCCCACTAAATGGCACATACACACACTGCTGTGGACCACAGTATATGGATACAGAATCAGTGATTTTATACTAGTATTTTATGTATGGTGTAACGAAAATGCATCTGAATTCCATGAATTATTTGCTTCTGATTCAGGTTGTGACAGAAACCGTGGGAGAAGAAAATCAGGACGATTTTCAAGACAATGAGCAAATTGATGATGATGATGACGATGATGACAACTTGGACATTGAAGCTGGTGATGAGATATCTAACATGTCTACCCAGAGTGGTATGAGTAGGTCTTCAGTACATTATAAAGAAAACGTTTTTTGTTTAGTTGGAGTGATATCCTCTACTTGCAGATTCTTGCTGCTTCCTTATTTGAGCACGCAAACTTGAAAGTAAAAACTATGTTTTCACATTTTGTATAGTTACCCTGGGTACAGACGACATGTTCATATCCGGGCCAGTGATTAAGAATTTTCAAGTTTTGTGGTCTTCTAATTAGTTTCTAGTTAAATTTGGTAATTGGTAAACAAAAAATGTGAATGCTCTTTTGTTAATCAACTCTTTTATTGGGCTTTATCTTGTGTTAGTTTCAGATTCTCAGGCCAGACTGGAGACATTGGAACAAGAGTTGCGGGATATCCGTGAGCGGCGCCAGGTTCAAGAAGTACAAGTCGATACCACAGAAAACCTTGGCCTTAAAGAGCGACTGCAAGCCGCATTAAATGAATTAATTGAGGAAGAAAAAACAAAAGAGGAAGAGGTATGCCAGTCTTTTTTTTCTGAGTAATTTGTCTCTATTGTGGATGTACATTTTTGCAAACATTGACAGGTTTGCATTACTAAAACTGGTGTAGTATTGCACTATGTGAAAAAAAAGTAGGAAATCTGTCCTGTAATTTATACTAATACCATACAACAGATTTTCAAAGACGGGATTGTAAATAAATAACAAAACAGTCCCCAAATAATAGGTTGCATGTGTAAAATTTCAAAACCACAATAATCATACCTACCTGGTTGGCAATTGCTTACCATTACTTATACCATCTGAAGGGGTGTGATGCATATTAATTCAGCAAGTTCGAAAGCAAAGAAAACATTGTCGTCAAAGTTCACAGAACTCGTATCATACAGAATGACCTTATGTTGTGAAATGTTTTTATTCTGAAGCTGGCATTTTTAAAACGAAATATCATTACAGCAGTTACCCTTAAGCGTTCAATGTCCAATAGTTATTACAAAGCACAGCTACAAATGTCTACCATCCAAGCTAATAAAAACACAATAGTGAGAATTGAGCGGTGCAATTTTACGTGAGAAAATTCTTATTAATTTGTGGTAACAGGACAGTCTTGATAATGTTACAATTTGTTTGTTGTTCTTAATTTTAGTTACAACAAGCTACAACAGCACTCCAAGGAGGAGACAACGAGTCATTTTTATGATCACGGCGAGAAAGTAGAATCAATGACATGACTGTCACTTCTACAACTGGCCTATAGAACTTATTTCCTACTACATATACTTTCCAAATGAAAAAGACGTTGATATCAGTAAACTTCGTCAAGCCATTGAATTTTATTATTTCATCCAAGTGTTCGCCACACAAGCTTTTTCAGTGTTTTGTTATTTGTCTGACGCATCATTTTCTTTTGAGCAAGTCTACTTTGGTACTTGTTAAAATGTACGTGTTTAAATGTCTACAATTGATGTAAATACTTCTGTTAAATAAAATGGTGTAAATAGAAATGTTTAAGCATACATTGAAAGATTTTATATTTTTTGTTGTAAATAAGTGGTATCAGATCACAGTTATTATATTTTATACTCAATATACATTGTAATTTTTTGCATTATTATAATACTCAGTATATACAGACATGCCTATCATATTAAATCAGATTAATTTGCAGAAACCAGATTATTAAATTCACTTTGTAATTTGAATTTAATAGATATCTAGAAATCAAACAAATGTGTGAGATAAATGAAAGATGCAACCTTTTGCTGAGACAGGAAATGTGTCGCTGTTGTACAACAAGTTATAACATTTCACCCAAATGAAACTGGATTTTTAGCCAGTTTGTTTGTACTTTGTTGTGACACAAAAAGTTTAGAAAAGGTCGTCAGTGAAGTTGCCCTTGCTCATTGAATGAAAGCATCATTTATCATTCTCAGAAAGCAGCGATTAAAAGTTTACATAATTATTTGGAAGAACACATCAGCAAATACATTTTAGGCTTGATGCAAATCTACGAGTCAGAATACAAAAAAAATTTAGATTTGCATGCTGTCTGCTGTAACTCCGTTGAATCCACTGACTCATGAACAGCAAGAAGCAGATATACTTGCATCAAAAGCGAGAATGCTTAGACTCCATAGGTCTTGAAGATCTATCTAATTCTATCTATCTTGAAGATACATACACCACAACTGAGCTTAATCTTTGATTCCAACACTCGTTCAGCTTTCTACGTAGTACAGTTTACAAACAAACTCAGTGTTGTTGAGCAATGTTGGAGAAGTATTCGAGTATATCATCAATCGTAAACTCAAGCGTGATATTAGCACCTGGATAACAACGAGCAATCAGATCTTCAAAACTTTTATATTGACGAATGAACTCTTCTTGCATGTCTCTCCAAACCACCTGAAAAAAACAGAGACAGTAGAGCAAATTTCATTGTAGACAGCTTGTTACTTATTCACAGACTTGATAAGGGTTTAGCACTATACAGTCAAATCTGCTTAACTCAGATTTCCTGTAAACCATTAAGTAACATTAAGAATTAATGTTGTCTCTTAATGATGAACAAGTATCAGCTGTTTAAGTAAAGAGCTAGTTTGCTGGAAAACTTTTGGCTGATTAATTAAAATTGAAAAGCTAAGCATAATGGGAAATTAGCAACATGTAAGCTGATCTCCTAATTAACAAGCTGTAATTAACATAATTATCACTTACCTGTAGCAGATTTTCTTCCTCACATAGATGCTTATCAACTTTTTTGTACAAATGCTCCAAACCCTTTTTAACCTGTAAATATGTAATTAAGTAATCACAACATCTGTGCCATACATGCTTATCTCACTTCAAGACCAACCTTTTACAAGAATTCCTTTTAACTCATAAAGGTGTCTTGTTCTTTTCCCAAAGAGTTCATTTTTCTGCTCCTGAGAGCAGAATGGAGGAAGATGAGAGGAAAAAGCAAATTATATTTATCCAATTAGTCTTGAGAACAGCGCTTCAGAAGTATCCTGCATTTCTATTATTTTGAAGGCTTTCAGAGGCTTCGAAACTAAAATCAGGAATTTTTACTTTATAAAATATTGACTGTTTTTTACAGAATGGATTTCTCAGAAACTTTTTTCAACTTCAGCAATTACGCTTATTATCCACATTATAGGACACGGGTAATTTCTGTTGCAAGCATGAAACTGGGTAGAATTTTGTCAAAAGATGTGAAGATGGAAACACTAAAAGTAACAATATTTTAAACAGATAACATAACTGGTGTTTGCTAGCCTATTGATGCATTATGCAAAATTATACTAGAATATGCTCAGATACTACAGTAACCTTGTACAACATTCTCTGTATATTGTCTACAGGCACTTGGAATTATTTAAGTTAACCATGTTTTCTGTGAAGAGGTGCCTGTTTTGTTAGATTTTGTCAAAGGAACTTAGTAACTACCAAGACTGCACTGTTATATGAGTGGTACGGATGTGTAGGTATCTATGTGCAGATATGTACATGTCCATTTTGCATAGGTATTGTATTTGTATTGTCTCCATTGTCTTTTGTAGCTTTTCTTCCTTTGCATCTTGTCTTTAGCCTTTTGGGTATTTCTAGAAAAGCAAGCTAATTATAGCTTACTCATCTGCCTGCAGTTTGATATGAAGTAGGGTACAAGAACCTGAAACCGTCTAATTGGATTTCTTTCTGACATTTATGTGTTGTTTTTACTATATTGCCTGCTAGCTTTGGCTTGTGCAGTTGTTTTTACTCGAATATTCTGAAATGCGACATTGTAAGCCAACCTCCTTTCCAGGATATTCCTTTATGACTTTCCTTAACTCAGTCTTGCTGTATGACAGCTGATATCCAACCTCCTCTTCTTTTACGCCCCGTGCAACAACTGCCTGTACACCCTCAAAAAAATTCTGCAATGGAA